>JAODJW010000050.1:253420-298358 GCA_026777045.1 Hyperopisus bebe
ATCGACAGCCGGCGTTTCTTTTTTTTTTTCCCTTTTGTCTCATCACCCCGAGTCATGCTACGTCTCAGGGGAGGGGGGGAAAACGAGGCCTTGAAAAATAGCGGCAGATCTGTGCAGACGACAACGGGAGTTGCAACATGAGGGGCTCTTAATGGGTTCTTTTTTTAAACCCCCCCCCCCAATCCCACAGATGTTCTCTCGGTTCGCTGAAGGAACGAGCTCCGAAGGTGCTTGCCATCATGCTGCTTCCTGTACATTTTTCATAGTAGCCCCCCCCCCCCAACATACCAAGAATACACCTTTCACACTAGCCTCCATCCTATGCCAAGTGTGAAACACAGACGCATTTCGGGACGAAAACAGGCTAAAAATGAACACCGAAGCTGGTTCTCAGAAAGGCCAGATGCCTTTCTACATTTCACTGCTTAGCTGATGCCTTTCTCCTCTACAGCAGCAGCAGTTACTGCGACAACTCAGCTTAAGTGCCTCACTCAAGGATACTACAACAAATTCCGCTGGGAATTCTGAACTGGGATCTTTTGAGTTATGGGTTTATGTCGTTAAACATTACATCTTCAGGCCCTTTGGTATGAGATTTTATACAAGGTAAAAAAAAAATCTCACATTTCCCTCCGATGCCTTATACTGGTTTAAAATATTAAACAAGACTAATAAAAAGTTATTGCCGGAAGATGTAACAAAGCTAACAAGTTATACTGCGGATAATTCGCATCACATTAGCATTTCCTGTACTCATAAATACTTCATTTGACAGTCTGCTATTTTTTTTTCTTAAATAACTGCCCCAGGAGTCATTCTGAAAGGATTATTTGAATCGTAGTGCGGAGTGATTTTTAAAACGGAAGGCTTACATTGTGCAAACGATTAACTGAAATAGATTCCTGATGATCGTCCTTGCAGGAGAGAGAAATGCTAATTCAAACCGCCAACTCAGTTTCGCTAAAGCAGTTGGAATGCATCTGTGAGGGTATGGAACTGATTAGGGTCGCACCTGCCACCGTAAAACAGGCCCAAACGACGGAGGCATGGGTCTTTGTCTTGCAAAATGTGCAAGAAGGTTCAGAGTATCATGCGATTATCGCTATATTTTTCCACGTGCGCAAATTCAGATTAACGATTAGCGTAAACGGCTTAGCTACGCGCTAACTGTCGTATCCTTTCTTTTTGATTCTGTTTCGAAGGTTGAAGAAAGACTTTTTGGGGGGGGGTTTAGTCTGAATATAATGGGAAAAATACAGCCTGTCAGCTAGAAGCATTCAGAACTGAAAATGGGAGGGCGATCCATCAGCAGGTAATATAGCGCTTCACAGACGACGGGTCCCTAACCCTCCCCCCAGGGGGATCCCGTTGGGGCTATAAATCCTGTCACGTGACCAACTCTGCGCAAATCCAGCCCTATCCTGAGAACCGGCATTGATCTGTCACGAACAAATAAGACTGACAATACGTTGGGGTTGCAACATAATTATGATTCCGAATGACTATGTGAATTATCATACTTCGATGTGTCCCTTTTGCGTCAGGCCACAGACTTGTACTGCTTCACAGACGACAGTTAACAACCTCCAAAGCTGACAGTTATCATGCAGGTGGTTATTAAAAATTCTGTTACTTACTGAGCGTCTAATATGCTCAGTAGCTAGTGCATTAGGTACACCACCGGATAAAAACAAACCACCTTGTGCTTACAAACAGACATCATGATCATGATGCAATCATGTGACTCATAGAGCATGCAAACTGGATAAAGCCACCCGGTTACTGTTTGACAAAGCTTTAGAATGGGAAACGCGGCTAATCTGCGAGATTATGAACATGCCAAATTTGGTGGTTCCGACTTCTCAGAAACAGCCACCGCTCTGGGACTCCAACACACCACAGTGTCTAGAGCCTAAAGTATGATTAAAGATGGTCTGATAAAAACAGATACAGCAGACAGCAGCTTTGAGGGCATCTTTTTCACGAGAGAGGTACGAAGGGAATGCCCAGTCAGGAAGGCTGTGGGGGAGAACACATCACAAATTCCATAAAGGGATCCATTCAGTGATGATCTCAGTCTGTCCTATAGGCAAAAAGGGAATCGAACCCGGGACTAGGCAGGTGTAGCTAATAAACAGGCCAATGAGTGGGTACAGTTTAACCGGCCAGAGTTAGTGCTGAGGAAATGAGACGAGTTTAAAAAACGGAGCTTGCACAACACAAAAAAATCCCTGTCAGGATTCGCCTGAGCTGTCCAGAAGGGAAGCATCGCCATGACAGCTGCCAGACGTGGTGTGATTCACAGGAGCGGCATGCTTTTGGAGAACTGGAGAACCGCCCCTCCCACCTTAATGAGGAACAGGTGGAACTGGTCCTGAGGATCCAAGCCGTGAGACCTTTGGACGTCTGCCCTACAGAAAATGCTTTCCTTTTCAGCGTGGAAGACTGCGCTCCTTTTTTGCTTCCGTCCCCCTCGGCGACACAGCCGAAAACGACTCGTCATAAGTAAAATCACCACGAAAACCACACACACACACACACACACACACACACACACACACACACACATATCCTGACACTGCATATCCAGCTGGCCGCCCCAAATGAAGCAGAAGTTTCATCTGAGGATCAGGCTCCGGTTCCCCCCACACCCTCTGCCTGCGACTCCTCACTCAGCTTCAGCGCGAATCCCAGTCACTCACTTTTCATGAGATACTCCATAATGCAGGGTCCCAGGAACAGCATCCAGGCCCCGGAGTCTTGGGGAAACAGCCGCGAGCTCTCCTGGGCCGCTTCTCCCTTCAGAATGCAGGTAACTCTACCTCTCAGCATTACTAAATAAAACGTTAAAGGAACCTCTCTGGCCGCCAGGGGCTGCCCCCCTTATTCCCCTTTCTCCTTTGAGGTAGATTCTTAAAGGAAAGAAAAAAAGAAGAAAAAAACTAAGAAGGAAACAATGGATGGCCCCCTACAGCCATGTTATTGACCTTTCACACAAAGAGCAAAATAATCAAGAGAGTGTGATAACAATGCCTATCCCTGCATGCCTGGGATACCGATGCCATTACAAAATCCAATTAAAACTCTCAAGGGGGTTTCAAAAAGATAACATATTAAATCAGTGCTTTTACAGATACACTGTACAACATGGTTACTGTAAGCATTATATCTGCCTACTGCATGATGCACAAAACGCAATAATTACCTACACAATCTACGAAATAGATTTGGACATTTGGACACAATCAATAAAAGATTCTACTTCATATCATTTGCATGATTCGATATTTTTATTCCGCCGGCACAGTATTTAAACAGGTCTAACGAACCGCTTTCTGTTCCCCATCTGGGACGACACACACGTTGATTGTGCTTATCGTCAAACCACCTGAATTTTTTTTTTTAATCCATGGCACGAGTCGCAACAGTGCCATCTGGTGGTCTTCCTACGTAGTGCAGCTTAATTTGCGACAAGCCCCATAATAATAATAATAAGAAGAACAACAACAACAACTTTATTGATACTTGTGGAAATTCTCTTTATGCCTCCCCCAACTTGCTCTCTGTAGGTGAGAGCAAGCAGGTCATGAAGGACAGCTACCTGCAGCAGCATCCAGGGAGCTGGGGGTTAAGGGCCTTGCTCAAAGACCTGCAGACGTGCTAAGGCTGGGCTTGAACTGGCAACCTTCTGATCACAGACACAGCGGCTTAGCCCACTGAGCCACACGCGTTCCCTCGCTAACCATTCCCAATAAAATACATCCATAAAAATTATGGAGCATTACGCTCATTTTAGTCATCTGTAACCTTGCATGCATTCATTTAAGGAAACAAATAAATGAACAGCGGACAGCAAAACGCCGAGGGAGAATGAATGAAGTAACAGGATGAGAGATGGGGGACACTGGGGGAATGGTACAGGACCCCCAAGACAGGGCATTATGGGTGCTGCCATGCCTTTCTGCAGATTTAACAGGCATGAGAGAAGATGAAAAAATATATATTATTCACCTCCTAAAGAAATGCAACCTTCAAACCTTATTGAAATACCCCGAAGTTAAAACAGAGGGAGAGGCATTTCTGAGGCGAGTCCTTCCCCTGAGTAATGTAGAAGTTAAACCTAACATCTATTAGTAAGATGGCGTTTTATAACTACTTTCCTTTCATCTGCAGATAAAGTGAACCAGAACATTAATCTTTCATCCCCTCGGCCTGGCACCTGAATGGCAGGAAACAGCCTTGAAGAGGCATTTCAGTCGGACCACAGTAGTCGTCATCTTACAATTCCCCCTTTCACCTGCCAGAATGCAATCGCGCTTACTCACGCTACACGTAGCGCTCACGGTAAAGACGGCATCACTTCCTGGTCTGGGGTGAATCACCGCTTAGTGGCTATTAGAACCTGTGACATTAAGGTACACACTTAGTGAGCTGGAGTACTGATACACATACACGGCTAATTACCAAAGTGCGTCACGCTGTTTTTTGTTAATTACCGTAAATTGAAACTAAATACAACAGGATGTGTATACTTGATTCACTACCAGTCGCTTAAAAGCGATCAGCCGTGAAAAGACCTCAAAGCACGACGGAAATGGAAACCTTTATTTAGAGAGAGAGAGAGAGAGAGAGAGAGAGAGAGAGAGATCAGTACAGCTTAGTGTGACACATTTGGGTTACCGCAAATTGCCAAGTTGGAAATGGAAAATAAGAGGATGCATAATTCAAACCAACACAAGACTTTCAGTCGGTACGCCTGTTCAGGAATCTTGTTTTTTTTTTTTGCAAGAAATATGGCTACTGTTAAAGGCAGTTTGACATCTGTTCTGAGTTTGGTTTTTTTCGGTCGGGTTTAAGCACAGCTTTTCCTCTCTCCAGGTGGAATTCTAGTTCTGTCCTGAAAATGCCATCCCTGCACTTGCTCCACCTCCTAATCCTCGTGAGTTAGAACATTCCGGCACAGCTCTTGGTGAGATCACCCAGTTTGCTGAAATCAGAACGACAGACGGCCAACGTGCAGAAGACGGGGTCCGTATCAAACCTGGGCCTGATCCTAACTCAGACTGAAGAGCATCGGAATATTACCGCAATGAGAAGAATAATAAACTAGGAGCAGGAAGGTTCCGGAACATGTAGCTGGAACTGGTGTCTCCTAGGGCTGCCAAACAATATGAGCCATCCAACAAAACGCCAATTTAGCTGCACATTCCCGAGACGAAACAGAAGGTCCATTTGCATCAGGTGAATTTTACAAAGTTTTACTAATCATGGGCTGGTGTGTGGCTCTATGCCTGTGAACAGAAGGGTGCCAGTTCAAATCCCTTGGCTGGCAGGGTGATGTCACCACTGGGCCCTTGAGCAAGGCCTTTAACCCCAGCTGCTCCAGGGACCCCGGCTGACCGGGCTTTCTGGACCTCACGGGTACACTGCTTTGGACAAAAGCATCTGCTGAAGAAATATAAATCTCGATGCATGCATGGAGGCGTCAAGTGACATACTTAAGCTATAATCACTGAAATTACTACTCATACTGACATTACTCAGGGACATAAGCTGTAAGCACTGAAATGGCTACACTGAAATTACTTAGGGACATACTAAAGGTATATTTTCAGTGTAGTCATTTCAGTGATTATACCTTAAGCATGTTCCTGAGCATTTTCAGTATCCCTAAGTAATCATTAAAATGACTATACTTAAATTACTCGGGGACATACTTAAGGTATAATCACTGAAATGGCTACACTGAAATTACTCAGGGACATACTTAAGGTGTAATCATTGAAATGACTACACTGAAATTAATCCCACAGAAAATGCTATGTAACCAAAGTCACCTCTACTCACACTGCGGGGAGTCTTGGTGGAGGTGGATCTAAGGTCTCATTCTGAGAACACCTAAGTTTATTTACCAGCCCAAGGATCACTCTTAAGAGCTCTGAATCCCTAATTGCTGCAAGGCACGTAGGGCGAATTTATGTCAAGTGGATTGGCTGGTGTACGCAGCAGAAAGCCAGCCAATCCCGGCCTGAGAGGATAAAGCCAGGGTGCATGGGTCTGCCTACATGGACGACGCCATTTTACTCCATGTAGAAGGCACCTATTTACTAACAAGCCCCCAAATTGTTGTTTATCTGTAATCACACACAGTATATCAGATGAACGAAATTATGGGTACCAAGCTGCTCCCCAGGGTGTCTCATCGTGTCCCTGTATTGGATAATGGAGTTACATGCTATGGACGACAACCTCACATTTGAATTATCTGTCCTATGCTTAAGACCAGCAGCAAACCAAAATCTAGGTATGCTGTTCTTCAGATAGGCAATCTGCAGGGCCTTGCTTTTCAGTACTATAAATTCTTTGCAGGATTCAGCAATGGTGTGGGGGGACACTTTGACCACAAAGTCACACTCGAATGCCTCTTCGCTTTAGAGGTTCTTTTACCTCTTAGGGAGATTAATTTATTCCGAAGCCCTCAAACCGTGTCGTAAAGTCTCCATCTGGCTCCTCCAACAAGTAAGTCTCAAAGGAAGCGCCGGGGTGATTCGTGAAGTGCCCTCTGGATCGACGGAATCAAGCGCTCCGATCCTCCAAAGACGGGGCCTTTCTAAACCTCACAATGAGAGCGAGCCAATCGTTGCTGGCCCTTGCCAACAGAAAGCGAAGCTCAGGACCTGTGGGGTATTGCAGGGCATTGCTACCGTAATTGTCTATCCTTCTGCTGCCAATCATTCCCTGACAGGCTCACAGTAACTTCGCTGGCTTTGTGCAAAGGATCTGCCTTCAGTCCCTAACACCCCATCTGTCGACTGAAGCTTGTCCCCCCCCAAAAAAAAATGAATTTATGAAACTTAAAGTGCATGGAAAAAAAAAAAACTACCCCACCCACGCCCCCATATCTTAAGGGAACCACATCAATACATCCTGACATGGGGAAATGTTTGCTAAGCTTCATACGGGTTGCTGGCTGACTTGCCTCGAAGCAGCTATGTCAAATTAAACCAATTAGCTACGCCGGGCTCGGTTCAAAGACGTGGTCATGACTGACGGCAAAAAATATTAATCTGACCTATATAACTTTAGAGATTAAAACGCGTTTTACCGCCATCTCAATGTGAGCGTGTATGTGTTTATGTGCGGGAAGAGAGTTTATAATTAAAAAGGATGAAGATTATGAACCATCATCTTGTATTTTACAGCTTGTAACTTTAAAGGCTTTTATCATTTAGGGACTAAGGTTACAGTACTGCACTTTAGGGTATTATGCAGGTAAATACTGCACAGAGGAAATCAGTCTCACTAAGCTTCCTAATTGGTTGTACAGCACCAATCATGTTTGAGTTCACCTTGAAACCATAATTATCTATGGTTTGAACTGTATACATCCGTGTACCAAGACGACCAGAAGTCACTCTCATGTAAAAATCTAGGAAATTTTTGAAATGTATGGGTCCAGCCATCTTGTAGGCACCAAGCAAGTGCAATTGCGAATGCAGCATGTGTGGTATCCACCATAAAGCAACGTAGGAGCAAGTGTGGAGTTGCTTTGCTGGTTAAAGAGTTGGTGATCTCAATCAACGTGATATCAAAAGGCTGGGAGGACAGGTCTTCATACCTTAGTAGACAACGATCCAAAACACACCTAAAGAGTCATGCAACAAATATCAGCAACACAAGGAAAGAGATACAGAACTCTATCTACTGCCCAGGCCTGCACAGTCTCCAGACCTTAATCCCATAAAACTTCTTGAGGACAAACTGGACAGAAGGGTCAAAGCAAAGCAAACCCACACGTACCCCAAGTCTCAGAGAACTGCTGAGGAGCAGATGGAAAGCAGTGTGGGGTAACTTCCTGCTGCAGAAGCAGTTATCGCGGTAAATGATGCCTGTCTTGAGGAATCCAAGATAGGGAGATACATTCCGATGCAGTGCTCAGGAAACCTATCTTGTACTACATAGAACTGTATTGTGCTTATTCATGGGGGAAAAAAAAACAAGCTCAGACTTTCAACTGGTACTGTAACTAGGAGTGTTGACGATGACACAAAGAGATTCTGGCTGTTTACTATCGTTTAACAATGTGCGCGTATGCAAAGCAAAGTTGGGTATTAATTTCAGCAAGCTAGCCATGAACACCGCCGGCTGCTAGTGCATTGGCAGCTGGCTCTCGGCACGCCGGCATTCCCCTCGGCACAGCTGCTGCCCCAGCTTATCTGCAGTGTCATACATTCTCGGTGAATTTGCGTCTTTTCTTTGCCGTCATGCCGCTGGCGCATAACAGTGTATCACTTTCAGTCAGTGGTGTGTATCCCCTCCCTCCGGCTCCAGGCGGTCGCTGACGTGCAAAGACCGTCACTAAGGAAAGGTGTATTACTTAAGACTGGAAAATTAATTTAAATATGCAAATGAGAGAAAAGGTTTGGCTTTAGTGGCCAGCTTTGTGTGTCCAGGGCTAGGGGTTAAAATACCAACCTATGCTCTATATCTGTGCCACTATATCTTAGATCACTACTTCATTCAGTCTCCTCCTTCAGGTAGACTAGGTTCTGTAGGTTCTGTAATTTTCTGATGATGTGTGTAAGTCCAATGTAACAGACTGACCTCCTGTTCTGGGTGTTCACCAGCCTAGTTCCTTGTACTAGGCTGTAGGCCCCTCTGCTCAGGATGAGTGGTTAGAAGACAAATCAGAAGGGGGAGATTCTTAAAAATAAATTTCTAGATGGGGGGGGGGGGTATAAGAAGGGCTATAATTCATACAAAGAAGCTTACCTTATCAGCAGCCACTGATATGTTTTAAATTGGTGAGTGACGGAGGAGGGTGTACTCCGGTGGGCCAATCAGCTTTCAGCTGGGGGTCAGTGTCCCTGTGCCCCCACCCCGTGTATTACACCGGTTGATTTTATGAGAATGCATCGTGCCGAGAGAATGTGTGAATTGTACACCACTGAACCACGAAAGAGACACTCCAAACACGCTAATTATAGACACTTAAAACGTTAACGAATAGCAACAAGGCTAGCTGCAGAACTGCATCTCCAAAATAAGAACTGGCTGGAGCTGTGAGAAGCAGTGGTTTCCCTGGAGAACTGATTGTTCTCCTGCAGTCGAAATGAACAATGAGCCATCATCACAAATGCTCACAGACTCTGTCCATGATGTATTAAAATTCCATTGCCTTGGACTCTATTCATTTGGACTCAAGAGTCTTGTTTCTCCGGTTCCCTTCAAATCTTATTGAGCACTATTGTGTCGACTACAGTTATTTAAAACCAGAGGTACCTTTGTGCAAATTAAAACAGTAAAGACAAAACAATTGTTACCATGTATCCAAAGATGGATTATTTTTTTAATTTTTATGAAAATTATTTTACAAAGTCTTATTACTAATGATTAAAGCTAAACAATACAGAGAATCACTGTGCTAAATATTTTACTGCACGCATTTCAAGTAATTCTCACTTCAACATTTTACCCTTCCTCTTTTTGTGACAATCAGGGACACCTGCTAAAACCAGTTATATTTCACGCAGATTTTAACTGGGGGATGGGGTGGCCGAGGTTTTTATAGCTACAGATCACATTGTAGTTCATCAGTGGTTTGCTAATCACTTCAAGCCAGATTCCCTCCAAAACTTCTAAACACAAGCCTGTATCCACTTGTATCAGAAAATAGTCTCACATACCACGTCAACTCACAATTCCTCCCCCGGTTTTAGGTTTGTTTACCAACTCTGACTGACGAGATAACACATTAATGCAGGAGTGCAAGTTTAACAATGATGCTTAGCCACTGAATTGTTTCCATCGTGCATTTCTCGTGAATCAGACAAACCTTTTCCCGTTTCTTTAAATGTCAGTACTAATCACATTTTACCATTAATATGGTGAATGAAAATGTAAAATGTCACAGGAATCGGTTGGCTTGCTCACTGTGCTGTGAAGGCTGCCTGACGTTTAACAGTGACATTCAAATAAAAAAATAAAGAAGCAGAACTGCTTTTACTAGCTGAATTATTTGCTCATTGGCGGCTCAATAGTTAAGGTAGACCCCTGCATCCCCTGGACTGGGGGGGGGTTTGAATCTCATCTGCAGCACTTTCTGTGGATTTTGTTCACCCTACATTAGTGTAATTTGTGGCTACTTTGATTTGTTCCCACAGGCTAAAAACATACATTTAGGTGTATTGGAGTCTGTGATCAAGTATGCAAGTGTGTGCTCAACGATGGTGTCTCATCCAGGATGCTGCCATGCCATATTCCATGGACCTCCTGAAATATACTCACTGAATCACTGAATAAGTGATGAGTGATTGGATGATTAAAAGGGAATAAAAAGTGCACTATTCTTATATGTTATGGAGTCTCAGAAGCATAATTGGAAATTACAGCTTAATGACCCAATTCAAACGCTTATGACTAACACTCACGACTTCCAACAAAACCAGATCAAAGCATAGCTTAGAACAGCCAGACTCTAGAAGCATGACTTTAATTAGGGATGCACGATATCACATCGCGATATTTATAAAACAAAAAAGGAGATAAAATGACCCGAAATAAACCATAGCCACACAGAACTTATCTACCAGCAGAGTTCTAAGGTGGTGGCCGCAAATGCAAAGCAGTGGCGACAAATACGATGTGATTATTGTGCATGCGCACGATATATTTGCTCAGCCCTAACTTTAATCAAGCAGAACTAGCATATGTAGTTGACAGATAATGCTCTTAAAGCATCAGGACGCGTTATGGGACAAACAAGGCCTCAGAGCTACTCAGCTATTGAGCTATTCAGACCAGGCTCATGTAATCAGAGGACTACCTGTGCTTTGCAGAAAAGAAACGAGAATTTAACTGCATGGAAGGTCATACGCTAATATAACACAGCTAATTTGACGCCTGTGTCCAGTTTCGGTGCTGCTCTCTGAAGCCTTGGGACCGCAGCCAAATTAGGTGCGATGCCTCTTGCTGCGATGCCCCTTGGCCGCTCCTCTTGAGCCGTCTAACGAGCCGACAGCAGGCCCAGGAACGTGGACCCGGACCGCAACCTTGTTAATGCGTGGACTACGTGCACCCATCTTAAAAGGGGGGCAACTCACCCAGTTATCAAGTCATAATCACATCTTTATACATCCCTCTCCCCAACTCGATCAGCAGCTGTCATCGTTTTAACGTCTCTGGCACTGGCGTCACCCCTTCCCCCAACCATTAATTTTTTTTTTTAACCTAAAATAGCATTGCTTTGGCTATTGCGATACTTCTGCTTGGTTGTGAGCATGCTCAGAAGAGAAGGCAATATTTGCAGGCTCTCAGTCTTGTCCCCCAGTCCCAGAAGGCCCACAGTGATATTTACAGGCAGCTCAGAAAAGGACTGCTTGTCTCTCAAATCCCCATCAGTGTGGCATGCGAAGAGAGAGATCAAAATATATAGTCCATTTAATAAACAACCTGATGAAACAAGGCTTCAATTAAGAGAAGTCTTTAATCAACAGTGCATTAACAAAATACAGTGTTTTAAAGGTCAAAATTAAAAAACTAAAGAATGTGTTATATCTACTGTGTGGTAGACAAACAAACCCAGTAATTTTGCTAAAACTTCTAGAGGGTGCCCCCTAGTGTGCATTTTTGTCATTTTATTTATGGCACACTGTAGAACTACAGCCAGCTCTCGCCGGGTTAATGGACACCCCAGCGACGTGGCACATGACATCATTTTGCCATTAAGCTTTTAGCTGAACCCACCTGGCCCAGAAGTCTGATATGGACTGTAATTAGACTTTAACTACCGGTTGAAATTTAACGACTTATCAGCGGACGCCATTCGGTAAAGGTCTTTTCGGAAAGCAGCAGCTGCCACGGACCATCTATTTGCGGAAGCAATTATTCAGCGCTGCCGCAGAGTCTCGGTGACGAATGGGATTCCAGGATCCCTGACGGCAGTCTTCTTGTTCTTCAAGGCTGTTAGCTCGCCGTGGGCTCCTGGCACGCCCTTGTACGGCACAATACTCCACAACAGGCACGATCGCACCAGGTCTAGCAACCTTGTACCTCAAAGGCGCTCCCTATAGAAGGACGGTGAGTAGGTCTTCTGAGTCCGTAGAAGCGTTCTCATTAGTGAATAAGCAGGAACATCTCGCTCCGGCGTGACATTCCGCCACAGCCTTCAGCTCAGTGCCTGAACATCAAAGGAGGTTGTCGACATGCTACACGATGCCCAGAGACCGGTAACAGCAATTATGCACAACAACCACATACAGCATGCTTTAAAGCATTCTTAAAAAGCACTTCACAGTAGGATAAGTGATTCTCCATAAGTTCAGCTACCATCACTTCTGCCAAAGGCATCTGGCATCTTATCTCAGCTGAACTGAATCCGCTGTCCACATCCTAGGCTTTGGACCGGATTTGGTGTTCCCACAGACCGTTAACTCTTCTATGTCTCCATGGCAATAACGCGTATTGGAAAATAAGTGCCGCGGCACGGAATTCCGTGAATTAACTCTAAGAGCGGCGACTGCTTTATAAACTATTAATGTATTCACTACTTCTAATTCTCACTATTCTCTCCAACGATGCACATCTCACTGGATTAATTTAGACAGTGTGCTGACAACACGTACAGATATTCACGTCAAGACACATATTTCAGAGTCACCACCCCCCCACCCCCCACGAGGGATGCCGATTTAAATGCGACTTCTGTCCGTGCTTTGCATGCCTGAGTATTTACAGACTCAAATCATTGCAATATCACTGCAGAAAATGCCTATCAACCTATTAGTCCAGGGGTACTCAAATTGCAGACACTCTAAATTAAATCCGCACTACACAATCAATGAATCGATGGACTCCCCCAGAATTTATATTTTTTTGTGAGGCAGTGGACCTTGCCTTTGTCGCTGATGGAATTTGGACCTCAGGGAAAAATAAAATGCACCCGCATGTTAGGATATATATGCGGCCAGCTAAGGTGCCATCTACTGAGGAGGTACCAACTCTGCAAGCCAATTTCACTTTGTCTTGCATGGTGGGGGGGGGCGAGAGAAGTGGAGCTTGTCAAGGGCACCAAAAGTGCTTCCACCAGTACTGGCTGCAAAGTACAGCCAAGGAGAGGGACTTGATCCGTGAACTGCTGCCCAAAAGCAGGAACCTTGCCCACGCACCAGGATCAACGTTCTTCACCTTGCTGTATAGATCCACCACACACCATTCACACCAGAACTTCTACAGAAGGTACATACTTGTACTGCAAAGCCCAAAATGCACTGACCTTAACCGGAAGACCAACTGCCAAGAACGCAGCCTCTTAACAAGGATACAGGGATCACTATACCATCCAACCTCTTATTCAGTACACGGTCACACGGTAAACTGGAAACTCTGAACAAAACACCAGCAGTCTCTCTAAAGTACTACGGAAAGCACATTTTGCATGGACACTCAAGTGCAGTGGAGCTCTCAGCCACACACATAGAAATTATGTAGCGTAAGAGAGAGTTGGCATTATTTATAGGTTAACTATGCCCTTTAAGGGTCTCGGGTCTGATTAAATCAAAATGTGTTTGTGAGGCGCCACAGGATCGCTGCCCTAGAAAGATACAGAACGGCGTGTCTGATTAATTAAAAATCCTCACACTGTTGGCACCAGTGGAGAGGCGTTTAAATTACCGCAGGATAAAAAGGCGTACGAGCTCATTTCAGCGGAGTTTAACGGCCCCGAACCTCTGCGGGGTAAAAGCTGTTTGATTACAGCCGTAAGAGCTGCTCGGCTGAAGCGCGAACGGCCGCCATACGGCGCGCGCTCGGAAATGACCGAGTCATTAGCGCGCGCGCCGCGCGTGGCAGTCGCCGGTAAGTCCTCGGGCAAGCGAGTGACGCGTTAAAGAAAAATTAACAGAATAAAAGAAAACGCGGTAACAAAAAATAAGACCTGGAAAATAAGCCTCCCTTAGGGAAACCATGAGGCATCTTACGTGGATGTCGATGTTAATCAAGCAAAAAGGCGGTCAAAGTGTTTCCGGGCTTGCCAACTCTCACGCACCTGGCGTAACACTCACGCTAATAGACTAACCACGCGCACGCAAGAAATCTTATGGCAATTCTATAGTATTCCATTATAAACCTAAAATTAGCTACATTAAAAGTGTTGGGATAGTTTGCAAACCCTACAGACTATTTACAAGGCAGTAAAACTGTTACATGCATGTAAATGTGTGTGCAGAATTGCCTCGAATTGATCATCTCACGCCAGCCAGCTAACCAAAGTCAGCAACCAGCGTAGGCGCGTGACTGAGCGGTCGACGTTGCCCGCGTGGCCTTTTTCTACCCAATCATCTTACACGCTACCCAAAGGCGTCACCCAATAAACATTCCTCATTAATGAGACGTAGAGCGGATAACTTTTAATCACACTGACGGGGAGAGTGCTGCGAAATTGAAACAGGTAGTTAAATGAACCGCTTAATAGTTGGAAACAAAAAGCATCCAAAGATGATGAATAGAGCAAAAATGGAGATGCAGAAGGGGGACTGATGTCATGGTGAGCCCTTCGGGGAACTGCGGCACATACATTAAGAAATGCAACAAACAAACAAACATATAAATAAATATCCGTTCACCAGGATATTTGCACCGCTTCTGCAAAAACTGACTAGCCGCTGCGAGTGTGCACATGCCAGGCCAATACCTGTGGGAGGTGCCTAAATTACCCACAGTGGGGCAGTTTTATGCTTGTCAATTGTATTTGTGGGTAAGCGAACATTAATCAAAAGTGAAATGTACGGTAAGCGCGGGGCGGCTGGGGGATGCGGACAGCGCGATCGGATAAGCAGGCATTATGGATGTCGGGCCTTTACCGCGCCGCTTGATCTGCCGCGCTTGACCCCGAGTCACCGCGCTGCCTTCCATTCATTTGGACGGCTAAATATGTCCAGTCGGCTCCTCTGTGCGTCATCCTTGGCCAGATCTGAATGCAAATGCAAAATGCCAAAAGCTCGAAAAAGTAATTTCAAAAGAAATAAGAAAAAAATCATACATTCCAGTACTTTAACACCCATATCTATCTTATTCAGTGCAGGGTCAAAGTGAGTCCTGGCAGTTGGAGGGCAGGAGGCAGGGGACACCCTGGGTTGGGATGCCAGTTCATCACAGGGCACACATGCTCACACATACATGCATAATATCCTCCCGAGATCCATCAATTCATTTTTGCCCTCTGTAGAGGACATAATGATTTTGCTCATATCTCTCAGACTATACATGCTACTGTTACATCCTGTTGTTCCTTAATGTGGACAGTTCGGGCTTTAAAATGACATCACATGTGGGGGTGTGATCTTGCCAATTTCCTGTCAAATAAAAATCCATCCATCCATTTTCTGTAATTGCTTGCCCTCTTCAGGGTTGCGGGGGGAGTTTGGAGCCTATGGGCACAAGGCAGGGAACATCCCAGGATGGGGGGCCAGCCCATCGCAAGGCACAATCACACACTTTTCACTCACACATGCACACCAACGGGCAATGCAGTAATTCCAGTTAACCTCAGCAAGTCTTTGGACTGTGGGGGGGGGGGAAACCAGTGTTCCTGGCGAAACCCCCATAACGGTAAGTAAGAAATTCAAACTACACACACACAGAACCCAAGTGGAGACTCAAACCCGGGTCCCAGAGGTCTGACGCAATAGTGGTAACCACTGCACCACCATGCCGCTCTATCAAATCAAAATTTGAATCAATAATTTAAATATCTGAAGGTAAACAATGAAGATCTGGAGAAGACGTCATAGCTCGACCCAGCTCCAGTGGGATTCGATCCCACAACCCTGGCGGCTGTACTGCTACCCACTTTCTTCATACGAGCACACCAAGAATTTCCCTTCATATATTAATACTTAATTAATCACTGCGATTGATAATGTGGTGAATGAGATTATGGACTACATTAGTGGACTTAATGAATACAACTTTTTATATTTATAAATTCGGCCAGTGCTCCACGACGCTCATTCTGGTACATAATAATGCGTGTTTCATAGGAGAGCTACGGGGTGATGTAACCACTGAGTCATATCAGAGCGCAGTGGATTTGGGTTAAAAAAAAAAAAATGAAACAACCCATCATTAGGCTGAGAAGCTCATTTTTAAATTCCCTGCTTTTTATCGCCAACTCCAAAGAAGCACCGGTCCCTATCGGCAGTATGACAGTTTTGGGAGGATGAGGCTGATGTTGTCAAAGAATGCTAAGGGGCCACCCACAGTGTCTGACACGCTGACCCCCAAACTGCGCCAACCGCCCGCCCCAGCCATAAGACACCAATCTCATTATTAGTACCGTCACAGCTCAGAACTTACACTACATTCTGGAAATATAAGCCACACATCTCCACACGTTCCCCATACGAGAACCTTCTTTCTTCAGGAGCACCGCAAAAATCCACGCAGTCATCCATTATCGTTCAATGGTCTTAAATTTAACGCCAGCTCATATTTCTCCCCAAGGCTCGCAAGTCTTTTCCGTGGGTAAGCAAACTGTTTTCATGGGGGCGTCGCACCCCAGGAGAAGACGGCGCAGTGGTATCGTGACTCATGCCGTTACTATAATATGCAAACAGATCGGGGGAAATAAACTGTGACTTCGATCATTAATTTATTTCACCTCCTTATTCGATCAGAATTGCAAACAGACATCTATAAGCTGATTACCTTACGCTTTGTGCCGTTTCAGAAGTTTCCTCTATAAACAAAATTAATTATGCATATATAAATACATGCTACGAGGGAGATGATGTTCTGCAGGAGCGGGGAGAAATAAGTTATATATCCAGGCACTTGCAACCGTCCAACTTTTAACTGCTTATCTAGGTCAGGGTCACCGGGGGAGGGGGTGGGGGGGGAGCATTCAAGGAAACATAGGGCATATGGTCAGGTAGAGCACAGACAGGTTGATTGTGTATGTGCCTTGCAATGGACTAACACAGACAAACACTACAGGAAATATAGAGACGCCAATTAGCCTAACCACAAGTTTTTGGACCACAGGAGGAAGCCAGAGCACCTACAGGAAATCCACATGACAAGGGGAGACCATGCAACAAAAAATCCCCACCCAAAGCAGATTTAGGAAGGATTCAAATACCCCATCCGAGGCCCATCAGCAGCCCTACGTACTGAGCTTCTGTGCCACCTGCCCAGCTTCTTCCGACGATTTTATTCTTCCTTGGCAGCTACCGATAAAACTGTAGACCATCTGCATTCCCGCCAGAATTGGCTCAACGGTATAAGAGAAATACAATTTCTGCAAAGCGTCCACGTTAAGATAAGGAGATTTTTTTGTTCCTTCTTGAAGAATAGCTAGGTGTTGCCTTTTCAGTCCATTTACGTGGGGCTTTAGGCAAGCAACAGGCGTGCAACGAGTGGCATTCAGCTCACGTGTTATTTAGTGCTTAACGCATTCCAGTCTCACGAAGAGAAGCTGCGAGAAGTAGGGCAAGGCCACCTGGTCTTAAGTCGTTAATACCAGATAAACTGGAATAAAATCCTTTTCACCCATCTGTTCCTGACATGCAACCAAATTGCCGAAGACTCTGCCCCCCCCCCCATACAGATCGAAAACTTGAAAACATTTGCAAGTGGGTCAGCATTAAAATAAAAAAAAAAAAAACAACACAGCAAATTCTGCACTATCCGTTTTAGTTGTTGGTAGAGGACAAAAAGTGCATAAAAAAAAACAAGAAATCAATTTCCCTGCATGGAAGCCAAATGCTGAAAACAACACCTTAGAGTTAGAGCGAGAGAGGGTTGAGTACGAATGATGTAATGCTCCTTGGAGGTACCCTATGAAGTGATCTCCCGTCTTCTGTGATCTGTACCTTGAAGACGGGTAACCTGCCGTCACTCTGATGATCTGGTGGATGACAAGCCACCCAGGGGGAAGTAGAAAGGTGAGGAAGCAGGGAGCTCAGGGAGGGTGGCAAACTGCGGGTATCTCCCCCCCCCCCGAGACAAATTGCCGTGGAAACGATCAGTCCTAACAGCCGAGCAAGTTTTTTTGCCCCGAGGTCACGGAAGCCGAGGACCAAACGACCGGCCCACCAGACGCCTGATTACCGGCAAGTGATAAAAACAGATGCAGTTTTGCCCGTACTTTGACTTGACATATCCGGCTATTATTTTCCACAGAATGCAGAACACCGTGGAAAGGCTGGTCCTAGCCGGGGGCCATAGTTTGTGAGATAACTCAGCTCAATATACATGCAGGTCACCCCACAGCAGTCATGGAGCTGACCAATCAGAAGCAAGCTCGATTAATATTCATATTTTTATAAATTACACCATACACAATCCCAAGTGAAAATACTACACTGAAAGTTTAATCCCTGGAAAGTATGGCTCTTGTACTACCAGAGAGGTCTAAGGTTTAAAGTAAAAATAATTACATGCCAGTGTGAAATTATATTTTTAACCGGTCATCTGTCAAAGGAGCAATACAGGCCAGGTAGACCAGCTGACCTCATCTTTATTTCTGTCCTTGCTTTTGCCGGAGTTTCTCCCATTGCTTGCCGTCTCCTTGGCCGGGACCACGGAGATCTGGTGGACGGGCATCGTGCGGTGAGGTGTGGGGGGGTGGGGGTCGTCACGTTCTTTCCTTCAGTCAGCCCCGGCGGCGCGTGCGTCCACGCGCTCACGTCGTCGTCTTAGCATCACCTGCGTTTCAGCTACGGAAAAGACGAAAACAGAAACAGCCAGCAAATGAGTAAATAGCATAATGTGAAAACTGGTCTTACACATTTTTTTTTTTTTGGGGGGGGGGGGGGGGCGGTTAAAAAAATAACTCTGCTGCAGTCATCCAAAAGATAATGACAGGCCAGACACATGAGGTCGGATGGATATATTCATGTGGAAAACACACTTAAACTCTGCCACCCCTGCTCCCTAGGGAGGACGGTTGGTTCCTCCGGCCTCTAATGACTGTCATGGCAACCGGACAAACCTCGGGGATTGGCAGGTCTTCGTTATTAGCCACCATCGTTAGCGCTCCGACGGCCGAATTTGGAGTCTTGAGACGCCGACGCTGCGAGTGAGCAGTAAGGTCTGGAGGCTCAGGACATATTTTAGACCCAAATCCCATCCTTCTCGGAGAACACAGGCAGACCGCTGGGCTGCACAGCCCTCTAATCTGCTTAGATCAAAAGGATGTTCTCACACTGCGGACACCTCCAGGGCCACAGCCAACCAGCGCGGGGCATCCTTGACCAATGGACATCTCACGCTCATGAATATGCATACATACTCATGTATATTAAATACCACTGAGGGGACTGGGCTGGTGGACCTGTTTATTAATGTCACACATTTGACTATAAATTACACTGCGCCTACAAGGCATACCATGATGTAATAGAATGCAGCGTTTGCACAAGACCATACCTATATGACAAGCATGCCAGAAATTCACTGTAATAGTCCATAGCCATAATTATTGCTAAAAAAAAACAGACTGCAATGCTTATAAATTAATCAACTGGGAAAAAAAAAACATGTTTAAACAAAAGGAATTAGCCAGTCGTTATCGGTTTTGTTCTTAAGATGAAGTGGTTACCTAAGAAAGCCTTTTAATCATTTGCTAATCTGGCTGGATATTTTGGCAGGTAGCTGGAATCTTCTAGCAGTGTTTGTGCAGGATCCTTCGGAAAGGCCGAAAACACGGGGCTGGGGAACCAGAATTTCTAAACCGTCCATGGTGTGTGTGTAAGCTGAGATGGACCTTACGCCCTGCACTTCCCGAAAAAGGCTTCAGGCTTACTACAACAGTGAACTGCACAAATACGGAAGTTGCATGCATGGATGGACAGAATTCTGCCTGGTGAATCTGGGTACCTTTCAGTGGAGAAGCATCAAGCAGCTGCACAGTAGCTTATCAAGGACCCCTTGGGCACTTAACACCATAGAAACATGATCCAGTGCCATATCGAGAGAAGGTGTGCAAATGCATGGCACCCACGAAGGGCTCATTTACTAACATCTGTGAATGACTGTCCACAGTCACTAAATTAGGGTGAGCAGATAATCCATATCAGGGACGACACTTTGAGGTAGGACAGGGTTTGTAAACTAGTGTTTCCATTAGAAGGACCTGGATTCCACTTAAGCACAGAGTTCTTGCTGCGTGCTGATTGGTCAGTCTCATATAATCATGCATGTGTCACTAATGTTAATGTGAAACAGCTGGATGAGTCATTCAGTCAAGGAAACAAACCAGTCAAAGCACAAGAAGAGCTGAACTATTTAGCCAATCACAGAAGCCTTTCAGCTTGAAAGTAGTTTGTAAAACCTGAAGTGTCCTCCTTGGAATGGATTGTCTGGTCACCCTACACTAAATGTTTAATCTTTGAGAGTTTTTTGTGGGCATCTGGACATATTATGAGGAAAACCGGTGCATTGAAGACCATGATAGTGGTAAAGGAGGAAGATGATGATTGGCAAGCAACAAGTTGGATGGACTCAATCGTCACAGCGATGAGCATGCCATTGAGAAACCTGGAGAGCGAGACAGAAGGAACATTCTGGAAGCATACTATCTGTCTGGATACTAGACGTCAAAGGCATGCAGCATATTGTTCAGTTATAAAACTCTCAGATGAATGCACAGAACAAACAGAGCTTATTCAACAGCAGTCAGGAAAGGATACACTTTCACTACATTTCCAATGATATAAGACCTTGACATGCGCATGTATACTCCTCTCTTCAGCCAGCTGTCCTTTATGTTTTCTTGAGCCCTATCGGCTCTCTTCTATTCCTTCCATCCCCCACTCATCTCCACTTCCATCCTCAAATATAGTCTTTATTCCTTCTGCCAATTCCATTTGTCATGTGATATTAATCTCCGTCCACTCAGATCTACTCTCATTATTCCAGAGAGCATCGCTAAACCATGTCTTCTGTTCTACGTGTGATCATTCTTGACCGGATGTTATTGATTTAAAAAAAAAAAAAAACACTCCAAAATGACATTTTAAATACATAGCAGGTAATATAGCGGTTAGGAAAATGGACTCAAGGTTCTTGTATCGGGTTCTTGAGCAATTTCTCTATGGCTCGATCAAAATACGTGACTTTGTTTAAAAAGCTACTTGGAGTATAAGAATCAGTCGTGTCGCCATTTCCGTCTAGTTACACGGACACTAAATTGTTAAAAAGCAATTTCCCAATGCAGGAAAGTTCTTCTGAAGAGACAGAGAATTTAAAAATAAGATCTGTACTGACGTGCAAGGTTAACGGCAAAACTGGGAAAGACAGTAGAGCATTTGTACTTCTGAAACCTCCGTCAGTGCAAACAGACAGCTGTCCGCCATGGACGAAGACCAAATTTATCAAGTGCTGGACTGAGATGATTCCAGATTTGCAGTCTGGCCTAAAAAGACCATCTCTGTTTGCCTGCTCTCCCCCTTTCCCCCTCCCCACAACCCCCAACAGGACTGGGTGAATAATCTTAAGTAATCACAGACTGGTGGTAAAATGCTTGTACGAACCAATGTATTAACCAAGCCAACGTACGATTCCTTTAAAGCTCGGTTCAGATTGTTTTCATTAATCCACACGCAGATTCATGCTTTCAAACCGACGTGCAGCGCCCTCCATCCGCAGCCTACAATTAACTACAAAGATACAGGTTACATCAATGCTAATACACTCGTTAGCCGGATATTATCGGAACGGTATTTAATTATGACCAACGCGATTAAACAGTACTTAAAACACTGGTCTCTGTACATAAATTAGGCCCCTCGTTTATGCAGTAACGGGATGAATTACAGATCGCTGGCGCCTCCTGACGCTCACATTGTTTTCCGTTGTAACACATTGTTATAAAAAGGCGAGCCCCCGTATGTCGGTGTTTGTCTCCATTCATCAGGCAACGTGCTGCAATTATTTCTTCTCGTTTAAACACGTAGCCTATAAATACGCAGACACACGTGCAAAACAGTGTGTGTGTGTCTATAGTCACCTGCTCTCTAAATTGCCGATAGATTATGATTATATAATGTGTATTTATATATAATTGGTACTTTATTGATCCCACGTGTGGGGAAATTGTTTGTTATATATACACACACACACACACACACACACACACACAGACAGACGTATAGCCGGGATAGTCTTTGTTATATAAAAAAAACACGCTGTCAGATAACCCATTAAAGAAAAACCGCTCTTCACAAATCCATTTATCTCTCCATAAATGTTTTGAGGATCAGTGGTGCAGTTTTACAGGTGTGATTGATTATGACATCGCGGTTCAGTGTCTAAATACACTGGCGGCCAATTCCCAAACGATCCTGCGGTTTCACACCGACGCTGTTCCCAACCGTGAAGGCCAGCGGATATCTTATTTTATTTATTTATTTTTATTTATTTATTTAACCGCATGTATTTTTCATCACATTGCACATCGTGTCAGTCTTATAATGAATGTACAACAATGCAACCAGGGCAAACAAAATTAATACCCTTAAAACCGCGGACGAGCTTCAGTCAGTGAAACTTTCACAGCGCTAAAGATAATTAAGAATTTACAACGAGGAGGACAACACCGAAGGAACCCTTTGCGGTTAAATTAGGCACATTAATAAAACATACGATTAAATTTATTTAGGCTAATCCGTTGGCGCGGCAATTTGCTCTTTTAATATTTAAAAGTATAGCATTCATACAAGCATGATTTAAGGCTCTTACTGTAGCATTAAATCAGGAAAAACTAGCCGTTTACTACTGAAAAATTTCTCCTTCGTAGATACATGTGCGTTATAATTATATTTACGATGCTAATTCCAAATAAAGCTTTCTGAACAGCAAAAAAACAAATGGCCAGAAAAAGCAACATTTTCATGAAGCAGCATTCTAGCGTTGTTGCTCCTTTTTAAATTATACTGTTGGTCCTATTTATTGACTTCCAGTTGGCTCAGGTAGTAAAAGCATTCATCTTGAGCAGGATCCTGTCACTAAGCCAATTCATCTACTGGCTGAGACAGGAAACTCCTCAGCCAGGCAACATTCTTAGCATTGCTCCACTCGAGAAGGGAGCGTTTAAAAATCGGCCTGGGTTTTACAGCTGTGTCCCCTCCCCCCTCAAATTAATGCCTGGAGAGGATGAACCACATGTCCAGCTGTTGGCCTGTCTCTGGCTGACTTTCCCGCACGGCATTATGGGACTTGTGGTTTAATAACAGCACCGGTACTCGCCCCTTGATATGTGAAAGGTGTCAGACGGCTGGGTGAAGACAGGAGATTAAACCCCCCCCCCCCCCAAAAGCAACTACTTCATCTCACCACTAAACTTACAATGTATGCCATGATTTGCTAGACTGTTAGCTGTTGAATAATCAATACTGCAGCTGAAGATTATAAACCCAAACAAACATTGCTGCCAGGCAACGGATCGTATTTACTCAACTGCGCAAACTACTGCGGTCCGGGAAATGTTTACGGTCCAGCAATCTCCTCACTTTGATATTCAAAATATAAAATATGCACATTTACTGTGAAATTTATTCTAGGAACTAATATGTTGAGGGGAAGAAAAAAAACGAAAGCTAAACTTTTCTGTGGTTATGTTTGTGCATGTCATCTGATAGTACCGGTATTAATTTAGCGGCTTCCCAAATATTTACATTCAGCTTTATGTAACTGACAGGTGGATGAAATGACAAAGCATTGAGGATATGCCATCTAATGTTACTAAAACTTATACAAACTATTACATTTTACTCAAGGTATATTCAAGGTACATCGGTGCAGATCTTTATTTTGGTATTCCAGTTCATCTCCCGCAGGCACTCTTATAAATACTCATTTTCTCAGTAGAAAGGAATGCAAACAGAATTACTGAACCACATGACGAAATGCGTCCTGGTGCAAAATAATCTCATTTTTAAAAACTAAAGAACCCTAGTTTTAGTAGCTTGGTTAATTAAACACATATTTGATCAACTATTTACAGGGTATATGTAAAGAGCAGACTTAAAATGCAGACAAAAAATATATTTGACCACTACTGATAGGGCAGATGTCTATTTTCTTATATCGAGCATTGAATTACCACAGGTCTGTTTTACAATTTGGTTTCCTTTGTGGTTATTTCTGTTGCCATGGACATAAATTTATAGTCAACGTCTGTTACTAGTCTGCAAGGAGAAAACGCACAAACACACACACCCTTTTGACCCCATTTTATTATTCTGTGGCAGAAATTTCCCAAAAAAAATTTACAGCTCAGCACCAGACTCAGAAACAGATTTATGTTTCAGATGGTAGTTTAATCTGATCTGCAGAAAAACATCTAAACAAATCCCCTTGTTGAATGCTAAGGTGACGGATGCCAGGATTGTACTTGAATGAAGCAGTCAGTTAGCCACGTTTTCAACATGACTGAAACTGCCTCCTTTAAACTCAAATCCACAAAAAAAGGAAAAAGAAATGTAATACAAGTCAGTGGTGATGGATGGATGAGAGAGAGGGATGGATGACAGATGGATGGATGGATGGATGGGAGAGAGGGATGGATGGATGAGAGAGAGGGATGGATGGATGACAGATGGATGGATGCATGGATGGATGAGAGAGGGATGGATGGATGACAGATGGATGGATGGCATGGATGGATGAGAGAGAGGGATGGATGGATAAGAGAGAGAGGGATGGATGAGAGAGGGGGATGGATGGATGATAGATAGATAGATATCCTGCCACAGGTGATAGACATAGGCCTATAAAATGCACACGAGATACGAAGGCCTGTATCTATACGTCAGAAGTGGTTACGGGGGTCTTGGTCAACATTTGCACCAGGTCTTTGCTTTAAGACGACTTGAGGGATTTATTACATGAAGCTGATTACCTTGTAGCTGTGTGCGGAGTCAGCTTCCTGTCCCAAGGCGGCGTGGCATCAGTAAAACGCGTTTACATGCCTGCTTTGCCAGCTGCCTCCCCTAACCACCGAACTCTGATCCCCGGACAATGCGTAAAGATGCGACTATTTCACTGGATAAACTACACATGCAACACCAAAACCCTGTTACCACGGGGGAATTATACCTGCTTCATGCATAAATCTGCACTATTATCTCAGGGTTAACTGCATAAAATGCTTATTTGCACTGTTTAATAAAATGTATACAAACTGAGCTGTAATGCATAGCAACCTTTGCTTAGAATATATGAACAGTACTGAATGTATAATATATTGACTCTAATTACCATGATCTTGCTGAGGGATATATAACACAAGGTTCTTACAAACACATACTCACACACAATATCATTGATAATACATGTGCACAAGGACGCATAATAAAGAAAAGAAAAAAAAAACTTCTGGTGAGAAAAACTGTTCTTTGCACCCTAAACATGCAAAAGCTACTATGGCAGTCTGTGCATGCGAAAAACCACTGCACACAGATGCCAGATTATACGTCAGAGTCACTGATTAAACAAAATCATATTCAGTCAGTCATGATTCCCGCCAGTGTTAAACAGGCCTGTATGAAAATGTAATGCAGCCCCCACAGAAAAAATAACTTGGACTCTAATGGGACCTCATGAGAGAAATGAGAAACACCCGGCCCTGTTTCCGAAGGAACATTTATTTTTGAAAAATCTCAATTATTATTATAACTCTTACAAACCGCGACGCAAACCCCCCTCCCCACTCCGCACCAGAGCTGGAAGACCATGCAAGGATTAGGTGCATTTTGGAGACGACGACATTTCACACTCTGTAAATCAGTTTTGGGGCTGAAATTTTTCAGCTACAGATAACGTGACACAGGCTGCAGGCGATACCCCCGCTTACCATTCCGTGCGAGGAATGCATTGCAGTGTCCACTTAGCGGTTTGTACAGCCGAAACCTTGTAACCTAGGAAATGCCGATATTTGTCTACCCAGCTACACTGAATCGAGCACAAGTCATAAGACACAGACGCGTTGACAGTCTTCTGCACGTTACTGAACATTAGGCCTAGTAAATAGTTAGTTACTAGTTCTGTCATTCATAAGTAATTCAATTACTTTGCCAATTATTGCATATAAAAGTAATTAGCTAGCAGGGACAGTAATTTCTGCATTACTTCAATTCTCTTATAAATGCATACATACACCAGACAGGACATATGTCACCGGGACACTGGATTAAGATCTAAATGTCATTAACTAATTGTGTTCCGTTTAGTCTTATTAACGATATTTAAATTATTACGTACGCTAATGTGTGTTTCGGCGAGCACATTTTTTTCGATAATTTTGCTTTAATCAGTTCAGCATAACTGTTTGGCCTCTTGTTACTGGTTCTGTCATGTCAATATTTTAAATAATAAACATAAATTTTAAGTTAAATTGATAAGCCAATATGGTTTTAAGCAGTAAGCCTACATGCGGGGTAAACTGAACAAATCTACCCTATAGTATGTAATAATATATAGTATAACCCTATTGTGGGTTATATAGTCTAGCCGGGAAAAATACCAGTAGGTTAAACGTTGCACAGTGATCCCATTAACGTTGTGTTGCTGAAATACTTCGTGCAGACATGGGGGAATGTCGAATCAATATTCGGTAGCGATGTCTCTGCCAGGTTGTGCCAACGAGCAAATGACTTCATAGATGCTTTGCCGATGGATTTCAAAGCATCACGGTGACATATTCCATCACTGTGTCTGTAACATCACACATTCATTGCAGCACCATAAGGTTGGATGACATTACATGTTAAACAGGAAATTCGGGGAACAGGCTGCATTTGTCCATTCATATTTTCACGCAAGATACAACTAACAAGTAAGGAGCCCATTTAAATTCCAGTGCTTTTTATTATGTCATTGAATTTGAAATGGCAGTTACATCAATCGTTACCGATGATAGTAACGCATTACTCTAAAGCGTTACTGAACACTTTCATACTGCACGGGCAAATTAGAGACAACGATCAGCCCGATTGCATGTTTTTGGGCTGTGTGAAGAAAGCAAAGTACCAACAAAGATTACTCACACAACAAAAGGGGAGCGGGCAAACCATACAGACAGTGGAGACAGAACTGGACCCCCACAACTTGGGAGATGTGAGGTCACAGTCCCAGCTCTTACCTCCAAACACATACCCTATTTCAGATTATCCCACAATAAACTGAACTCCCTGACCAATCACAGCACTCCTACCACAATAACATAAATGTCAGAGAATGTTCAGATAATACCACATATTAGAGATTGTTTTCTTTTCAATGCAGTGGAAATCCAGCTTTCAGGGCATTTACGGCAGTAAAGCAGACCCATGTCTGGGAAGGAAAGACAAATACTCTTCAACTAGGAGTAGGAGGTTTCAATCGCACACGATCCACTAGTCGGCTGATATGTCGGTGACCCATGTGCGTTTGCGGGCCGTTAGAACTGTGCCGGCTGATTGCAGTGAGAACGCCCTCCCTCACCCACGGGAAAGCGGCGATCGCCTGGCAGGTAAGTGCAAGCTGCAGGGGCTGCTGCAGACATCAGTGTCTCTTAGCAGGCAGGGGACAAGGAAATGCTGCTTTTAGGCACCGCAGTACCCTGGCTATAAACCATCCCGCTGTTTTATTATTCGTAGCTTAAAATCTTAGGTAACACTCACTTTTCCTACTGACTTAATGTATCCATACATTTTCCATATCCACTTACCCAGCACTAGAGCACAATGGGCCTGATCCCAGGGTGCACTGGGCTCAAGGCCGGAGGACACACTGGATGTCAGACCAGGCCATTGCGGGGTACACACTTACACAGTATTTACGACTGGTACACAACATGTCACCTACAGAGATCTTTTAAAGTACCTTGACTCAACCCAGGTCAATATGGGGACTAATTGCAATCTCCACATAATGAACCGCGGTTGGGATTTGAACAGCCAACAAAGAGCAATGGCACAGTGCCCACTGAGCAACCAACTGTTAACAGCAAACCCACGTATGGCCCTCGGAAAAAGTATTATCCTGGCATCACATTTATTCAGGAGACGCTTATATCCAAACCAATGTACAGATGCTCCTCACTTAACGATGGGTTGACTTACGATATTTTGACTTTACGACGGCGCAGTAGCGACGCGCATTCAGGACTCAATTTTGATGTTCCTGGGCAAGCGATATGCTGTATGATACTATCTACAGATACTGGGTAATGGCTTTGTAATCTTTGTAGCGATCATAAAAGTAAACATTCCATAGTGTTTAACAGCGTATCGTACAGTGTTTTTGTTTTCTGCTTAACCATACAAACCTACTTGTCAATTACTGGTATTAAGTTAGTAACATTACTTATTTATGTACTTATTCAGTGACAGTTGATATTTAATTACTTGTAATATCATAATCATATTCACGATATTTTCCCACTTAGAATAGATTCATCGGAATGTGACCCCATCATAAGTGGCTGTACAATTGAGACAGCAGGGTCAGCCAGTGCCTGGAAAAAATGGGGTTAGGAGCCTCAAGGACCCAAGTGAAATAATTCGCCCAACCATGGGATTTGAACCAACAACCTTCTGATGAAATAGACAGAGTCCTCAGCCACAGAGCGACACCCCTCCCATGTTACTAACACCTTGGGCTTCCCTCAATGACAGCTTGGCTTCATTTCAAATGTTACTAAAATTTACAGTCTTTTTCAGACCTGCCTTGCTTATCAAGGGACTCAAGCCCCCTGGTTCTGTCATATCTCCTCGCCTGACACCTTCCACCTCTTGCTTACTGTGCTCAGGATACCAAAAGATGAAGGCAGTTTGTTCGTGACAACTGGCTGATGACCAGTCAAACCACCCAAGGAAAATTTTTTAGTAGCTTTCAAAATACTTTGGACATATATAAACCTGTCTGCACACAATGTAACTTTTATTCTGGTTTAGAAATACTATCTACTATACTAGTACCTCAGGAGTACTAGGAAGCAATGCAAAACAAAGTATGTGGGTTTTGGTCGAAACAATAATTTAACACAGTTGAAACTGGCAGACAGGCAGGCAAGCAAGCAGGAGTGTACCCCCCCCCCCCCATTTAATCTTGCTTCATTTAGGCTATCTCCCCTATAAATAGACCTTTTCCTATATATGATTTTGTCCCACCTCCAATACCAAACTCTCTCCTACGCCATTGCCATCAAGTCTTATCAACTGATTTAGGCCGGCGTAAACTCGACTGTATTACTTACAAAAATATTACCAGTAAATTTACCAGTACAGCACAGCTGCTATTTGTGACTTAAACCATTACATCACATGTCCACAGATATGCTAAGCTCTAGCAGCTGCATTCTGGGCGGGAGGCTACTTTGGTTTTACTTAACACAGGTAATCTTTTTTTTATCTTATTATTTTTTAATTATTGGCTGATATTCCACTAATTTTAAGACAACACCTCAGAAATGCAAAATAAAAACCTCAACAATGTGTTTCATGAGTAAAATTGTAAAATAAAACCGTGAATTAGTTACTTAACGTATAATAAAATCTTTAACAGTGCAGCCGTTTCTGTAACAAAAGAATACGCCTTTAAAATGCAACTCCGAATATCTTCTAACAAAAGGCAACCTTTAACATAACAGAGGTTAGCGGTAAGGAGAAGACGACGTGAAACAATGCAAAACACGACATTCCGACATCAAAAAGCACAAGAGTGATCTCATAGACTTAAGGTTCGAGGGGATGCAATCTAAACGACGCCTGAAAGCGAAAATCCACAAATAAATTGACTGCAACTGCAATGCAAAGGCATGCATTTCTGATTTTCGCACGCAGGGGAGCACATCGCAACTTTGCGGGGCAGCGAGCTCGGATCGAGGCTGCCCGGCAAAACGCGTCCCTCCGCTTCGCTGGAACCGCGCTATTCCCGGCACCCCGACGGGATTCTCCCGGTGCAGCACCAGCGGCGGAGAAGAAAAAACAACAACTTGTTAAACTGGAAAATGGGCGATCGACTAAACAAACTGAGCTTCGCCCGTACGCTATTACATATCGAGACAGCTAGTTATGATGTGATCCGATATAATAGACGCAGCTGGCACGAAATCGAAACTGAAAGTAGTTAAGCAGATACCTTGTTAACGTTCCCAGGTCACCGTCTGGTCTGGGGAGACTAGTTGTGGCCGGCCATGCCAATTTGAGACAGTGTTCAACTGAATCAGGCATTTCATTCAATGGTACGGGAGGGGGATTGCATAGCAACAGCAGAGCTTGTAATGCATTGCGCAAGAAGACCTGAGTACTCACCATTATTCACATTAAAGCATAGCAGGAGGGTGCATCAAATGGCCCCCGAACCCGAGCATGTCGACTTGCGTTTGATTGCCCGACCCGAAATAAATCAAGGCAGCAAAAAACACGCCTTTCTTCCAGCGCCGCTGCGAAAGGCGGCATCCTATCCTCCACCAGCAGCGCCAAACCACCGTTCAATCTGTTGTACTCAAATGATGTCATTCGGTATAGTTGTGTGTCGGGCTCTTAGACGGGAATAATCAATTGCAGAGGTCGTGATAAAACATTCATGTGCACAAAGATGATATAAATAATAGTGACAATAAATTCTGCACGTCATTATACATTTATTCCGGATGTATGTAAGGATTTTTTGTATTACTAAAATCCATGCGCACTACGAAAGGAAGCATTTGCCCTATATTCAGATTTCACTGCACATTTGCGAAAGAATTTAACTAATATGCCATAATAAATTTAAAAAGACCTCAAAGCTGAGCTCGCGCTGATGGACCACCCAGTGGGACTTGTCCTTATATCCTTGACAGAATCTTAGGACGCGAATCAATATTCCCCTTACATACCCAAGACAGTGATTAAAAAAATAACTCGGTGCTTGAAACTTTTTGTTTCAAGATTATTAAAATGTAGCCTGTGATAGTGGAGGTGGAATTTATTAACAGGGTAAAGTTCAGAAATTAGCTGAAGAGTTTTACAGCGTTAGCATCCCGTGTGGGTTGGATTTAGACAATTGCTCTCGTACCTGAGCCGGGATTCTACTATGGTGCCCTCACGACAGTAATTTTAAAGTTAATTACCATGTGAAAGCCAAAATTAAAAGTCCTCTTAAGGACATCTTCTTGCAAAATGAATGAGTTATTATACCCTCCGTCGTCTATTCACTTATAAGAATTATAGGAAACTGGGAACCTGGGCAAACTTCAGAACATGTTAAGGTGATTCACTGGATTTGAACACAAAGGTGCATTCTGGGGCATTTTCTGTTCTCAGATTTCATTTATCTCGCTGTTACCAAATCAGAGCCAGACGGTTTGCTGTACGCCATTTTTCCAGACATAGTTTGTATATATCCAGAAGTTATGACCCATCACAAGCTCCCTTGTAAAGAAGATATTTTTTTTTACCTGCTGATTCATAGATTAATTGTCCAAATGAGGGTTTATGGATATATTTTTCAAAACAAGACTTTTTTACATGTTATCCTTTTTAAACACAACTCACATATAGTGCGTGCAATTTATATAAATAAATCCAAATTGATTTCTCTATAAATCAAGCCTGCAATATAACGCTTTTCTATTATGAAAGATGAACACATTACGTATGAGCTGTTAAGCGAAAATGTTTTGTAATATAAAGCACTAAAAGCTTAAACAATCGAGTGCTAATGTGTCTGCGGCTAATCTATGTGCTAATTTGTTTGAAAGGCTAATTATATAGGCCGAAAATGAAGACACGCAGGTAAGTGACAGACACTTAGGTCGACATTAAGTGGAATGCAAACAAATGTCCCAAGCCATTATGACTGAAACATGACACTATAAATGGCTTCCTACATTTTTATTTGCCAATTCATTAGGGGGCAGGTGGCACCACTGAAAAGCTATAGAAATGGAAATAATTCCATTTTAATTTGGTATTTGCACTGACACACAACACGGGCCGCAGCATACCAGACAGCGAATTTTTGTCTGACGTGACAGGCAAATATTAAAACACGGACCGAATGTGTTTTAGCTTTGTCATGAGCAAACAGGCTAACGTACTGGACCCAAAATGACAGCTCAGGCAATATAATTACTTGGAGCCGTCTCATAGTGGAAGCAAGCTTTTGTCTTCCTTGGGACTCACGCACTTCAACCAGTGCTAACATAATTTTGCACACAATTCCACTATAAAGAGCAGGTCTCACAGAAAACCCGTGGATGTGAAACTTGAATGTTGTAAGTACGGTACTTCGCTTAAGTTGTGTACCTGTTTGACTTTGTGCTGGATCAAATAAGACTTCAAATAAGAATTTACAGCTACAGTATATTTTATTTGACACACATCTAAAATTACCTAAAGTAGAGGGAGGGTTTACAATATGTGTATGCTCACCTGGGACTTGAACCCACAACCTTTGTGTTGTTGTGATCTTCCACCTCCTATAGATAATGCCCTCTCCATTTACTGAGAATGGAATGGAAGTTTTTATGATAATTTTTTCTCGTATGGTGTCTGGTTTGGTCACAGCGAGTGGAATATTCAATGACAATTACATGCATGTCAAAGGTAAGGATCATGGTATTTTTCCCCACACACATTTCTGTTTCAAAAATAAATTTGGATAGCGGTAGACAATTCAGCGGTTCGGTGACTTTATAAGGTTTGTAATTTCTGATTTCTCCATATACTCTGTATTAAAAGTTTACAGTTCACGGTGTTTCTCTTCTGTGTTGCTGCACATGTAGTATAAAGGCTATGATATTGAGAGGCAATAAAAATCCACCGTGATGGTTAATGGTGTTACGTGTTTTATTACCAGACAATGCACACGAAAGCTGCAGCCTCAGTCAGGATCTGCAGCCGATTTGACGTGCTGAAGAAATCTAATCGAGACTATTTCATCTTTCCCCGTTTCTTCCATTTCATAAAGCCCCCTGTATTCCCAGGGGACTTTCTTTCCGGAATTGATCTGTCTCAAATCAAACAGGAGCATCTACACGACAGAAGGATGAGCAGCAAAAATACACCTTCGTGCATATCCTCCTGAGACCCAAGGAAAAAAGTGTCCTTCGATTTTAGGTTATTTGTCTTTGGAGGAAATAAGACATCTTACAATTTAGATTTTTTTCAATTTTCTTTTATTTTTAATTTCCACATGTCTTCTTTATTGTACAACAGGAATAAATACGTTTCCTAACATCAGTGAAAAGATAGATGCGAAAATAAAATGTCCACTACAATGGACATAAATGAATGGGTGGGGTCTCCGGAGGATATAGTGGTCTCTGGAGGAAATCCCGGTTAAATAATGAAAGGCACATGAAACATTCTCACACCTGAGAAATTATTATAGTTTTTAACTTTATTAACGTCTTCACTTGACCAGAATAAGCGGTTGGAATATGGATGGGTGGGTGAATTGATAGATAACATCTTTATTTGGGAGTCATGTTTAAATCTCAGTGCTTAAGACTCTGTCTGCCTGATCTTTAGCTGCCCGAACTTCGCGTGCTTGACATTAAGTCACCTGCTTAGCTAAACAGTCATAACCAGTTGCGCTCTATCTAGTTATCACCGTTTAACACTCCCCGCTGGCCGTCTAACAGCTGCTGAACTTTATACTTTGCGCTACGTGTCATGAAAAACCTCGACGTCGTTTATTTGTCTACGTGTCTCCGTAATCAGGAACTTACTTTTCCTTCAAATAATTAGGTAGCCTACAGACAGGATCTTACAATAGGATAGTGTCATATACATACACAGCAGGGGAATGGACTGAATATTTTGTTTTCTGCTGGGTGAGTTCAAACAGTAAATATTTTTTTAATTAATCAATAAGCAATACATCTTTTTACAATGCCATTTTAGGCAACATTGAATGAATTACCATAAGAAACCTGACGTGTTCTGCATTGCGTTAATCCTCTTTGGAACTAAACAAGAACTTATATGGCTATTCTGATATTTTATTTTTATTATTTACTCATTTTCTTTTTTTCTCAATTTGTACATACTGCCTGTGAATATCAATCTTCCATATTGTTTACTGTAGCATTTCATATAGCATGCAAAGTTACCTTTTAACTTTAGAATCGGTGACACCTGCACTTTGAAAGTTTCTACTATGATTTATTTAACATGTACTTTGATACAAAACATGTTATGGAGACACGTAAGTAACGATGATACCGTCAGCCATGAAGACAGCGATAGGATCTCCTTGGACGTGAAGTTTACGTCCTCAACTCCAAATTGGCCCGAAACGTCTTCGGCCTAAAAGTAGCTTTGGGGCTACTATCATGGGAATGGTGCTGTATAAAAATTAGCTAAATATACCTGAATTGAAGCGGTACCGGTTGAAGCCAACCTGTTGCCCTAGGCGCCAGATGGTGAAATTGGCTTGCTACGCCTGCACCCCCCCCCCTCCCAGAAGATGGCGCCCTAGGTGGCCACCTATGCAACCTAATGGTTTGACAGTCATGAATTGAAGTTGATCTGCACAGTATGTAGCACTATTGCTTCCAGGGGCAGGTTCTTGACTGGGGGGGGGGTTCCCTCAGCAAATTTAATGTGATCATCAGTGATCGAAAAGAGCCACTCAAAACCTTAAAAGGGGGCCACTCTCAATCATTCGGGCAAAAAGTCCAGGTACTCAGCCCCCCCCCCCCCCCGTGGATGTGCTCGGTAGTCACACTTCACCCAGGACTGAACTCAATTCCCACTCTTGTGTCCTTTTTTACCTCCAGTTTTCCTGCAACCCTATGTTGGCTATCGTGCTGGGTGGCAGTGAGTCAGAAGGTTGCTGGTTCAAAGCCCGTTGCAGCTAGTGTGATGTCACTATTGGCCCTTGAGCAAGACCCTTGTGCCCAATTGCTCCAGGTGTGCTGAATGCTGGCTAACCCCAAAACTCACACCAGTATATGTGTCTGCCGGCAAGTAAGATGTGAAATGATGAATAAAGTATTGCTATTCTATATGCAGTTGGAAGCTGGATGGATGAAGGATGAAATGAATGCAGTCTAAATATGGAGCGTATCACATACTTGTGGCTCTGTTGATAATGAGAATGGCTGATTTACAGCTACATAAACTATGGTGCATGTAAACACCAGATACTTTTGGCTACCTTCAGACAGCTGCCATTTTAAAGTTAAAGAGCAATGAATAATAGTAAGCTCCAAGGAACAATTTAGCAATTCTCGTATTTAATCCACAAATGTTTCGCTGATGATAAGATCGAGGTCACCCTTTGTTGTGCTTGATTTACACATCAAGGTTGCGCGCCTTGTTGAAAAAATTACAGCGGGCACTTATGAAACTGACGGCACGCTGTCAGTAGAGGGCGCTGTGTAGGGAGCATATGTTTAAAAATAAGAACATTGAGCCAACACCACGGAAATAAGTGCGACCTTAGGATAACAATCAAAGAAAACCAGAAAAATGCCAGTAGGCAAATATTGTCAAAGCAAAAAAAAAAAGAAAAGAAAAATGTACACTTTATGGCCGTTTGGACTTTTTGCATACCCTGAATGAAAAAAAAAAATCTTCTGTCATCACCTCATATGCAGAGCACAGAATTTTTTGGACTGGGATAGATTCTCTTGGTAACAGCATTTAAGATGTGTCTGAACTTGAAAAAACGTATTAAGACGAAACATTTGTTCAGACAGGCAGCAGAGAGAAAGATAGATGATATAGGCAGACAGACACATAGATACTTTACTAATCCTGAAGGTAATTGAAAGTGGAAAGTGATGCTTCAGGCTGTGATATATTTCCCACAAAGAGAATCTGGGGCCATCGTGCTGCCATTGAACACTGAGAGTCCCTCTCCCATGTCCCGTGTGTGTGATAGGTGAGAGGGATAGGTAAATCACCATGGAGGTAGTCACATAACCTCAGCGGGGGCTGTAAAACAATGGGGTCTGGTTCCTCCCCTCTGTCCCGTCTGAAAGGTAGGCAACGTAAAATTGCCCTTCAGAAGAAGACTGTTAATGATGAATTTTCATATTTATGATCACGCCTACCAGAAGATAAACTGCCTAATATGAGCCAAATCCATCCATTTTGTTGTGTGAGTCAGTGAAAATGTACGTTTAACTGTAGACTTAAAACCATCTGACTTATATTTAATGGAAGGATTTTAATCCAAAATATCTTGTCAACAATTTGTGAATTACTTGTGTCTGTACTGGTTTTCATTAAGTGCAATTTAATATTAGATACTAACGCAAAGAATGCGATGTAACATTATATACACCACACTCAGATTCTACACATTCTTCAGTTTGACTGCAGGGTTTTTTTTAACTTATCTTGGTTGTTCATTATGATGTACAATCCGATGTTTTGACCTGCGACATCGTTATTTTACCAGCCATAGATTATATGCTATGGAAACGGAATAGTTTTAGGCTCTGTTGCCTTTTCTGTCCCTTCAGCTGACTTGCAGGTGGGAAGGGCACCTCATTCCTCACAGAGACGGGGCACATCTCTTAGCTCACTTCAATCGTAGCATAACCTCTCAGGCGAATTGGCAAAAAAGGGAGCTCAACCGAAGGAATTTTACACAGATGAAAGCAAAGGACACGTTTGAGCGAGTGTGGGTCGCCCTTTGGGGGGAGAGAGAGAAAGGGAAAGGAGCTTATATATTCACGCATGACTTTGTTAGTCGCAAAACGTCTTACTCGTTGTCATTGTTTGCTGGGTGATGGAAAAATGCACTGGGATGTGTACCCTCCGTTTTCTCCCCCCCCCCCCCCCCTTTAAAGTTTGCACATGCGTGTTTCTGGCTGTCGCTCTAAGGAGCAATCGGGTACTTCCAAGATATCCCTGGTGTGCACTAATTTACATTCTTTTTAATAGAATTCATAAAATGCAATTGATTTAAGAGCGAAGGTAATAGGAGGGGGGAGTAGCTCTCTGAAGTCGGCGATAAATCCTCTCTCAGGGTGCCTCCCCCGCAATCGATATGCCTTCATGCCTGGCAGTGGGATGACCTGTCAGCTGTGGATTTGCTCGTCTTGCGTGTGTTTTATTTATGTCGTCTGCCATTTTTTATTAACCTTACCTGTTGCTTTGGGCACCCCCGGAAAAGCCGGTGTGAGCTCCGTCATCTCATACGAGTAACACCGGGGGCAAATGCAACTACAGAGGTGGCATTGATCTGTTCAAGCTGTACATTCAGCCAGGTTTAGGCTCGGCTGTGGATCCAGAGCAGCAACGCGATTGTCATTTATAACAACACGTAAATTTCTTTCATTTTTTTTTCAAAAGGGCACGACATAATGTAACATAATCAAAATAGGCCACAGAATACTAAAAATAAAGAAGTTGCTATATCACATGCGGCGGGAATAACTGACTGGGATCCTAAAATGCAGATGCCGTCAGGGCCACATGGAGGCGCTGTTCTCGAACCTGGAACTCGCGTTCATCTTGATCGCTTTCATAGTGTTTACAATCTTCACCTTGGCCTCCGTCCTGAGCAACCGCCACAGTGCGCCCGAAGGTAAATTTTAACCTGCGTATTTCTTTAAAACAGAGCCGCAAAGACATCTGATTTTGAACCTCAGATATCTTAAATATACAACGTTATTGTACGTGACCTCTTACTTTAAGTTTTAGCCATAGACAAAAGCAATAAATTTAGTATAGCAAATGTTAAAACACAAAAAGACACCTGTGTTTTATTATAGACAATTGTACAGGGGCATTCAGTCGGGTTTATGATGAATGTCGGCTCTGCTTGGAATTAATGTGCGCTGCACCAGCCATGATGAAAGGACTGGCTCTTTGTCATAATGAATATGTATTTTTCCTTTACAGACCGGAGTCCCTGGGAAGAACCAAAGAATGATAAAAATGCCGCGAAAAGGCAAAGGACAGCACACCACAAAACCGCTAATGTGAAAGAAGCTGTTTGACATCATTATTAATATTATAATTATTATTTCGATTCGAGTGGTTAAAATTCTTCCTTCATTTTATCAAGCTGCTTTAAAGTGTTGGCGTTTATTTCCCAGTGACACCAGAAATTGCTAGCCGAATGGTTTACATCATCTTTTAACAGCGGGGAAGATAATTACATTTGACTCTTGATTAACATCTTGCATCACTGGTATTAAAAGATCTTACAGTGGGATATACTGAGTCATTACTGCAATGGGTGTAGGACAGATATCCAGAAAGATGTACTGCAAACTTCCCAGATAAGGTCATACGTGATATTTTTCTGGTATAATAGTAAAGACATTCTATTCATCCCTTGTAGGGAAATTCTCTTCTCACAGCTCCACTGATCTTTCCATGACACACAGACAAGAGCAAGCTTGTCAATGAAGGGCAGCCGCCTGCAGCAGTGCCCATGGAGCGCGGGGTTAAGGGCCTTGCTCAAGGGCCCCCGGATGTGTGACTATTCTGCCAAAGTGGGACTCAAACCAGCAACCTTCCGGTGACAGGCACAAAGGCTTTGCCCACTGAGCCACGTGTTGCTTCCATGTGATTAGTATGATGTCATAAGTTGCACAATAATATTATTTAATATGAATCTTGGCTCCTGTTAGAAGGTTGCACCCCAATGATTTCGTCCAAATATTTTAAGGCAGCTTTTTCCACAGAGGCCAGAGAAAAGCACAAATACAGAGCTCTGATTCGCCGAGACCAGAACCAGATGCACATTTATCAAATTCTTACGATATTGCTTCAAGGCGCAGATATGATTGTTTACCTTTTATATATATTTGTTAGGTTTAAGTTTTTTAAATTGTTTACTGCCTAGCCTGGACAGGGTCCCGTTCATGTCTGATATCAGGCAGCGTAGGGCACGAGGCTGGAGTCCCTGGGACGGGACAATGAAAGGGAGCTGAAGATAAAAACTCTCCTCGGAATTATATTAAAGAATACTGGACACCATTATAGTATCAAGTATCAAATATTACTAATGGTGATTAAAATGCATGACGTGAGCTGGTATTAAAGTGATGATTTATGTTTTTACCAACTGTTATCAGTTGGAGTACCGCGAAATACCAACCACTAGAGGGCAGCGTGTCCCACTCATTAATTTCTCATCCCTTTTCCACGTAAAGCAAACAAATTATTAAAAGAAGATACTATCGTTTTTTAACGTCTCTTTTCTGTAGCATTTCTACAATAAGAATAATAACAGATCTATAAAGAACGACTGTTTCTCTTTATTAATAAAACAAAAATTGTAAATTCCATTTATCTCATTTACAATAAAGATATGACTTACTGTTCAAATGTATTCCCCTGTAATAGACCTACAATGTTAAGCGTTATGGTGTTTTGAGAATGTGTGTCTTTTCTAACCATCGATGTAGTCATGTTCCTGATCAAAATGTGCATTATCACTCCCATTTGTTTATGACGGAAACATTACGGCACTTTTCCCCTGTACTTCAGTATACGCCAGTGGGGCGCCCAATGGTGTCAAGGACCAGTACTTAAAAAAAAAAAATGAAGCTTCTCAATAAAAGATAAAGATCTACCATCACCTCTGTTTTCTCCTGTCTGTTGCGTTTCTGGCTCCCAGGGGACAGTCTGTCTGCCCTCATAAGAACTTCTTCTGCTTCAATCTCCCGCAGTCATTCGTATTTACACGAATTAATGCCTCGCATGCACATTTTAATGAGCCACGTTCAACGAGTATTTTAATGATCGTTTATTTAGACATTCGATTTTGTGATTTGTATTCAAGTTTCAGACGATCGACAGCACAAATTAGCTGTGATGGGTGTGGCCCTACCGACTTCTGTATGCCTTCTTACAAAAAATGCTTTACCCAAATCCAAAATGAAAAGGGGGAAAAAACATCTCACGTGACTTGGATACAACCTGGTGGAGCTACACCATGCGCCAACGTGATGGAAACTCGCCTTGATACCCTGTACAATCTCATGTTGGGATACAACTGAATAAATCTACATGAATGAATAATACAGTCCACTAGAAGCAATAACCATTGGTGTTGTTGTTGTTGTTATTATTATTATTATTATTATTATTATTATTATTATTATTATTATTATTATTACTTAATATCTTTTGCCCACATCCCACATCTTTAACTATCAAGAACTGGGTTTCCCATGTTGGGAAATTATGTCAGTAACATGAAGCCAGTCTTCAGAAAGAAAGAATAATTTAAAACAGCAGTGTGAAAACAGGGATGTAAAACTGGCATGCAAATGATCGCACCCAAACCAAGCGTGCTATTAAATCCAGCGCATTCAGGAGTCAGCGTCAGATTGGGGATGTGCGAAGGCTATGGCACGAATGTAGCATATGGTGACGCAAATCAGCCTGCTGCACTGCGCCGCCTAAATCACGGCAATAGTTGCACGTATAACATCACTATATAAGAATTAAATCACTGGGGACTTTTATTCTCATGCAGAGTGCGATGATATTTATTTGAAGAAGGTTTGCATAAACTGTGGCATACACCCAACGAGGTTTAAGGGGAAATAAATGAATTGGTGAGATAGTTGTGCATTAACTGGTACCTGTATGCCTATGCAATTCAACAATTGTCCCCTTTTGGCCTCACCACCCTTAAGTCCTTGTTGGCTAATGAGAGATTAAGGCTCGCATGGGACAGCTAATCAGAGGGAGAATGAGTGAGCTGAATTCCTCTCTCTGCTTTTGTTCCCCCTCGCATTGGGGCCATAGGGTTTGTGGAAGAGCAACAAAGGCTCTCCAGCACGGAGCCTAAGCAAGGGCAGTGATACCAACCACACGGTCGCTCGGGATCGCCACAGGTCAAACGGGGCGGAAACGGGGGTATTTACACAGCAGAGGATGCTCAGGGTCTGCTTATTCCTCTGGCGCCCTTTCGAGGCACATTAAAGGTACGGGGTCAGCCGATTTTAGTGGCTCACAAAACCTAACCTCTCTTTTGTTGTTGTTTTTCTTTTTTTCCCCAGGCGTAATAGTACACATGCTTTGCCGTAAAGGGGATGTGAGAAATGGGCCGGTTCTGCGTTACGTGAAATGATTTCCCATTACAACTAGGGAAGTGGCCTAGAACAGGCACCTGGTGAACCCCTAACCACACGCTCCTGGGAGAGGAACTGAGAATACTTTATGTTTTTGGGATATTTTTCTTGTCATTTTTAAAATTGTTATTTTTTTTGAAAGCCAAGAAGTGCAGGGTCGAAGGAGCTGCTATTATCGGCGCAAAGTAAACTGGCCGGCAGCTGGGTCCTGGGTAGCTCTCTGTAGCCTGGCGGGTTTCCAGCCGGCCCGCGTGCAGCTAGCCACGGAGGTACAAAGGAAGCTGGGGGGGGGGGTGTGGGTGGAGGGGGGCACTGCTCGCCCAGGGGAGGCACAGAGGTGGCCTCTGTGGACAGCGGGGGAAGTGCTTTCGGTCATGGATACTCCTCCTTTGTGGTCTTCTCAGCATTCCAACAGGAAGCAAAAGCCAGCAGTTTGAAAGAGGTCCAAATGTACCCTTAACAAAGGTGTTACATCGAGGCATCAAGCGTAATGTGCATGTTCGACATTCCTCTACATCACACTCTTCTCTTGTTGATGATAAAAAATTATAGTTTTTTTGTATCTATATTCTTTTTGAATTTCTGTAAGAAAACTGAATACTGCCCCTCACTAGTGATATTTTTTTAGAATCAGGGTGCCAAGTCGTGGTTTCAAGCCTTGGTCACTGGAACAGAAGCCCGTTAAACCCTAACGAAATGACGTCAGACTGTGGGACACACAGCCAGGTCCAGCTGTGACAGATTAGGCTTTTGGCATTAGGAGACCGACAGGGGTCCACTGTCACAGCTGTCACACCTGGACCGTTAAGATGGTCAGTGGCGTGATGCCCGGCCTCTGTTGTCATTGCCAGGGCCGACGGACCATGTTCGTCTCTGAACCATGAAGTTCGACCGGAGGAAACAACTCCCGAAACAAAAAAAGGGCGGGAAAACAGGGGAGGTTTTCGCCTTCCTTGCCAAGTTGAGTGATCGAGATCCCGATATCCAAGCCATTTTTGTCGACCAAAAAGAAGAAAGTCACTTCTGAGTAGAGGCAAAGGAAAGGCGCTTCTCACACACACCGAGTCTAGGTTTCGAGACAGCCATTGTTATGAAGATAAGTGGGGTGCTCTTGTTTGCCCGCTGTTAGCATTCCAATTGGTTTATAGACGGAATGTTTGAGAAAGCACCCCCCCCTTGTTTATATGTGCCAGGTGATAAAAGATCTGCGTCCTGAGCCCCCGCATCACCCCACCCCACATGACGAAGCCGGCTCAGAGGACCCAGCCTGTATCGGTGACAAAGGCACCACAGATTAAACCAAGGGTCACATGACTCTGCTGCTGTGTCACACGTTAGTGACGCTGAGGACTAACGGAGGGGGATTAAACCCAATTAGGACCCAACTCATCCAACCACGGCTAATTACCACCCTTTAAAACCCACCGGCACACTTTCTGCTATGCAATGCCAGAGCGGCCTTCAGAATGGTAGGTGAATGTCAACCATATTGGTTCAACATCCTTAAGGACGGACTCTCTGATGCAGTAGAGAACCTAGCCTCTTGAATGGGTTTAGTTAAGTTCTTCATATACTTACGCGAAATGCTTCAGGGGCGTGGATAGATGTCCTGACCCTCACCTGTATATTTGTCGTTTGTGTTTGTATGTCTCAAAGGAGAGCATTATGGGACTTCTGAAAAGAATAATTTCAATGTGCCTGTACTTGTGGAAGTGGTAAATAAAGAATAATAATTACTATTATTATTGTTATTATTATTGTTGCTGTTGTTGTATGTCACTTAATAGTCACCTCAGTCACCTCATATAATGCCCTAATTCTGGGGGAGATTTGCCTATTTAAATACCATTTCCTTTCATTTTCATTGTGCCTTCCACAAAGTTATCTGCTCGACCATAAAATAATAAAGCTACTGGTTGTTTACATTTTTACTGACCCCACAATGCGTCCCATCCTGGTAAACGCACTGGGGGTGAATACAGTGTGTCTGATTGGTGTAAAGAGCTGACCCGACCCCCCCCCCCCCCAGGCTGTGGAAATAACCCCAGTATATAAATCTCGCACTCAGAAATTCCCAGGCCAGATGAATGTTATCACAGACATGGGAGATCGCTCCCCCTTATCACCAAGTACAATTCCCAACACAAAAAAGCAAGATAAACCGGCAGAAAATAAATAGATTTATTTGGTTGGCCGCACTTGACGATAACACGATTTACTTTGAACTTCTCTGAAACGTGGTGCTGAATGACAACCAATATTTGTGGTGTGAGTACGTTATTGATGTCGCTGTCGCGGCCTCAGCGGTCTGGGTAGATGTATCCTACTGCGGCCAGGCTAGGCCGGTCAGGTGATCTCCAGTAGAAGCTTCTGATGCATGGCGCCCTCCAGGCAAACATGTAGAAGCTCAGAAAGAGAAGCCCAAAAAGCAGTGTGGTGTTTGGCTCTGTGGGTTACAACACAGCACTGATGATCATAAGGTCGTTAGTTCAAAGCCCACAATTGTCAGAGTGAGTGCTCTATACAAGACCCTTAACCCCTCAGCTACCCCAAGAATGAGCAGGCCCTGGTTTCTCCAACAAAATGTGCATTGCTTTAGATAAAAGCATCTACTAAGCAAGAATGTATGAAAATTCCCCTCCCCCAAAAATGAAACCCATTTGCCCCCCACCCTGGCAAACTTTAAAAAATGTCACAAACTTGAAAGCTGGTCTGAAATCTTCTCTTCTGCTAGATAGCACTTTACATGAACTTTCGGTGTGTGATCATCCATCCATCCATCCATCCATCTTCCGTATCGTTTATTCAGTGGGGGTCGCTGTGAGCCTGGGGCTTGTCCCAGGAAGCAGAGAGCAAGGGGAGACACCCTAGATGGGATGATTTACTGAACGATGACAAATTAAAGCCTAATTCTTCCTTGGCCCTGCTTTTGTCTGAGCAATTTAGTGAGACTCTAACACCGATGTTGGCTTGTTCGAATCACGGCTAACTTCACTAAATCCATCATGCCGCACTCAGCGCAGCACAATATGATAAGATGAGAAAAGACATGCTTGAATCCTGGTCGATACTTACTGTACTGCTAATTATTCAACTTAGCTAAATAAAATTAAATTAATAGTTTGAGGTTTGACAAATTCTTGTTTCACTGACAGTTCAATTCTAAATAATGGTAAATAAAAAAGAAAAGCTAGTTAATGCACTGAGTAAAAGAGGTCACAATAATTTAATAATTCGTTATTGCCTATATCCATTATGTTTCAAAGGCTCTACTTTCCCAGCGACTACATGCATTTTCAAACAAGCAAACTGCACCAAGGCCCCGAATGATGTTCCAACAGCCAAATGCACAGTATTTGCACCAAGAAGTCAGTGGATGGCAAAGCTTCGTTATTCATGTAGAGGCAAAATTAGCCGTATAAGGGCACCAGCTTTCTGCTGTGTTTGCTGGTTCAATTCTCACAGGCCACACTGCAACCTGCATGCGCTGGTTTCCATGGAAACCAGGTCGTTCTGAATAAGGAAGAACTGATAACCATGTTGAATAACAAAAAAAAAAAAAACTACATGCAATATGCAGGCGTATGTCATGAGAAGGCCTGTGCTGGTCCAGAAAGGCTCCCCATTCCAGACACGGACGGCATGATAAACAGCGGAAAGTGCTGAAATACATGCGAAAAATGCAGCTGGTAAACACCTCGCATGTGTGGTCGCAGTCTGGGAGTGCAGCAGCTGCTGGCGAAGCATGCGACACCGTCAGCGTCTAAGGATCTCCGTGAGGAATGCGTGACATTTTTGCAAACGTCATAAAGCAATAAATAACGTCTTCAAGGACGTTCGAGGAAGAAAAAACACTAAAACAAAACAAAAGCAGCTTCAACTCTCCTGGGTCTGTTCATTGGGGGT
>JAODJW010000050.1:299556-319473 GCA_026777045.1 Hyperopisus bebe
GAGGGAGGGGGGGGGGGCTTCCTGTCACTTGTATTACCTTATACATGTGGGGTCAATATGTGCAATGCAAGGTCTCACATTTGCAAATGGGGCTGGGATCCCCCTCCCAGCCGGCCCATTTACATATTCCCCCCTCCCTCATGCTATAAAAAGAGGGGGAGGCTGCTTCATTGTTCACAAGGGCTTCCTAGCTCATCCTCAGCTGGACAATTACCGTTGACATGGTGAAGAGCAAGTAAGTTTTCTTTTTTCTCTCCATCTGAAGGAGTAAGCAAGAGACACAGGTGGAGTTTTAGTCGTCTGCAGACAGGAGACCAGCGACGAGAGAGACACAGCGTCTGAACCCGGTATCCTCACCGAATGTGGTCATTATCCTAGCCAGACCGTGCTTCATACCTCGGCCAGGAAGCTTCTCTGCAGCGAGCCTCCTACCCGGATACCCCTGAAGACCACCGGCCCCCTTCCGGCACCAAAATGAGGATACTGAACTTCTTCTACATCCTTCTCCTACTTGCGACTTTCCTCTTGTTAGTTAAGGGGCAGAGACCAGGTATGTGAGCCTGAGGACATCATCCATGATTTAAAGTTCCTCTTGTTTGCTGATAGTTTCTCAATAATGATCTTCAGTGGTGAGTAAGAAGGTGCAAATATTTTCCAAGCAAAATTATGACATTTTTTTTGCGATTGGATTTGAATATGTTATAATTTAGGTGTTTTTAATAATCCTTTTCCAGTTTAAAATGACAAATTTTCATTAAACTAGGTACTAAATTACAACTACCTTTTAAATATTTCTCTTCAGAAAGATTGTCCAACGTTATGAAGTGAGGAGCAATGAAAGATTTAATTTTACTGTAGTTCATAACATCAAAGAAAATCCTAATTCAAAATCCAAGCCTAAAATCATGTATGCATGTTTCTACAAACCATGCGCTTTTCCTCATAAATCAGAATGGCATTAATGTTGTGGAGTCAATGACTTTTGCTCCAGCCAAGTTTATAATTCATGCTTACCAGGCAATCTGAAATCTACCTGTCTGTCTGCTTAGAAAATTGAGTTTGATGGTAGAACTTACTATCACAGGTCCTGCAGTGAATTGGCACTTTGCATCCTGGTCCTTAAATTTCAGGTCTTTTTAAAATCCACCCTCCAGAGTTTTATCTGCTTTCCATTATACCCAATTTTCTTAGAAATAAGCTGAAATTGTCCAGGTGAACGGCTGGTATGAGGGGCATTGACCTCCAGCAGACTGTGCTGCTCCTCTTAACAGTGGAAACATTTGCCTGCTTGTATGTTTGACTTGTTTCTGAGAAGAATGTCCCTTCTATTTTTACATTTGGTGACTTTAAAGGACGTCTGCAGAAGTTTCTTAAGTTACCATGTCAGCATTCGAGTGAAATAACACAGGGAATCATCCTATGATGCAAATATGATTGCCAACACGTGGTTTGTCCTTTCTCGACAGATTTCCTGAATCTGAAGCGAAAGTACCACAGGCATCACTGCCCACACAGAAGATGCATGCCTCTTCACTCAAGAGTACCATTCCCCTGAAGCACCGAATGGTACGTTCCGGACTCCTTTCAGTGACATAAAACTACATCTACACTCCTTGGTAAAAGGGGCCTAGGAATCAGGGGGACGGGGGGAGTCAAGCTCTCTCCTACACTCTTGTCCTGGCGATTAATAAATGATTCTGTCAGAGCATTTTTACAGATGCACATTTTCCCAAATATTTAAGGTAACGACATTGTTTCGCTATATTTAAGGTGGCACCCATGTCCGCAGGCTCTCCCCCTCAGATTTTACAGTCCAGCAGTAATTAAAAAAAATACAGGAAGTATTCAGAAAAAAGATCATAGTCTGAACGGCCCCTATCCCCTCATGGCTGGGGAAACAGGCAGGAGGAGTCTTAATCTGATTGGGGTACATTCCTTTACACCAGCAATTGCATTGTAAGGAAGCTCTTTAAGCTCTTTGTTGACGTCCAGACTGATATAGGGAGAAGTGGTGAGGGTCATCATTTTGTATCATCACAGATCCAATCTGAAGTAGTCAGGCCGTGCCAATTGAGCGAGCGGAAGCTAATGGGTAAGGGTAGCATGTGACTGATAAGATAACAAGCCGTGGAGGTGTCAGCGAACCTTTAAAAACATTTACGATCCGGGCGCTAATTTCAATATGAAGCCAAGACTACAACAACAAGTAAAATTTTCCATTTTACTACCCTTGGGGGCCGCCTACTGCAGTGTGACTTGCGTTTTAAGTTCCCTTTGCATTGTTGTCCTTAAAAAACTCAAACACTGTCACCATTTCCGAGGGAACTCATGGAAAAATTCCACGAGGAGCTTAGCATTGGATCCCAAAACTAATTAGCGGGAAGTCCCTTAGCACGGCTGCTTTCTTAGCATGCCAGGTCGAGCTCAATGTCCCATCCTGTATGGCATTATTATCCCCCTAGGTAGCTAAATAGAATTAATCAACACGAGCTTCGTTTACCCACCGCCTGCTACGTTGGAACGTTCCTTACTTACGTATGCTCGGCTTAAACACCTGTCAAATATTACAGTGTATAGTGGGCCGGATTAGTGCAGGCTTCTAGTGAACTTATCCTTAAGAAGGCTAGCAGCTTAGCGCTTACGAAGGATTGACAAAATTCAATACGAGTTCTCACCGCAAAGGTTTTATGGTTCTTTGGATGTTTACTGTGCATGATTTGATGTGCATGAGCGGAGGGAGTATTATGCTCTCTTACTTGATTGTATATTTAGGCTGATGAGAAATTGGATGGTAATTTCTTTAAGCCTCACATGGGCAAATAGAAGAAGAATATACGCTATACTTATGTAGCGTGAGCTTTGGGGTAGCTAAGGTTTACATGCTAAATTTGCCCACTATGTATCCATCACGGTGCCTTACAAAGATGCCCTGTTGTGCCCATAAGAAAAGAGAGTAATTAGTCATTTAATGAGGGTGAAAATATTTTTACGAACTCAGTCTTTAAGTAACGGTAAACATTGTGTTCAAGGACAAATGTAACCGAATGTAAACAGACTTCAATTTAAATCCCACTAACGATGTCCTGTTATTATACGCTGTCAGTATTTTGAAGGAATGTTTTAAACACTTACTAGGCCTTTGTGATATATAAAGGGAGGGTCATCACCTTCACCCTTGCCCAGGCTGACCCCCATTCAGCCCTAACCAGCTGGTAACTGTTGCTCTAAATTCTGGAGACACGTGACCTCATAATCTCTCAAGCTGATTGAGTGAATTCAACGTGGCAACGAAAAGGAAATCCAGTGCGATTGGGCAACCAAGTCAAAAAGCAACAGGAAAACGCTCTATTGAACACTGAACTGCACCAGGGTCCCCTTTTGCATTCTGAGTTGGCAAAACACACTTCTATTGTGCACCGCGGTGGGCGACCTGTCTACTGTGTGGTGTGTGGACTCTAACACCATTCTTGGTTGTATTTCAGTTGCATGGTGATTCTGGAACATGCTGTCCGGATGCCATGTGGCAGCAGTGACCTCTGGGAAAATCGGCGGGGGGGGGGGGCAGGCACCCAGACTCAGCAGAAACCAACAAGCCAGAGATTTCTCCGGAGAAGGCAACTGCCACCACACCAAAAACTTTATGGGTGTCCATGTGAAAAATTGTAAATAATGCAGAATGTTTTTCAGATGCCAGCTTTTGTGTATTTTGATTATTTAACTACTGTGTATTCAGTGTAAATACATGTGCACGTATTACTTGTGATGAATAGCGAGGTCTTACACTATAGCACACTCACAAACGTGAAGACCAACCAAAGATTTAGGCTTTATATGATCAGTGCAGACACAACAGCACAACTGATGACAGCATAGATCACACTACATAAATACATGTAAAAATGATATGTTAGATATTGCCGTTGAGTTTACTCTAGTAAAGTGTAGATAAAGGTTTTATTTATAAACCCGCCACATAAAGGATGGCAGAGAGTAGTTCAAAATTCAAAGGTTGACAAGAAAAACTGCACACATTCAGGGAAAGCATAGTTTGCCATTTTATAACATACTCATGTGTTTATATGCAAGTAACGCACTTGTTTAACTGATGTAATTTTAATAAATTGTGTATACTCTTCTCGACTGTTTTATTTCACACTGCTGAGTGTATACTCAAACGAAAGAAAAAAAAAACAAATGGGGGAAAATTACAAGGGTCAAACGCTGGGGTATTTGCAAATATATAGCTTTACACAAATAGAGAAATTACTAATTTATTAAGACATTACTGTACAAAGAGCTTATTATGCATTACAAAATCAGCCCAATGGAGGAACAAAAAATATTCAAAATCCACAGAGAGCCTGAGTTGCTTATAACTGCATAACTACAAATAACTGCCAAATTACATTGACTGAATGTTGAACTGCCCCAAAATATTAACAGTGGAGTATGTCATGAGCTAACAGTGCAACGTGACGCCAACTTCCAAATAAAACAGCGCAAAACTGAAACGTTTTACAGAATAGCGATAACGCTAAATTACGGGCAGCCTATGGCAACACATTTAGTCACGTCTCTAGAAATGCTGCGTTACTAGTGAGACACACAGACTAAAAACGTTAAGCTAACCTCAGTATCCGTTCCTGCTCAGATACCACAGTGCCTGACTAAGCACAGCTTAATAAATCCTATGCATTGATATTTAAGTTACAGATTTAGCCCAAGTCTTGTTCCAACTTTCAAATCCCCCATTTTTGTGACTACAGTAAATTCCTGCTGTTCTGCTTCTCTTTTGTAGGGTATGATATCAAGTGAAATTGTCACTCGTTCACCAAAAAGTGATTCGTGTACATTTGCATCCTGCCAAATCCCCTACATTCCATTTCACGTGAGCGTGCAGACAACATTTGTCCTTTCAATTAAAGACAAAAAAAAAAAAAAAGTTTTTCTGCACATCATTAGCTAAAGGTTACACAGGGTCATTACACAAAAATAAAACACTATACTGTTCTCTGATCTTTGAACCATGGCTGGAAAGCACTTTACATTTTTTCTGAAACACTTAAGAATAAAAGTTTTGCCTGTCTAAACTGTGAACTTCCAACAATAAATCCACATAAATACACTTTATTAAGAAGTTTTCAAGCTCTAAAACGTGTAGAATATGGAACACAAACATTATGTAGTAAAGCATTATGAATTTTATAAAACATCCAGTGACCATTCAAGTACAAAAGACTCCAGCATTTGGCCAAAAACAACAAAGTTCCCTCCACATCTGATGCCTCATCCTCTTCAGTCTCTGATCTGCTGGGAAGTTAAAGACAAGATCCGTTTGCTAAGCAGGCTGTTGTGCTGCTTCAAGTACTCAATCAGGCCTGCTTGCTTTTCCCCCCCCACATCCAATTTTGATCCCCCCCGGAAAAGAAAAAAGAAAAAAAAAAAAAAAAAAAAAGTAAATCACCACAACTGACCATTTCTGGCATGTGTTACTCAGAGTACCAATACCCAAAGACATATGAATTATGAGCGTTATTAAAAACTGCTAAGCTGACAAGCAGGGAAAAAAAATTATGTGCTGGAGAAGGGGGACAAAAAAAAAAAAAAAACACTTCAAAAGTTAACATGCAACAGATGCCAATTTTTGACATGAACTAAATACGACATATCCGCAACTTTTCCGAAAAGTCAGATGGAATATCTGTACGATTCCGCCCTGGCATAGGAAAGAGGTCCTTGGAGGAGTGTTTACTCTGGCAAATGAGCATCTGTGGGATGCTTGTGATACTTTATCCTTCAAACTGACCCATCCTCTTTGTAGATGTTAATCCTGCCGTAGCAGGTCGCCATGGAGTGGTACGGACCGCAGATTGTTTTTCGTGGGCCAACACATTAAAAGAAAACGGAGGAGGAGGAGGAAGAGAAAAGGCGCTTTTGAGCACAAACATGTTTGAGGAGGAGGATGGGGGGAAAGAAAAACAAACAAATAGAAAAATACAAGCCCTGAAGTGCTGCCCTCAGAACCTAGCAGAAAAATTTGCTGATAATGATTTTAATACCATGCCAATGGTTACTGGTCTCTAAGGTCTCTAAAGCAATTTAAAATTCTTTCACACATCTTGTGCAAAAAAAAAGGACAACATTTTGTGTTAAATATTTAATTAGGTAGTTTTTATTGGAATCTGCAGGCAATGGTGTAGAAGAGAGTTTGGTTTCGGGGGGGGCAAACAATCATTTAAAAGACAAATGTCTATTTATAGGGGGGATGAATGAAGCCAGATGAAATATGGGGGGGCTTCTTTTCCCCCAGTTCCTATGCCCCTGCAGACAGTATAAAGATGGAAGGGGAACGTCTGGAAAGACGTCCAGGTGAAGCGTGGGCGCCAGCTGGCGATGCGCGTACCGCTCTGCACAAACACACCGCGACGACGCGGCGGGGCCCAGGAATGCGGCGCGAGCCAATTCCGCCTTTTCACCAGCATCTCACGCTATTTATTTTGCCCAGATTACCATCAATGAAAAGATAAAATGAGCCACCTCACCCCCCCCTTCACCCAGTAGGTGTGCCTGCCCAGGAGGAGCCTGAGGCTATTCCCGCTGCCCCCACCGCTCCGGCCCCAGCGACGTTTGGCCCCCACATCCCAGAGCTACATTTCACGGGCCAGGTTTCTCCTAAACGTCAAACTGGAGGGGGACTGCAACAGGGGCCCCGTTTACAATTACAGCTGATTTACTGAGCCGTGAAACACCTACTGATATCATATGGAGCCCGCAAGCCCAGGCCGGGAATGATATGTTGTGCAAGAAAGCGATGGTTTTTAAGTTAACTTTTAAGCTAAGTTAGGCTGGCTCAGGATCCATTTCAACTTGGGGGAAAAAAAACCTAGTTTAAACGAACCCCATAATTTCATAGTTATTTCTCAAGTTAGCCTGCAAGATCACTGCCTGGGTAGATCCATGAGATGGGACCATGCCACGCTTGGGCATCTACTAAACTTTACGCTGATACCTTCATTTGTGCATCCTCAAAACTTCTTGTATTCTACACCTTTATTCACATGCCTGCATGTTTGTTTGTTTATTAATATATTAATAGCACAACTTTTCTCTCTCCCTCTCTATTTTTATTCCATGCATTTTATCCATTTGTCTGTTTTTGTGTCAGTGCCACAATCTGAACAAATTCACTGTACTTTTTTTTTTTTTTAAATACATGGCAAATGAAAGGATTCCGATTCTGATCCTGATCCACCGCCCTAGATCCCGAAGTGACGGAGCATGCAAAACGAACCCCCGTTGAAATGCGTACCGGAACCCCGTTTCTGTGCTGATGATGCTCCCTGGACCAGAGTAGGCGTGCATCCGCTCCTCCTGACAGACATCCGGACTCGGCTTCTCCTTGTTGAAGTTCACGACTTTCACTGGTGAGGACAGAAGTTCGAGACGAAGAGTTAGCAGCGGGCTAACGCGCTCACCTCCGGTTGGCGGAACAGGCGAGATAGCTAGCCAGCCGGCAAGCCAGCGCAGCAAACATCTGCTTCAGAGACACACCTACAGTGTATTCTCACAGCTCCATGGTTCACTGTGCAACGGTGTGAAGAACAAGCAGTTCTCCTCGTTGAGGAACCCTGCTGTTAAAATGATCATTTACATCAACAGCTGATTAATTAAAAGTGCAGCACCAGGTTTAAGTTCCGTGACGGATGGGGGGGGGGGGTATTGCTGTCGCTGCGGGCTGGAGTGGCAGGGGTCACTTTCCCCAGGTGACCCAGGGTCCCGAACCCCCACCCACCTTGGGACCACCTGCCCCCTGCCCCCAGTGTGGCGATTTCACGCTGCTGATTAAAGGGAAGCAATTAAGGGACATCAGATCCTGGATTGCTCCTATCAAACAGTGGGCTGTAAAATCATTAGAGGACCACCTCTGGATCAGCGCCTGGTGGCTGGCCCCGCCCCCTGCCCTCAGAACAGAGCCGGTGGGGTCACAAGGTGGGGGCAGGGGTGAGAGGCCATTATTGCCCAGTGGGTCTTCGCCCTCTGAACTTCAGTGTTCAGAATTACCCTGCCCCCCCGTGTGGAATTCCTGGATATGAATTTGCCTTCTCCTGATACGATCCCACCCATCTCATAAAAGGTAAACGACATCAGCTTCAGAAAACGATGGCGCGGGATTCAGCTCATTAATGCCGACGGCCAAAGCGTACGCACTGCTCTCCAAGTCGTATCCCAATACCCATAGTAAAGATCTTTCCCTTGCCGTGCATAGACATTGCATGAAATGGCACTGCAGTGCAGGGAGAGGAGGAGAAAATGGACCGCGACGTACGAACCTTCGTTGCTTAAGAATTAACGCGACGATTCATTGAGGCGCCAGGGTGAGGATGGGAGTTGGAGTCCTGCAATGCGAAAGGCCGGCGGCCTGAGGCTGGGTCCGTAAGGCTGGGTCCGTAAGGCTGGGTCCGTAAGCCACGCCGGACGGCACCATCCGGGAATCAATCACCAGATTTTCCCCCAGGGATCTATAAGGTCAATCGTACTCTTAATTACTAATAAATCTTTTAAAATGGGTTGAAATGTTTTTCTCGTGTTGGGGGGGGGGTGGTGTACAGAAAATGCCAAGTGTACAGAAAGCACAGGAAATCGCTCAAGAAACTATGAACTGGCAACCCTAGCCCTCCAATAAGGCCATTTAAGTCCCATCTTATGAAATTCCTTGATCTCGCACTTATAAGCGGGGCACTGTGCCGATGAGCAGTTTTTAAATCCCACCCCCGCGAGCTGGGGCCCAGTGGGCCGGCCCGATCGATAGCGGCGGGCCTCACGAGGAAACGCAAGAGCTGCGATATCCTGCACTTACAGCCTCCGCCTTCGACACTTTTAATGTCTTCACACCGCGCCTCATTCATGTTGAGGCCCAAAGCTCCCCCCCAGTTACCTGAGTGACAGTAACCCCCCCAGGACAAAGGAAAACCCTCTGCTTTAGAAGGGAGCTGTGAACACTCGGAGGGAAAGTGACACACACTTATAATTATAAGCACAATGTGGATGTAGGTATTAATATACACACACATATGTGTGTTTGTAGGTATACATCCTTGCATCCGTGTACTGCATAAACAACATAAACAACTGGAAGACAACTGGGAAAATGGATAGAGGGACATCTCTTTAAGTAGGTCTATACAAACACATACACACAAATAACTGAGGTTTCACCTTAATGTGCCCTTGAAAACTAAACTTTAACTAAATAAACGGCCTAGCCATCACCTTAAAACAAGCGCAGGAACTGACACAGAGAAGCTAAATATGGGTGCAGAGTAAACCATGACTTCACAGTTATTTCCCATCTGTCCTCCTAATTTGGCTGCGACGTTTGAGCCGCATGAAGCACAAGACTGCTGAAAGGTCACGGCAACGCTGCCATACATGGTTTAAAATAATAATAAAAAAAAAAAGTCAAAAAATGAGAATGGGCAGGTCGTGCACAGTGGAAGATGGACGATAGACTCGGCCATACCTATAAAACACCGCGCAAAATACAGTTTCCGAAGAGCGGGGCGTCTGAAAGGTCATAAACATGCAAAACACGGCAGGGACAAAGGCGGTTTGACACAGACGTGACATTTCTCACTTGTTCGCCAAAATGGACGACCATTCCTTTGCTCAGTGAACAGTAGCAAGCGACACACACAGCACCAGCCGCCAAGTGCAGCTGAGGTAAGTAACATTTCCGTTAATCCGACTAGCAGATTAAGGAGATAAATGTTTCGCCACGTATTTTTAGTACATTAATTAAAAAGACACCAGGAAGGCAACAAGCGGAGCCTGAATTGTGAGCGTAGACTTTTTTTTTTTTTTTTTTTTTACCAGCATGATCTGCAAAAATTCACACATCTGCACAAACACCTTCATGAAACGCAAGTAAAAAGCTGCTTAATGCTACGTGACCGTCCTCATAATGAATGGAGCACATCCAAGTAGCGGCATACATCTTACCCAAATAACTTTCCTGTGAGATTCGGATGACAGGGATGACCGTGTTTTCAGGGTGGGGGGGGGGCGACTGCCTCCGAATGTACTTCAATCAATCATTCAGCTAAGTGCAAATATCCTGCTTCGGGCCGTCCTATTAACCGTGTGGAATTCCTGCAGCTGAGTGTTTGTGTTTGTGTATCCGTGTCGTTCTGGCCACTTCGTCTCTCAGTCCATCAGCGCCAGGGGAGTCTCTGGACCCAAATAAACCTCTGCCCTCTGGGGCTAGGCTGGGCAGGGCTGTCCCCAAGCACATTCATTTGTCGTTTTTGTTTTTTTTTTTTTTTTTGATGCTAAAACAGCAGACATTGGTGTCAGCCTAAATAATATTCCCTTAATAGTTCTGAACTCCCGAGACTCTCCTGATGTCTGAAAGTGACCTTGTATAAAAAGTATGTTTTGGTTTTAAGCAGTTGACACGGGGCAGAATGCTCAAAAACACTAATCTTCACGACTGAATTCCCGGCTGGAGAAATACAGTCTTTCACCCTAAATTTTTTTCACAGATGGTTCCGTCCCAAATTGCTCGCACTTAGGACAAACAATAAGTAAAAGGATTTCATTTTAATTTTAACCCTTTGAAGACCAAAAAAGCAGCAGTAAACTACTTTGATGTGAAAAATCTAAATGTTGCCCAATACAATGGTGTGTATTCATGTTTAAATGAAGAGAAAAAAAAGCAGATAAATACAAGAGTCACGGCATCTCTTAGCATTAAATGCACCTTCAAAAGAACTTCAAAGCAAGATGCGTCTCCGGCCAAAACGCAGCCTTCCTTCTAGGAAAACGGAGAAGAAAATAGGCGCATTAGTAGCCGAAAGCTTTATATTTCACTCTTAAATGTTTGCCAATAGAAACTAAAGAATTTAGAAGGCAACCGATACCTTACTGTAGACATGTCTCTACGGGGTCAGGCCTGGTGCGCCTAGCTATGCGGCCTGTCGGATTCTCTTATACAAATCAGAGGAATGTCTGAAATGGGATACATTAGCACCAAAAGCTGAAATCACGCTGATCCGCTGCACGCCGATGGTAGCGATATGCTACGTTTTTTCAATGACAGGCTCGCGTTTATGTATGTTTCCCCTCCGGGCGACGACCCTGGGTTACTTTGTATCAAGAAATGGTTTCCACAATGTGCATTTACACAATGTCATCGCACAACTCTTTAATGTCATGAACAAGGCAGGCTGGTAATGAAACTAATGTTGGAACTATGCCAATAAATGTGGGGGTGCAATGAGAGTCTGATACCTTTGCTGGAAGGCACAAATCTAAGAAATTTAACCCAAGACGCAGCCATAGTTACGGGACCGTATTTGAAATATGCACATAAATGTCTGTTAGTGTGCTACCGGAATCACTGTACATTCCCCAGAATCAGCCACCTTTAAACAGATATGAGGATGCTTCATGTGGGAAAACTTTAATGCTCACTGATAAGAGCCGGGCACTGTGGTGATGATTACAGTAAACATTAGGACAATATGGAGGTGTTTCTGGGTGGAGTGTATTCAGGGGTTTGCCTGTGGCAAGACTGGGAATTAATGCCATCTGATAAACCAGAGGGCCTACTAATCATGGCCGGCCCTCATTAAGTAGCTCAAAAGCAGCCTGGAGAAATGCTTTCAGTAATGTGACCCCCTAACTAGGGTTGCAAAGGGATGGTAAAATTCCACAAACTTTCCAGAAACTTTCCATTCCATGGGACGTTAAGACTGCTATTTTTGGAAATATTCCAAGTTGGAAACTTTCCATGAAAATTACCGTGCATATATGGGAATTAACGGAAAATTCCCAGAATTTTGCAGCCCTACTCCTAACCTCCTATCATATTGCTTTAACAAAAAATAGACATTAAAATAAAAACTGGTTCATGATAATTAAACATCTGCACTACACCCATGGAGGATCACTAATCATTCATTTAGGAAGATAGTGTTGCGTTTTAAAAACATTGATAATACTTGATCGTCATTTCTTGACTTACACTGCAGTTATTTTACGACAAAATGGCAGATAATGTTGGCGAACCCAGCACCCCCCAACTTTTCTCCATGGAATTTTTTGGGTTCACCCCGAAATCTTAAGATTAAGGGATCCGGGAGGGACGCCCATTGGCACTGAGTCTGGCTGAAAGGCCGGCCCCGACTCTCAAGCCCCATTTGTTGTGCGCTGAATGGAAGCAGCCGGGCCGAGGTCATTGTGATGCGAGCGGGGTGGGGGTGGTGGAGCGGAGCTCACCTGTGTAGGCTAGGAGGCAGGGGATGGAGACGAGCAGCTCCAGGCCCAGGACTCCCAGCAGGAGGTACATGTACGTGTGCCCGGCGCTTGACAGAGACAGCTGGGTTGACAGCACCAGCATGACCGTGGCATTGCCTGCGAGAAAGCCGACACTGAGCCTAGAACAGAGCAACGTCTGGCTGATAAAAATGAGGCGATAACTTCTCTGCAAGCGAATATAATTAAGAAGAGGTCACGTTATCATCATTATAAAGACTCATACTATCGGAGTTCTCCAAGGAACACCAATCTCTAATCTTTAATGCAGATTAGGACCTGTGATCTGTAAAGATGCTGCCCCCATGTGGAAGCTTCTGGTATTTAAAATTTGCACTCAAACATGCAAAAAGATTGTTACGTACATAATGCTACATGTTAAACCACAGAATGGCTGATAGCAAAACAAAGATTTTGATACATAATTGTTCAGTGAATCCTCATATTTGCTGTAACTATTATTGTTAGAAATATACATTTTACCTTTGATGATTTACGGTACCAGTCAAAAGCTAAGCAACTTATTACTCAATCCACTGCAATATCTACCAAACTGTAAAAGACTTGCCACTCCAACAGAATTCTGGCTGACTGGATGGTCTCTTTTTTTCAGCATGAACACAAGCCAAAGCAAACCTCAAAACGGTGGAAAGATTCTATGTTGAAATAGCCCATAAGCATCCTGTATCTTAGGAGAGGACTGGGACGTAGAGGTGGAAAGTTCAAGTGCAGAAAGTACAAATCCAGACCAGTGTTTTACTTCAACCAACTAGCGGAGTATAATGAGTTACAGTCACAGAGTACTCAACCGGCTGGTTGAAATAAAACCTTGGCCTGGATTTATACTTTCTGAACCTGAAATTTCCCCCTCAGCTTAGACGACAGACTGTGTGATATACAGGAGGAGCTATGTACAGTTTAATGCAAAATGTGTAATTGTTTTTTTGCTTTTTGTTATCCAACTTGACCAATAGTGTCGCAGGAACACTTTCAAGAACTGAGTGTTATCCTGGGTCTGGCTCACCGGCTGAGTGGACGAGCAATGGCAAGCGCTTCATGCTCCGTGTCGACCTGTAGAAGTGCAGGTACCCCCTGCCTCGCACGCACTTGTGCTGGTACTGGACAAAGAGCTCAAAGGCCACAAACAAGAGCCACAGGGAGACCTTGGCAAAAATGATCACGGTCTGGCTGTTGAAGTCCTGCAGGTACCTATGGCATTGGTGAATGGCGTCTTCCAGTATGGAACAATACACAGCCAAGACAACTGAGAGACACACAAAAATAACCTGAAATACAGAAAAAAAGGGTAGAAAAAAAACTACAGTTAGTGCACTTATATCTAGGAGTGAATGCAGTACCATTAATTTGTAATCATTCACTTTCTTATTCAGACAGGTGCAATAGCATAATGAATAACATATTACACATCACAGTGATGCACAATGCCTCCCTCTACTAATAAAATCAAAAAACAGCCTTCTCAACTTTCAAGACTGAAATTATGTATAAAAAAAGAATCTACATACATGAATGAATAGAAGTAAAAGTGCTACCCAAGGCGTGGGTAACTTGTGGAATTCAGATTTAATCTCAGCGTCGAGAGCATCTGGTGAGATAAGTGGTCCGTCAACCAGAGGGTCGTCGTCTATACTCTGAGTTATTTCTGTAGCTGAGTTATTCTGAGGAAACACAGGAAACGCGAGTCAGTCACAAGGAAAACTTCCGTAACATACCGAGATACGCATGACAAAAGTACTGATAAAAGTCGTTTCTTTTTCTCATGAAGGTGTAAACGCGGAATTTGGGGAAAATGGATGCACAAACTTTAGATCAAGATACTACATACTTTCTTCATTTACTCGTTCAATTAACCTGAAGTAACCTGTAACTGCAAAATTAAAAACTCAATTTCATTTATTAAGCAAACGGGAAGTTCTCTTTGCAACAACGAGAAGGGTTACTCATAAACCACCATAACCTATTAATGAAAAGCGTGCAATGCGACAAGGAAGTATATAGTCTGTCCTAAACGTTACGCAATTAGAAACTAGAGTTAACAATTTCACATTTCCCTCCCAAACAGTCAGAATTCACAAAGGGGAAACATTAACCATAATGGTATATGGTAAGCAAGTGTAGCGCGAAGCAAGCGCCCAGACAGTCAGCTAACCAAGCAACCAAAATTAGTCTTCGGTTAACTATTTTAACTAATGCATAATATATAACGTACAATGTTACATAGCCAGACAACTGTTTGATTTTTATAACTAAACTGCTTTGTGGGGAACTATTTGGCAATATGCAAACAACCATCCCGCTATCATCACGTGCGCATCACCTGACAAGTGACATCCAGCATACTGATAAAACTGAAACAAACAGCCCCTCTTCCTCTAAAAACAAACGTATCCAGCCACGTACGATAACTGGCCGTCGTCCTGCAGAATCCATTCTACAGGCCATAGGCGTAAATGTGTGTATTTATGAAAATATTAATAACAATAAATAATAAATGCTAGGGTGGCGAAGAGGAATCCATGCTCCGTACTAGCGAACGCCGCTCCTGCGCCAGGCACCGAAGCGAAAAGCCAAGCGCTTCCGGGCTGCGCTCTTATTGGACAGAACGCCCGCCTCGCGGCGCGAGGCTTCTGACGTAGGAAGCCGAGAACCCGCAGACCACGTGACCGCCGCCGCCGACCTTGAGCTTCACGTGCGCCGAGTTGTAGTGCTTGGGCAGGAAAACAGACCTGGACGTCTTGCACAACTGAAGGATGGTGTACGGATAAGAGAGTTGTAGGCGCGTGTTCGCGAATGGGCATCTCTGTTAGAAATAAAGTCATGACACCCTGTTGCCCTCGTGTCCAGTAAATATTAGTTTTGCATTCTTTCGCAATGGGTTTGAACTATACTGATGCAAGATCTAGACTGAGTCTAAACGTCAGTCCACTGCATAAAGACTACTTCAATAAGCTATAGAAAAATGAATGTAGTTATACCTCTGTGGTGATTATGATGGTAGTGATTCTGATTATTAAGATGAATACGGTTTCTTGAGGAAAAAAAGAACATTGACGTTTATTTCTGCTCACATAGTGATGTATGTGAAACCAAGTACATCAATTTGGACAATACGACTGGTTGTACAGTCTTGTTCCACTTGTTTGCAACATGTTTGCAACGCATACAATAATTTTCGGGGTTGTGACGTCACATAAACACGTGCTCCTCTGTTATTGTCCTGGTTAGCTTTCCCAGTGGAGTGCAAAGTGGCAGTCTCCCGCCAGCAGAGGACGCCACAGTTTTCTACCGGCGTGTCCGCACTGCTGACGAGCGTCTTTGCGGTTATATCCTTGTTTATGTGCTTCAATCACTGAAGGATAAATAACAGGTAGCTAGTTCAGTGCTCCATCTCTCGTCGGGACCAGAAAATGTGATTTAGTATATTGCCTAGCACGCTGGGACTTAATTTCTATTGCTTTATTTCGTCGTATTTTCCCCAGATGTTATAGTCACTGCAGTGTTCTTGGGAGCGAAATAAAAAGGAAAAGAACGCCCCTTTTTACAAGTACATGTAGAATTAAGAGGCTGGTGAGCACGTTTCTCATCGCCGTCCTCGATATAATGACAGACTGCTGAGGGGCTGCCGCCGAGATGGACCGGAGCCCTTTTCATCGACACAAAAACCGGGGCGCACATGTAAACGCTTAAAAAAGAGAGGAAAAAGACACTTCTGAGATGGAATGGTGCAAGCAGCTGCTGTCGGTTTCCACGTACTGAAAACAGACAGCACAATGGAGATACATCCAATGTAAGCGGAGGGTGTGATGGTGGAGGTTTCGGTCCGGGCTGTGAAGCGGTGCGGCCGGCGTCGGGTTGGGTGCCGCTGTTGTGGTGTGATGGCGTTATAACGCAGGGTGTCATTATTATTGCATCTGAAGGGAAACCTCTGAGCCCGAAAACCTAAATGGGGCATGAGACACTATCTATCCCTCCCAGCAAGAGCAAATTGTCGCGATTGTTGCGACCTGTCGCGATATGAATGCAAAGGTGCTAACAGGTCGCTGCGATATTTCGTAAAAATAAAATTGTTGCATGGAAAGTGGTGACAGTGGCGAGCGTTTGCAGGAGTTGCGTTGAAGTTGCAATGTGGCGCAGTTCGGGACAGGTTCGGGCTGTCGGAGCTCGCTATATGGACAAATCGGGATGTGCTGTATGGCTGCCTACCCGCCCCAAACCAGCGCCCTGTAGTATGGCTTTTGCGTGACATTTGTGAGACCCACAGGGCAGATGTTGAAAAATGTATGTCCTTAAGTTCAAAAATAAATGGGAGTACCGCAGGGTTTTACTTAAACCGGCAAATCGCACGTTTTGAATTTAAAATCCATTGGAATCGTGACTTGTAGATGAGGTCCTACAGGCATTATGCTGCCAGCTGGCCAGTGAACTGCTACAGCTGTATACTGAGAAGAGATCACCCATGAAAGCATTATTCCTGTGACACTGAATCATGGCAAGACCAACCTTGCAGAAATACGGCAGTGTGTAAAGGGATGTTGTGCCTTTATTGTGTTAGGGCTTAAAGCTGCTTTAGCACAGTGTGTTTAGAGTTATTGCTCATAGTTAGTTAGTAGCCTGTTCTTATTCCTCTTAAGAGAAGGCAGTAATGGTTGACTGTGAGCTATACTGGTATTTGTTTAATAATAAAAAAACAGTAGTTGAATTTATGGGATTTTTGCTTTTCTGGTTATTGCCTTTCTTGAGGATGTGTTCCTTGTACCCCAGCCTTATGCTTTTCTTAAGCTAGTTAATACAATAGGATAATCCTTTGGTTTCCCATGCATAACAGATCTTTTTTAGCTTAGGCCTTTTGCTGTTTGTCCTCTGCAGTTTATTCATGCATTTTTCGAAGGATTGGCAGATTAATTTTAGCCTAATTTAGCATCTGGAGAATGGCACCAAAACTTTCCCCTGTTTTCGCTTTCGGTGACTTTTATTAAATATTAAAATCTCTTATTAAATGTGCAAAGCTATGTTGTCATCTTTATGAAAATTGATTTAAAATGGATCCTTGAAATGTTAATTGCTTTAATTTGGCATCTGTGTTCTGAGCAATCAGATAAATGAAAGACTTAAAGACGTCTGTTCATCGGACGTCGATAAAAATAGTTTGCCTGCGATTGCCGGCGAGCCGTTTTTTGATCATCCTGTGTTCTGAAATGCCTGCGTAATGACAGATGCACCAAGCTCTGCCAGCATAAGCCCCACGACTTGAAAGACGACGTGTCGGAGAAGCAGTGTCCCGTCACCGTCAATCCACGTCACATGAAGAAAGCCTTCAAAGTAATGAATGAGTTACGCAGGTGAGCCCTCGTCCGGCAGGAGTTGGTCTCAGTCTCCAAGGATGGACAGACTGATACACAAGCAGATCGATGTATCGAGTTTGTTAATCCCAGAGGGACTATTGAGATGCAAACGGTGGCGGTAGTTTTCCAGTGATACGTTTCCAAGCAGGGTAGTGGAGCTACGTGACCCAATAGAAGCAGACAGTTACAGAGCGGAAAGTAAATTTAATATTGATGGTACGTTGCTGAAGCATGATAAAAGGTCTCAAAGGGGCTTACAAGTACTGCCCGTACCAGCACAGGTGTTAATTTCCTCTCGCAGAAAGGTTATTAAACATATGTTGTTTCATATATGATTGGCTAGCTAGTATGACATGAACGAGCGATGGTTTTATCCTAATAGTGCATTGAACTTTCACGGGAGGTCTTCTGCCGTGAAAGATGATAGTCATTCGTTTAGTATGTCATGTGACTCTTCCCGTCAGAGTCATTTTGAAATTCCAGCGATTGTTTATTGAATCTCTTCTCTAATGGTCTCGCCTTTCTCTTTTCAGCCAGAACCTGTTGTGTGATGTAACGATAGTCGCCGAGGACGTGGAGTTTGCCGCTCACAGAGTGGTGCTGGCCGCTGGAAGCCCGTATTTCCATGCTATGTTCACAGGTGTGCGCTTCACAGTGGCCTCATGACCAATACAAAATGTTGCGTCAAAATGGCTCTTTCAGTCATGAGCAAAACATGGTTGCCCTCATTCGGATGACTTTCCATGTTTCTGCTGCAGTATGTTGTGCTTGTAGCTGTTCTTTCTCTCAGCTGTAAAGTTTAAGGGAAGAAGAACATGGGAGAACTGTACATTTATCCGGGGTGATTGATCTGCATAGATGGACCGTTTGGCAGTAAAGGGCAGTGTGGAGTGACTAGCCATCAGTCACATGTCGGTCTTCTGCGCAGGTGAGATGAGCGAGAGCCGAGCAAAGCGTGTCAGGATAAAGGAGATGGACGGCTGGACCCTGGGGACGCTCATCGATTACGTGTACACGGCGGAGATACAGGTCACCGAGGAGAATGTGCAGGTGAGGGCCGCACCAGAGGTAGGCCGTGTGCAGTTCTCGATTCACACACAGCAGCCAATCGTTTTTATTGTTACAGGGGAGTCCGTAGTGTTGTGGAACAAAATTGGCACTCATTGGTTGGCATCTTATTGGTGCGAACCAATTGCTAATTTGTGATATGTGGTATGACTTGATTATCTAAAGGTATCGTTGTAATGATGTTTTTGTTTGTGAATTTGAGGCGATTATTATTATTATTACTAGTAATGTTCTTAATTTAAAATAAACAAATGTATAATTAAAGTCCCCTATTAAAAATGTTGTGGGTTTATCAGCTTGACAAACCACATATTAGGATAGCGAATATAAATAGTTAGCCTCAGTAAATTTAGAGTGAATTTTCCACTTTTGAGGAAAGTGGTTTAAGTCGGCAAAGAAGCTTTAGGTGTCGTTTATCATAGTGGTGTGGCTTTTGCGTGTGTTTTCTCCAAAGGGGTGTCTCGGGTGGGGGCTAATGTAGACTAGCTGCTTGGATATTTCCCCATCCCCCGAGTCAGGATGCATCGCTCCCATGGAGCCTGTTGTGTGTCTGCTTCTGCTGACAAGGAGTAAGAACCCAGCTTATAAAAAGGCCTCAGAGCAGTAGAGGATGTATAAAAGGCAGTTTACACTGGATTTGCCCTGTTGTCATTTTAAAGGTTACATGATGTTTGAATAAATTTAATATAATACCGTTTTCTCTATGGTGAATTCGCTAATAAAGCCATATTGTTTTACAATGTATAACAGCAATAAAGTACATGGGGAAAATGAAAAACCTGTTTAAATATGTGCTCTATAGGGCAGAGTAATGGTAACTTGTGCACCGCAATTTGAGAGCTGTAAATAAAATAAACGTTTAACAGCCCACTTCTCTAAACGGTGAAACATGTGGTTTAATACACGGAGTATACAGATTTTTTTTTTTTTTGGCAAAGCTCTAGAATGGGCAGTTTGTGTGATCTGCGATTGTTTGTACCAAACGTACTGCTCCCAGCATTTCAGGAACGGTCAGTGTCCTGGGACCTTCTTACACTACAGCGTTTACAGAGGGTGGTCTAATAAGATTCAGTAAATGCTGGTTCTGAGGGCAAAACCCTTTTTAATGAGAACGGTCGGTGAGGCCTGTGCTCTCGTTTTTATCGTGAATCGAGACGTCGAGGTACAGGCT
>JAODJW010000050.1:328286-342986 GCA_026777045.1 Hyperopisus bebe
ATGAATTTTTGCTAAACTTTTCGGGCAGTTCTGGGGAGGCTGGAGAGTAACCCCCACCCCACCCCACCCATATTATTCATGGCAGGTCTGTCCAGCGTGGAGGCCTACAACGCGAAGACCAACGAATGGTTTCACATCGTGCCCATGAACACCAGACGCAGCAGTGTGGGCGTCGGCGTGGTGGGCGGTGAGTGAAGTGGAGAGAGGGCGGGGCTGAGGTGGGCGGGGCTGAGGTGGGCGGGGCTGAGGTGGGCGGGGCTAAGGTGGGTAGGGGTCGGGCCTCTCGGGGACCGCTGACATGCCTGTGTGTCTTCAGGAATGTTGTATGCGGTCGGCGGGTATGACGGGGCCACCAGGCAGTGCCTCAGCACCGTAGAGGCGTACAACCCCAAGACCAACGAGTGGACCTACATTTCGGAGATGAGCACACGGCGCAGTGGGGCGGGTCAGTGTGGGTTTCGTTACCATTAATCCCTGCCGGGCGTGATCTAAATTCCAGATTATCCCCTTTGCCCAAAATCACGCTCCCTCAGCACCACAATGTCACATACAAACAGCATTGACAGAGAGAGTTTCACAGAAGGACAAGTAGGCTGGACTCGAGGGTTTGTATATATGGTGCATTGTATTTATACACAGATAAGAAGCAAGACAGCAGCAGCTTAACGGGAATAGAATAAACACAGTCGAAGAAATATAATTCATTAAATATAATGGTAATTGATCTTCTTTGACGGAGGTGAGGCTGCTCTTAGGTTACACTGAAAACCCTCTCTTTCCCCTGTGTTGAACCGCGAGGTAGGCGTCGGGGTGCTGAAGGGCCTTCTGTACGCCGTCGGGGGACACGACGGGCCGCTGGTGAGGAAGAGCTGCGAGGTGTACGACCCCGCCGTCAACGCCTGGAAGCAGGTGGCTGACATGAACATGTGCCGCCGGAACGCCGGTGAGGAGCCTGCGGTTCCGTGATTGCCTTATATTTTTAGTGAATATCGGCCGATACTGATATTTTAACCGGTAAATCATGCATCTTAACGTATTGTCTGTTCCATCTTCATAAAGACAATGCATCATACAAAATAATAATGATAATGGTGATATTAAAGTGTGAAATACATCACTCGCATATCTCAGAATTCTGAGAGAAAATTATGATCTCAATTGTGAGTGCAGTGGGTGGGAAAATTATCATTATTAATAATATTTTCCCCAGAATCATGCAGCCCTAATGTGCAATGGCTGCACAGTGAAATTCGTAGTCTGATCGTTCCTCTAGATGCTGTGGCGAAAAAATAAATTTGAAGCAATATCATAGTAGATTATAGATATAAAATATACAAAGTTAAAAATATTTCAGTAAAAAAAGCAGCTAACAGTGTAAATTATGCATACATACCCACACGGAAATATACACGAAATATAATAGGAACATATACAGCCGTGAAAAAAATGAAAGTATCTTCTCACAGGTTAAGTGTTAACGGTTGATCGCATGTAAAATCAGCACAGGTGCTCTCAGCTTTTCTGCCAGTCCCACAAACCAATTAAATTACACGACAGAAATGTGTTTCAATTCTGTATTTCATTTTAGGGCTTGTTCACTTCGCTGCTCTCAGGAAAGAATGGTTCTTTACGCTCCCATGAATGAACAATCACTTATGAATGATAAAATTATATATAATTAAGTTTTTTTTAAATTAGGTTTAGGGTTTCCCTGCGCGCCAGCCCCGGATAGGCGGTTGTAAGATGAATGGGTGGATTGTTAGGCTTTTTTTTAAGCAGTAACTTTACCAGTGCTGTCCTATCCTTAAACAACTACCTTTGATAATTTGTCTTCCCTCTCCCTTGATGTGTTGAGCAGTGACTCTGATAATATATTTTGGAGGTTTCATTAGGAGATTCTGCAGACTCCCCGCACTCAATAGGACACCTTAGCCTTGGCATTACCTCTGTGATTCTTACATCTGTTGCCACCTAGTGGCTGACTGTCTTTTTTTTTTTTTTTTTTTACACTCTGTACCTCTGCTTATGGCTTGGGAATTCTCAGCTTTTGATTCTTAGCGGATGTAGTTACCCTTTATTACTGACAGCAGATCCATTGGCAGGCAACTATTTTTTTTTTTTGTTATGATTTTGTTAAGTCTGTTAACCAGAGGACAATGTTCCTTGTGTTCTCTGTTAACAATGATCTTCTTGGGTTCCTATTTGGCCCAAAGCCTAAGGCAGAATGGTGTAATGTTATTCACTGATACTGGTCTGCTGGATTTCGAATGCTGACAGACAGTTTTACTTTAGGTATTGTAACATTTGCTGGTTTTATTATTGATAAATAAGAGCAGCACAGTCACTGTGCAGATGGATCTGTGGTCTCGCAAATAACCTCACATGTTCACTTCATGATGTAGAGCAGTGGTCTGTTTTAGATCCCCCCCCCCATTTATATTTCCATATTTACAGACACTTTTGTCCAAAGTGACATACAAGAGAGGCAGGCGGCACACTGCAAACGCGTGGTCCTGCCATGAACTAGGCAAGAGCACAGCTAGGATGGGCTTCCAGTGATGGCCCAGGTACCAGTGTACGCAGTATTGGAGCAGGAGCTACAGAATAACTACTAAGAACCTAATAAGACTATTGAGGTGCAGCACAAGAAGATTCAGGGAACATAAAGAGGCATCAGACTAGTAGAGAAGAATTTTTAGAGGTATTTTTGTGCTTTCCTGTTGTAGAACGTATAAGTCAATGAACTTCCGACTGTCGATTGTCTGCTATGTTGGGTTAGCTTCCTATCCGGGTAGACGCCCCCCATCACCACACTCCAGAATATGCCTTTCACCACTGTGACACTTGCAGCACGATGGATATTTTTTGAAGTTTGAGCCAGAGCCTGTTTTTTCAGGTGTCTGCGCAGTCGGCAACCTACTGTACGTGATCGGGGGAGACGACGGGTCCTGTAATCTGGCGTCCGTGGAGTATTACAACCCAGGCACAGACAAATGGACCCTTTTACCCTCCTGCATGAGTACTGGCAGGAGTTACGCAGGTAATGCATGGAACAACCGACATATCCGTGGGTATGTCATTGGATACTGGTCATATGGGAGAATACATAAGGTATTTATATAGTATAATGTTGGTGAGTAATTTTTTAAAAATTTTCTTAGTGTTCATGGGTTTCCTTGATAGAGGACTACATTACATTATCTTGTGCTTCTGTTGTGAATAAGTATTCTGTTGCAGTACCATTGCAGATGTTTGGTTCAGTTATTTTCTATGGTTTTTAAACAGTGCCATCTAGTGGGGAGCATCATTTTCACAAAAATGATAGCTGGATATGAGCTTACATTCTGTGGGATGTGCACAAAAAGGCTGTCTCTAGGTGAACCGTGATGAGCATTGTACAAGGAAAAGGGCCTGTTGACATGTGAATAAAGAACTCTGGTCTTTCTTTTTCCTGTCAGGTGTCACAGTGATCGACAAGCCTTTATGATGAGGCGTGAACTTGCTGCTGTTTTGAAGCTGGAAGCTGTTGCTTTGACACAGTTTGAGAGGCTGAGGCTTCTTGGAGCTGCTACATCCTGAGACGGAGTGAAGCAGGCTCCTCTCCGAAGAAGCGGACGGCCACACAGATGCTGCACTTAACGGAGGCACTACATGGGATCAACCATTAACACTTAACTTGTGAGAAGATACTTAGCATAAACACATTTTAAACGCAAGTGAAATGTAACTGGTGCAACGCTAAGTTTCCCGTGGGACCAGGCGTCGGATCTCAAGGTGGTCAGTTTGAGTTTGAAGCAAAATATGGGTTAATTATCCATGAAAAGATATTGTGTTGAATTCTAAGATGAAAACTGTCAGTGAATATTTGCTGTTGTGAGGGATGATTTAATCTGATTTAATGAAGAACAGCTTACAACTGAGTGGTTGATTTTGATTTAGTTTTTTTTTTTGTGTAGCCTTGATACACTGAAGTCCAAGGACAACTTACAACTAAGGCGCTGCGCTACATTGGCATGGTACAAGGAATAATAAAGATGGCACGTTTAACGTATTAAAGACATGAACTTGAATATGCCTAATTAATACCGTTCTCGAAGGACATAAACGATCGCGAGACTTCAGATGCCATAATCGTGCGCTAGAAAAGTCGAGTACGTAACTTTTCATTTTTATTGCGTCTTTATTTCGAAGTATTGGCCACGGTTGGTGCATTTCATTGTGTTATCTCATTGGAATGCTTCGGCATGCATGTAACTGCAGATTTCCGTCGGTTGCCTGAAATTGAAATCAGATCTGCATGGTCATAATCGGCTCATTAATCGTAGCTGCTGTTTTTACTACTGCTGTATGTGAGTGAACAATGAATGTGACGTGCTATTTTGAACTTTATTGAAATTACCAGTCGTTTATTGCTTTCTCTTTCCTTCCGATTTTTTTCCGTCCTTGACCAGTTAATTATTGTCTAATGTCCGTGTACAGAGGAATGTTGTGCAATGATATTTGATCTAATGTTTCATAACATGTTTTTTATTATTAATAAATATGCTTCTTGTATTTGGATTCGAGGTTTTCTGGTTTTGCTTTATATTATAAATTTAATAAGCTTAGTGTTATTGGCAAAAAGCCATGAGAAAGCAGAGTGATGTATTTCTACAGTTTTTTGGGAACGTAATCTGCGTATATGGGATGATTATGTAAAGGTGTATGGATCACACACCTTCGGCCGCCAGTAGCAGGCTTGCGGTCATACGCTACCTTCCGCCATTGCATCAAGTTCTGTTAGTTATGCAAATAATCGCTAATAACGCCGCGCGACCATTGGTCGATGACGCGGAGACCAACCGTCTCCCTCCATGCTCTGTGCCGAATAGTCTCCTCTTCCTGCAGCCTGTGGGCGTTCGTGGTCCACCTGCACATTCCCTGCGTACAGGTGGACGGCACTTAAAGGTAAGCGGGGAGCTGGTCCTGTTTTAAAAATAATATTAGAGAATTATGCACCTGACTTTACTGGCATATTCCACTACATAGCTACTATTAATATTACTTTCCTAGTTATTCGAATTAGAACAAGTTGGCCAGCTGCACAACTGTGTCTATTTAGGTGTCTAGTTATCAAGGAACATTGACAGCGATGATTTTTTTGGCCCTTATAAACAAGGCAGTGATTGACAGCTCGTGGTAGTTCCACCCACTTTAGGTATCAATACAACATTCCTAGATCAACCATCTGATACTTGCGCAGGTTATCAATAATAAAGGGGATAATTAGGAGGCCAGATTTGATAGGGCCACAGTGGGCAATTTTAGCCAGGACATCGGGGTTCCACCCCTACTATTTCGAAAAATGCAGAGGGATTTTTTATGGCCTCAGAGAGTCAGGACCTCAATTTTACCTCTCATCGTAAGAACAGCACCATTTTCACAGCACAGTGTCCCCATCACTGCACTGGGGCATTGGGATCCACACAGACCACAGGATGGGCTAACCTGCTGGCCACTCCAACACCTCCTCCAGCAGCAATCTAGCTTTCCTTGCTGGGATACTGTTTGTTCATTCGGCAGGATGTTTTTAACGCTATTTCCAGAATACTTGTAACGGATACTTCGCTGGTCTCCTGTTGTGTTTTTCCGGCGTAGTCTCTGTTTGGAATGCAGGCGGAATACGTTCATCCGCTGGAGACTATCATCCTGGGAACCAGCTTCTTCATCGGCATCATGATCTTCTGCATGTTGTTGGAAGTGGGACACAAGGAGAACATGCAAACTCTCACACATAAAGGAGGTTTAAGGCTAATCACTGAGCCTCTGCCAGTTTTACCAGTCCTGCAGTAAATTGTTTATAAATATGAATGCGCTATTTACATAGTAGACCACCAGGTGGCACCGTGTAGCAGGAAGATGCTGAATTGACTGCATTCAGAATGCATGTGCAACGACTGAAACATGCCCTTTTTGCTTTGCAGCGGATATGACATCCCCTTGAACCCCCTGCACCTCATCCCATTCTACACGGGGCCCGGTTCCACGACTTCCATCATATGAACTTCATGGGGAATTACGCATCCACCTTCACGTGGTGGGACAAGTTGTTTGTGCAGTACAACAGATACAAGAGCCAACAGGAGGAGAAGAAAACCCAGTGAAAAGCCACATAGGGAGGGGCGGAGCTTATTCTGGCTCTTCCCTCTCGTCGTTGCCCAATTGACTTTAGACCAACAGACAGGGCTCTACATGCTCATGGCAGGTTTAATTATGGTGAGGTTCCCACCTACAGTTTCCAGACCCCTGTGCTGCCACACTGAGATTTTAAACTCAATTACCTTTTTGTTAATCTAATTAAAATAGTTTGAGTTATTTTCTAATTGTTAGAAAAGCAGTTTTTTATGAGGTGCAAAATTAACACTTTACATTGCCTCTGCTAATACAGAGATGTTTATTAGTAATATACATGTCATCGGTAATCAGTCGGTACAAATATTGGTGACCTTATCTTTTCTGAAGAGAATCTTTTAAAAAAATTCTCATGGCTTGATCTCCATGCATCTATCGATAGCTGTATTTTTGGTTGTGATAAAGCAAAATATGGGTTTATTATCCATGAAAAGATATTGCGTTGAATTCTATGATGTCAGTGAATATTTCCTGTTGTAAGGGATGATTTAATCTGATTTATTGAAGAACATTTTACAATTGAGTGGTTGATTTAGATTTCGTTTTTATACACTGAATACGCCTTTAAAAACTGAAGTCCAAGGACAACTTACAACTAAAGTGCTGCGCTACATTGGCATAAATATGTCTAATTAATACCGCTCTCGAAGGAATTATATGAATAAACGATCGCGAGACTTCAGATGTCATAATCGTGCGCTAGAAAGGTCGACTACGTAACTTTTCATTTTTATATTGCGTGCTGTATGTGAGTGAACGATAAATGTGACGTGCTATTTTGAACCTTATTGAAATTACCAGTCGTTTATTGCTTTATCTTTCCTTCCGATTTTTCCCCGTCATTGACCAATTAATTACTGTCTAATGTAAACGTAAAGAGGAATCGTGTGCAATGATATTTGATCTAATGTTTCATAAAACGTGATTTTTATTATTAATAAATAGGCGTCTTGTATTTGGATTCGAGGTTTCCTGGTTTTGCATTATATTATAAATTTAATTAGCTTAGTGTTATTGGCAAAAAGCTATGAGGTAGCACAGTAATGTATTTCTGCTGGTTTTTTGGGAACGTAATCTGCGTATATATGGGATGATTATATAAAGGTGTATGGATCACACACCTTCGGCCGCCAGTAGCAGGCTTGCGGTCATGCGCTACCTTCTGCAATTGCACCAAGTTCTGTTAGTTATGCTAATAATCGCTAACGACGCCACGCGACCATTGGCGGCTGATGCGGAAACCCACTGTCTCACTATTATCACTCCATGCTCCGTGCCAATCATGGCGCTCGTAGTACGCGCTGACGTCAGTCTCCTCTTCCATCAGCCAATGGGGGTTCGCGGCCCGCCTGTACATTAAAAGACATTGACGTTCCTTCGCTCAGGTGGACAACGCTGAAAGGTAAGTGGGGAGCTGGTCTCTGTTATGTTTTAATAATAATATTAAAGAATTATACACCTAGCTTTACCGGCATATTTCACTTAATACCATTAAAATTGACTTTCTGCTGATTCGATTTGGAGCAAGTTGGCCAGCTGCGCAGTGTCAGACGCTGTTTCAGACTGAGGTCTTGTTTTGAATACAGTTTATTACGGTTTGTTATGTACTTGCATTTGCTCGGTTACTTTCCCGTGCTGTGCATATGCTAATATGCAATAAATAGGCCTACATGTTCTCTTACTAAGTATTTAACGTTGATCTGCATCGCAAGTTCGTTAATGTGTCTGTTTAGGTGTCTAGTTATCAAGGAGAACATTGACAGTGATGGTTTTATCGGCAAAATTGAAGTGGTGATGGTATATTAAAATTTCTGTTTTTTGACACGTCTCTTGCCCAGTATTCAGTTACTCAGCTGCACATATGAGGTATAACATCAGACAGGAACCATAACAGAATAAAGTTATAGCGGAACGCCTTCACTCCTTGCTGATCATAATCATTGCGCCTGCAGGAGCAGAGGGGATTGACACGATGGAAATAAATAATACGGCCCAAATCCTGGGTCCGGCTTACTTCGCGGTGGAGTATGTGGACTCCATGCTTCCTAGAAATCCCTTTCAGGAGCCCCTGAGAGGTGCCTGGGACTACATGCTGAACAACTACACCAAGTTTCAGATTGCAACGTGGGGCTCCCTCTTGGTCCACGAAATCATCTACTTCCTGTTCTGTCTGCCTGGGTTCATCTTCCAGTTCATCCCGTTCATGCAGAAGTACAAAATTCAGCAGGTATGTCTGTGTAGTTATGATGTGGTTCATTTTTTCCTATCCATGATAGTTAAATTTAAAACCACTCCAGTTTCCAGTTTCCTCCTACTTTCCAGAAAGGTGAATTGGAGTTGCTAAATTGTCTGTGTCTGCGTGTGTGTGTGCGTGTGAGTTCTGTGATGGGTTGGTGACCCATCCTGGGTTATTCACAGCCTTGCGCTCATAGCTTCTGGGATAAGATCCAGACCCCTACGACCTTGCATAAGACACGTGGATGTAAAAAATGGAAGTGTGGATTTCCTAAATCCTTTACCCCATCTGTTTCCATTAATAATAATTATTATTGTTTAGGATAAACCTGAGACGTGGGAAAGACAGTGGAAATGCTTCAAGATGCTCATGTTCAGCCACTTCTGTATTCAGCTGCCTATGATCTGTGGGACCTACTACTTCACAGAGTTCTTCAATATCCCCTATGACTGGGACTCCATGCCCAGATGGTAACCGTTTATTTCTGTCCTCACGTTTGCAAAATGACTTCCTCTGATCAGGGTCACCTGCATCACACAAAGCAGGTGCCCTGTGTTTGCTAGTGTTGGCCAATTGAAGCTTCATGAACCATTTGCTGTATTGTCTGACCCCACTAGATGGTGCCCTTTGTTAAAAAAAAAAAGTGCACAAAGTATGTCTCAAAGCAAACCAAGACTGCCATCTAGTGGGGTCAAAAATGCAGCAAATTGTTCATGAAGCTTCATATAGCCATCATTGGTCTTTGCCTTGTTTTGATATTTCATCAGTACTGGAGGCTATGGCAGGGGGTGCTGTACCTTTCCCGGGTGTTGCTGAGGGTGTTTGTCTTTGACATTCATAGGCCCTACCTGCTGGGACAGTGCTTCGGCTGTGCTGTCATAGAAGACACCTGGCATTATTTCCTCCACAGGATCTTCCATCATAAAAGGCTCTACAAGTATATACACAAAGTTCACCATGAGTTCACAGTGAGTGATGACTGTTCCTCTTCACTGACCTTCACTAGAGTCATGCATTAACCTTCACACTGAGACACACCAGATTTCATGTTCTTGTCTTGATTTTTTTTTTGCCCCTTATACGTATTGGTAGACACCTTGTCGAAAATACGCCGATTCACCACCACTAGCTATAATCATCTTGTTATTACTGACAACTTCTGTCAGTATCAGGTGGTTGATCTAGGAATGTTGTATTGATACCTAAGGTGGGTGGAACTACCAAGAGCCAGTGTTTCCCCTACCATTATATTAGGGGGGCGCCCCGTCCCCCCAACGGCACCTCCCACCCCCCTTGAAGGTCAAGTTAATTTTATTTAATTTTATTTTCTATATAGCGCCAGATCACAACAGTCATTTAAGGTTACCTTTCCTATAGAACAGGTCTATACTGTACATTGTCCTTTTATTAAACAAGCTAAATAGCCTCATGTTATTTATCTTATTTACACAAGTCATTTTTCTCTCTACACGGTCGCGCGTTTGCAATTCTCTTCTGCTCTCTGTATTGCGTGTGGCGGATTTCCGCCCCAATGCACGCGCACACACAGGTGAGCACACTCCCACCAGCGGACAGAGAGTGTGCATCGGAACATATGTCACGTCAACCACCTGAAAAGCAGACAAAAAATTCTGCGTTTTCTAAAGTCCAGAAAGATACACTGCTGCACACTTTGTGGATAATTGTCATAACTAAACATCAGAACATTTCTTTTTAAGGTGTTAAATTGACTGCTGTCATTAAAAGAAACACATGAACACCATGAATCCTGTCGATGTCCATCTGCCCCCTATGCTGTAAACCTAGGAGAAACAGTGAAGAGCTGTCAATCACTGCCTGGTTTAACCCAATAGGAAGCAGTGTGGCAGTAACCAATGGAAACAGGATCAAATCGTTACGTGAAAGACGGCATGCTCATCACACGGTAGCTAAGAAGGTGAAGGGGCTGGAGAGAATCCGCCAATTATATATAGGGGTTTATTAGGAGGCCAGATCTGATAGGACCACAGTGGGCAATTTTAGCCTGGATGTCTGGGTACCACCCCTACTATTTTGAAAAATGCAGAGGGATTTTTTATGGCCTCAGGGAGTTAGGAACTCAGTTTTACGTCTCATGGGGATGGGCTAACCTGCTGGCCGCTCCAACACCTCCTCCAGCAGCAATCTAGCTTTCCTAGCTGGGATACTGTTTGTTCATTCGGCAGGATGTTTTTGACGCTATTTCCAGAATACTTGTAACGCATGCTTCGCTGGTCTCCTGTTGTGTTTTTCCGGCGTAGTCTCCGTTTGGAATGCAGGCGGAATACGCTCATCCGCTGGAGACCATCATCCTGGGAACCGGCTTCTTCATCGGCATCATGATCTTCTGCAATCACGTGATGCTGCTCTGGGCCTGGGTTGCGTTCCGACTGCTCGAGACCATTGATGTCCACAGGTACGGTCAGGATCTGCACAGAGAATGAACTTGATTTAAGGACTTTTGAAGAGCGGCGTGTGTCGATGGGTTTTGGAGTAAGAGGTATGGGGAAATGCTATATGGAGCACATGTAGTCATTTATGCTAAAGTATAGATACTGTATATGACACAACGTTTCTTTACTATTGAATAAGTGCAAAATTGCAACAGGGCAGTAAAGAGGTTGTGCTCTAGTTGTATTTAATTGGGTTTGTATTTGTATTTAACTGATTATGGGTTTGGAGATTTTTCTGAATCCAGCTATTTTTCCAGAGTCTGTATTTTAACTGTGCAGTCATTGATAGATTTTAAGTTAAACTAATTCAAATGCACAAAGGCACAATCCCACCAGTCTAGCCATACAATTTCAAATTATGCATTCAGTTCATGGTCTGTGTGACCCCGGAGTTTATTCCAGGTAGTTAAGGAAGGGAGTCAGTCCATTGCAAGATTCACACAAGCACACTCTCCCACGTTATAGTTAATTTTGAGATACCGAACTGCATGTCGTTGGATGTGGGACACAAGGAGAACATGCAAACTCTCACACATAAAGGAGGTTTAAGGCTAATCGCTGAGCCTCTGCCAGTTTTACCAGTCCTGCAGTAAATTGTTTATAAATATGAATGTGCTATTTTCATAGTAGACCACCAGGTGGCACCGTGTAGCAGGAAGATGCTGAATTGACTGCATTCAGAATGCATGTGCAACGACTGAAACATGCCCTTTTTGCCTTGCAGCGGGTATGACATCCCCTTGAACCCCCTGCACCTCATCCCATTCTATGCGGGGGCCCGTTTCCACGACTTCCATCATATGAACTTCTTGGGGAATTACGCATCCACCTTCACGTGGTGGGACAAGCTGTTTGGCACGGATTGGCAGTACAACAGATACAAGAGCCAACAGGAGGACAAGAAAACCCAGTGAAAAGCCACATGGGGAGGGGCGGAGCTTATTCCGGCTCCTCCCTCTCGACGTTGCTCAGTTGACTTTAGACCAACAGACAGGGCTCTGCATGCTCATGGCAGGTTTAATTATGGTGAGGTTCCCACCTACAGTTTCCAGACCCCTGTGCTGCCACACTGAGATTTTAAACTCAATTACCTTTTTGTTAATCTAATTAAAATAGTTTGAGTTATTTTCTAATTGTTAGAAAAGCAGTTTTTTATGAGGTGCAAAATTAACACTTTGCATTGCCTCTGTTAATACAGGGATATTTATTAGTACCGTACATGTCATCGGTAATCAGTACGGTACAGATTTTTACAGTTGGTGGCCTAATCTTTTTTAAAGAGAATCTTTTAAAAATTAATATCTTGCTTGGTTTTTGTGCAAGGATCGATCGCCGTATTTTTGGTTGTGATAACCCTCAGAAATTAAGTTTAAACACAGTGCCTTTAGCACCGGGAAGGTATGAGATAGCTGAAGGTCAGGAAAATCATGTTGTTATCGTAGTGGGGATGGTGGCAGCAAGCCAGACAGGAGCTGGGTGACAGTAAGTGCAGGAAGTTTGGAAACTTTTCTTGATGTAGATTGTATGTATGTTTGGGAGAATGTAAAAGGTATGTTAGCATTTTCCAGAGCACTTTATCCATCGTTTTTTTGTACTACGCTGTCTGTTCTGTGTTTTTTCTTTTTGTGCCACTAAGTTGGCAGATTGACCGCAAGGGAAGCCGCTGGGTCTGAGTTTTTTTTAATGTCTAATCCATTAAGGTAACGATTACCCTAAAAGTATTCACACTGATGCAAAAACACCGATCTGCTGTAACATGGTTCTTTTATAAAGTCATGGCCTGTTTATGAATGAGATTCTGCAAGGCTGCTGACATTGCTTGTGGAAAATTATAGTTTTCATATTCAGAGACCATGGCGTGAGAAGATTTTTTTTTTGTTTGTTTTGACTGAACTGCTACACAGAGTGATAGTCTGAAATGAAGCCGCAATTTAATTTTAGGATGTAATTAGTCACGCTCTGTATATTTAAGTTTTTAGGGAACTAGTAACACTGTGGTCAGGTGGGTGTTTGTCAGCGTAACGGTGTGGAAATGGTATAAAATGATGGTTTATAATTTAGTGGTTATTTTTAAGTAACCCTGTTGCCTGCGGTCGTCTTCTCCTCCAGCCTAAAGTAGTTTAAAACCATGCACATTAAAACATTGGAACATTTAAATCTTCCACAGGGCTGTATTTGCAATCTGTTTTTCAGCCATTCCAGCTATGAACGTTATTTGCCTTCTGCCTGACTGGAAAGATGATGGGAAATGATCTTATAACACAGTCTTGGTGTCGTTCAGATGTACAGTATGACACATGCTAAATCTGAAAATGACCACTAGCAGTCATCCTCCTGTAAGATATATTGAAGATTTATCAGAAGTGGGTGTCTTTGCAGTTCTGCTGTTTTCCCAAGACAATACGTGCCTTTGGAAAAAAGAAAGAGGAAAAAGACGGTGAATAAATAAAGAATCTGCAGATTTATTTGGATGCTAAACCTGATTTTTGTGCTTCTGTCACACCCACTAAAGCCAAATGTAATGTTTCGAGGAGCCAGGTCCTAAGTGGGATGCGGACTGTGGCTGGCGTTTTCCCAAAACGGTGGTTGTCGTCTTTTCGCTTTGAAATACCCCATAATCTCTCCATACCATTTGTGTAAATGGAAAAAAGGTTCATGAAAAACGGAGTATGCTAATTTTTTTTGGGCGGGGTGCTCACCAGGTTAGGAGGCAGTGTGTGCCTGTCATTGGGCTTGTGAGTTTTACTTAAGGAAAAAATGTGCTGAGGGCCGACCAAAAAAATAATTGGTTCAGAGAGATAACGAATCAGATTGTAGAGGAAGTGAGTCCAAGCAACGAGAGGAGGCGGGGCTAAGACATCTGATTGTTTGGGCCCGCCTCCCCTACAGTCTGCTTTTCTTTCTGAACCAATAATTTTTCGTTCTGCCCTCAGAAGATTTTTGTGTAAAACTCCCATGAGGTTTGGGGGGGGGCGTGCCTGTGATCAGAAGGTGACTAGGTTAAATCCCGTGGCCACAACAGAGTGATGTCACCATTAGGCCCTTGGCCCTTAATCATTATTGCTTCAGTGACTGGCTGACCCTGCTTTCTTAATTGTGCATCACTTTGGATAAAAGCGTCTACTAAAAAAGTAGATGCAATTTAAGTAACAGTATCTATTCAGCAAGGTCTTGTTGTTGGATTCCAGTGAATAAGTTCTGCTTTTCAAGCCTGAGATGTTAAGAGGACTTTGCATTGAGTTCTTGACTTGATTTACAATAAAAGCTTTGTGGTGTTATACTGCATAGCAGTGAGGTCAGTCACTGCAGTTACTGCAGTCTTAACTGGCTTTGTGTTTACATTTCCACGCCGCTCAAATACGTCAGTGATACAATACATCAATGAAAATACACAATCCAAACCGTAATTCTTCCTTCTTAAGCTGCATGTGATTCTTTTTAGCCACAGTTAGGTGTATTTATTTAGCATATGCTTTTGTCCAAAGTCACGTACAAGTAAGAGACGTTTGTGGTGAGAGAGCAGGATCAGCCAACATCCCAGGAGTCTCTGGGGTTTGGGACCTAGTTCAAGGGCCCATACAATTATATATGAAATCTTTCTGTTGTGTTTCTGTATATCTGATTATACATTGCATGAAAAAGAACATTTTTTAAATGTTAACGTGTTAATTAATCGGAGAGGAAAACCACTTAGCATTGCAGTGTGGAGTTTTCTAGTGATGCTCATCTGTCCATCCATCCATCCATCCATCCATCCATCCATCTTCTGTAACTCCTTGTCTTATTAGGGGTCATGGGGGGGGGGGGGGGGGGGCCGGGGGC
>JAODJW010000050.1:343644-367264 GCA_026777045.1 Hyperopisus bebe
AATACAGTATTCACATGTAATAATGTACCTGAGTGATTTTCAGACATTTCACATACCTCTTTGCTTTAATATTAGGGAAAACATTATTTCCTGATAGACAGGGGAAACATGGGGAAACCAAATTGCCCGGAACACCTGAAAAGAGGATATTTAAATCGAATCGTTGAATACGTTATTTTTTTATAAGGACAAAGGGCCGGTTCAGTTGATTTGTTAAGTGCTTTGGCAGCAGAATCCCACTGTCGACGGCTACCCCAGATAAATGAGAAGGTTCGGATGTGATTCGGTTCAGATAAAAGATCGTTACTAATGAAATATGTTTCGTCACATGAAGGTGATGCTTTAAAAATACGAAAGATGGTAAGAAACCAGAGGCAGGGTTCAGAGATCCAGTTTACTGGATAAAAATGAAAACGTTGACAACGTACTGGTTAATTTTAATTTAATCTCTGATAATTGCTTATATTTCAACCCGGCAGCAATTAAAAATAAGTCAAAAATTGACTAGGGGAGCCATTGGGCTAAGGTAGCCTATCTCAAACAGACGTCATCTGTAGAATTCAATATAATCAAACCTAGCGGAAGTGTTACCATGCCGAACAAAAGAATAACCTTACAAAAACAATATATTAATTCAGTCACTGATTATATCAGATTTTTTTCTTACCGAAAACATCAAAACACATGCAGAACATAAACGTAATCGTTAAAAGGGTATATTTTAAATGATCAGGTATATAAATAATATATAAAAAATAATACATACAAAAGGTATATATTTAAATGGTCATATCACCTAATCTATAATGCATCTTTAATGTAGCCTATATGAATTTCGGGATCCTGCGGATGGTTGATATTCTTTATGCAATAATAGTCGTATTCCACTAGATACATTACAAGGCACTTTCCAGCGGATCATTTTAGAGGCTATTTTTGAACCATTTACATTAGACGCCGCCCCCGAAGCCGCGCCCCTCCCGTTTCTAGCGCCCGGGCACCTCAGCGCTCCGTGTATCCAATGCGCAATGTTGTCCTAGTTGCGTGCAGACAGGTAGTAAAGCGCATCTTTAAGCGGGCAGAGGACAGAGGAGACCGGGGAGCTATCCGTTACACTCGGCAGGGCGATCGGCATCGCAGACATGAAGCGGCTCTTTTTCATCGCTTTGTGCGGGACTCTGGCGCTGCTGTCATGCGGAGAGGAGAAGCGTGCGAGTGCGGATGAGAGGTTCGCCGAAGACGGCGGCATTTCGTTCGAGTACCACCGCTACGAGGAGCTGAGGAAGTCCCTAGTGTCGGTATGGCTGCAGTGTCCCACCATCAGCCGGATCTACACCATCGGCGAGAGCTTCGAAGGGAGGGAGCTCCTGGTGCTCGAGATGTCCGACAACCCGGGGGTGCACGAACCTGGTTAGTAGGAAAGGAGCGACCCTTTAAGACCCATAACGCTTAGAACTACTCTTATCTCTTCCCCCATCAAAAATGTCATTTAAAATACCTTTGTTCAAATTGCAAGCTGTTGATTTCATAGGTTCGTTTTTCCATAGCGATGCATTTGGTGCAGGAATTAAGTCGCAATATGTGTTTTGAAGCGACACAGCAAACGCGTTAATATTCAGTTACTTCCAGACCGGTATTGGGAACTATGGATTAATTCTCCTGTTCCGTAGAATCAGGTGTTTTATGTGTACATAAACAGCCAGATTTTACGAATTTAAGTCGACCTGAAATGTCTAAATCAGTCGTTTTGGGTAAATAGATGTTTAACATATTCAAGAATAAAATGTATTATATTAAGACAAAAAATAATCGCGAAGAATACATTGTAGGCATCATTATTTATTAGATCTGTGGGTTGTTAACAATAATATCATATGAATATGAACAGATTGGATGACTAATCATGTCTCCCAGTCGTGTGTTTTTTCCAGTAGGTTTTTGTCACACATCAGGAAGGGACCTCTAAATCAAACAGTGGAAATGCGATTATTGCAGCGCCCTATCCTTTATTACACGCCAACGTGTCCGCGTTAACGCGGTTCTCCGTCGCTCACATTAAGTAAGGTGCCGTCGTCAGTTACAGAGAGAAACGCCACGGCGTGTTTCTACACCAGTGCTGCAGCAGCGATTGGACCAATCGTGACATATCTGAATCCCCCCCGGGAAGCCTGGCATTGCGCTGAATTCCCCCCGGCCCCCCGTGCCGTCTCAGAATACACCCCTCTTTGCAGTGCATCAATGATTCATGCGTATAATCTGGCTGCTTCATCTGAATTCTCATCGCCGTGCTGCAAACGCAGTTCATGTGACCGGCATAGGCTTTGCTTCTGTTACGAAGGTTTAGACAGTAAGCTAGAGAAGCAGCTAGTTTCTACTAATACGTAATTGCATGCAATTACATGCAATGCAATTACTTGAACTCTCCATATATACAAGTGGTCCTCTGTTTTCACGTCTGTTCAAGAACGGTAAACTTAAATTAAAGGGGAACATGTTTAGATCATGGTAAATTGAAATTACACTGCATGATATGACACAGTTTTGGTCATGCTATTGTATTCTCTGTCGCGTTTCGTATGTAATATGCCACTGTGAGACACTGCATTACACTGCTAACCATGGTCTCCTCATCGCTGTGTCCATGAGGACTCTGGCCCGAGTCTGCTTTGGAACAGACATGGCTGCCTTTAGTTGTACGTGTGGGTGTGAGATAGTCACATAGTGCTGTTCCAGATATATAATAATAATATACTGTACGGCACAGTGGGAAGCGTATCTCTGCAGGCATGCAGATACATAGATGGTCAAGTTCTGTTCTCACTGGAGCTTCAGTTATGCATAAAATCACAACGCACCCGGATGTATGCAGATTCTCCCTTAAAGACGGATGTACAGCAATTATCCATCCATCCATCCATCCATTCATCCACTGATCTGTTCATCCATTTTTCAAACTCACTTACCTGGTGCAGGGTCACCAGGTTTTGCGCCTCCCCAGGAGACACGGGGCACGAGGCAGGGCTGAGGTGGGTGACCTTGTGTTTATTTTTGATTTCATGAATCAGCTTGATGCATAGCTGAAGAAACCCACCTGCATCTTTCTTTAACGCCGAGAACCAGTGAACCAGTGAACCAGTGAAGATGCCGACTGGCACATTCGTTATTTATCGGCAGCTGTTTATTGGGGTATTGCTCAATTTTGCCATTATCACTGAGCACTAATGCTAGCTTGGAAATAAGTGGTATATTTTCACAGCACAATGTATTTATCGGTATGAATGCAACATAAGTTCCACAGAGACAGAACTGGTGCACTGCATAGCAAACACACATTTTAGCATAATTTAACACAACATAGCACATATGTGGTCCTCGTAAAATGCTCAGTACGGCTGAACAGTTTTCCCCAGGTCTGCTTTAGGTGCTACGTCTCTCAGAATCAGCAATGACAAATTAGCAGGTACTATAGTAAAAGTGTGTGAGTGGGGGGGTAATATCTTTTTTGCAGCTGCCCTCACAATATAGCAATATGGCAGAGGAGCAAAAATGTGCACTGTCTGGCAGGGAGCTGCGAGGGAGCAAAAACATGAACTGTTTGGAGGTTCCTGCAGACCGGGTTGGGAAGCACTGCGGTATAGGATGGTGTTGGGTAAAAATGAAGTTACTGTTGGCCCTAGTTTTGTTCTGCTCCAGATACATAATCAACAAAACGTGCATTGCTATCTGAATGGAAAATAGGATAAATAATATGCTTAAACAGCTGCAGAGAAAAATCTAATAATTATTTCTGAATTATAATGGTGATCTTTTTTTCTAGTTATATGTAATATTTAATCAAACACTGCATATCTGAGGTACTACTAGTTTAAATATTTGGCATTCTCAGTTCTAAATAAAGAGGACATGAAGAGTTTTGGAAAACAGTTTTTTTTCTTGAATACATTCTGAGTAATCTAGCACATGCAATCGTCTGAGTGCTTTATGGGTTATGAAATTGATTTCCATATTTTTTATATGTGGTCTGGTTTCTTGGCAACTACTATCTCTGGCTTCTGCTGGCGGATGTGCGGAAAGTGACTGGGAAATTTGTTTGCTGTTTAGCTGCGTTGCAGTTTAAGGTTAATCAAAAATAGCTGTTGCCATGGTGACAGATAAGATTATCTCCTTGAGCTGCTTTGGTTGTGTCCTGTCAAGCTATGTTGTCAGCCTGAGTTAGACCGACGTTAAAGTAATACAGTACCATCAGAGTGTTATTTACTCAGCCTGTTTGATAGCAGCGCTGCGGGCCAAGTACGGATTCTGTGTTGGCTGATTTTTCTTTTTTCGCTGAAAATTTTGAGAACGTCTTTGCTGTAGAGTGGTGTGGTGGTGCAGTGGTTAACATTGTTGCCCCACAGTTTGGGAACCAGGGTTTGGGTCTCTGTGGAATCTGCATGTTCTCCCTGTGTTATTGTAGGGTTTCCTGCAGGTACTCTGGTTGGTGTCTGTAGGTGTGAATGGTGCGTGTGTGTGTGTGTGTGTATGTGTGAGTGTGCCCTGCAATGGGCTGGTGCTCCCTTCCTCAGTTGTTCCCTGCCTTTTGCCTATAAGCTCTAGACCCCCCATGACCCTGAATAGGACAGGTGGGTCCTGAAAAAGCATGGATCTTTCTGTGTACATTTGCCCAAGTACGTCAGTCAGCTAACAAGATTAGCATAACGCAGACTATGGGTAGGAATTAGCCACAATGATGCATTTTGTACTGCAAGTGCGATATTTAATTGGTTCTGTATCCATATTGAGATATTAAATTGTATCAAATTAATGTGTAATACAATTTTTAGCTGTCAGTAAAAAAGACACAGGTTGTATATGAAGTATTATAAACAGCTGAAGGTCTTGTATTTAGCAGCCAAATATATCAAAAAGGAAAAAGGAGAAAACATTATCTTTTTGAAAATGTGCTAATTGAGTGACACGCATTATTGCTTAAAATAAAAATACAGGGGACCAGGCTAGGTTATAAATATTCCAGGATAGCTTGTGACTTAAACCCGTAAAATGTCTGCAGAGTGTCTCAGACACAATATTATTTACAACTAATACAGTCCATTGTCATCTTTAAATAGCAACCAGCAAATAACAGACTGCCTGCGAATATTATTTTATGTAAATGTAAATTCCTCCTCATTGCCCGAAAGACAGCACATGACAAAGTCGTGCATTTTTATTGGAGGACTGGACCCTGTCGGGGGGATGGTGACTCAGATATGGAGCACCTGGCTTTCTCTGATGCCCTGGCTTCTTGTGAAGATCCCCTGCTGGCCTCTGTGCATTACGTGTAACGTGTTATTCACACGCGTGTGAACACGCATCGTCAGAGCAGGGCAGGGAAGGGAGTGTGCCCAGGTCTCTATTATACCGGTATTATAAAAACGAAAGAATTTGTAGATATCCTGTAGAAATATAGCTAGTTGTGCAGATCTTTTTTTGTCACAGAACACTAAGAATTACTTTGTTGAGCATGACAGCTCAATGTCTGTTCAGACTTTCTATGAAAAATCATCCTGTCACTTAAATTCTGAAAAAGGAATCCTAACCAATAATTAATAGGCTTCAAGCTGAATCGGCCAGATGGGATATATTTAAGGTCACGATAGTATTCCAATTAAAATTATGCATTCTGTCAATTCATTGCCACCTTGAGTCTGTAAAATTTGCCACGTTCATGAAAGACATTCATATTTTGTCCTTACTGATGTTAAGCTAAAAGACAGCGAACTAATGTGACCCTGTATGCCTGTAAGGGAGCTTATCAGTAACTTTTTGTTGCCAAAGCAATGACTATCTTTAAAAGTTGCTTTTTTTTCGACGTAATGGTTTCTCATGGCGCATGACTCTTTCCTGGTGATTTTCCGCTTGTATATCGGGATGTGAGAATTTCGTCTGCAAAATGCAGCAGCATACAGACGGGAAATATTTGAACTGTATTGACGGACATGCCAGGCGAAATGCACAGTATACAGATATTTGCAGTTAAGTTGTAGATGCTTAAAATATTTTCACATACATATTATAGCTGACAGATATGTAAAACATAATACTGTACTCTGTTTGTACAGCACAGACATTGCTTTTCGCAATAGTGTTTTCCTGGATGCTGTAAAGTCACATTTTAGTGCTGGATACTATTATACGCGGTGCCCACATTCCACTCCGTCTCCAGGCTGTCGTTGCCTCAAAATCCCTTTGCCAGAATATACAGACACCCACCTCTCTGTTCCGAAAAAGCTATACATGGTTCTCTTGAAGAAATTTTTCTTTTTTTTTTCATCATAGTAGCGTTTGACACAAAGCTTCGTAAAAATCCAGCAAACGACGGTGCCATTCCTGTAAACAAACATATTAAAGGTGTAAATACTTATCACGTTAGGGAATTCTTGAAACTTGTTTTGGTTTGTTACGATCTTAATGAAAGGCAAAAAAAAGACAGTTTATGTAAATACACTATACTGAATGTGTGTATGAGAGACTGTGAGAGATCACTCTTCATACTGCAAGCGTGTTAACATTTTATATAGAAAATGATCTTAATCTGATGTCCATCCATCCATCCATCCATCCATCCAACGATCTTCCAACTGATTCTCCTAGTCAGGGCCATCTTATCTGTATTACCGATGTAAGACAAACTATGACTACTGCCTCACCATAATGAGATATTTCAGTTATATTCCCTATATGACAGTCCTCGCTTTGGATTCTCCTTGTTTCCTAGGCACAGGTAAAAGTCAGACTGTAAAGGAGAGAAAACAATCGCCGGCTCTCGTTTTTACATGGCAGTATCCGCGACTGCTTGGATGTGTTAGTCAAACCCTGAATGGGCCTAGAGAAAAAGCACCTAGCAAAGTCAATAGCGTCAATATTTGGTGTGTTTCGGCAAAGGGCACGGGGTTGCTGTTTATGTACCAAAGCAGGAGGTGCTGAGTTATACGAGCACAGGAGGGGTCTGCGATGACCGTCTCTGTTGCCAAGAGAACAGCCGGCAGGTGCTGACGAGAATCCTCGACCGATGGATTTTTCAAGGATCCGGCAAAGTTTCACTGTCCTGGTTGACACGTTGAGCTTAAATGCGCCGGGGAACACCTACACTGGACTTCAAAAACTCGTGAATTATTAACGCCGAATTTTGGTCTTCGCTGTGATACGAGATGAAAAATGAAATTTAAATGCAATGAAGTTACATCCTTCCAAGAACTCTGACTTGTGGGTGTATATCACGTTACGCAATTGTTCCACTTATAGATTTACGCTGCAATTCGTCATGTGATCTGGGATGCCTTTAGCTACCTCCCAGAGAAGGCTAGATTGTGCCATGATCAGTGAATCCATACAGCTCTCACTCTGACCACCAGAGCTCAAGGATCAGGAATCAATTGAAATGATAGTCTGATAGTCAGGTGGAGATGTTTTGGGTAATATTGCCGTACTGTCATATCTTAGCATTTTGAGGGGTGTGCTACAGGGTTGTTAAACCATACAATATAAAGTGTCATACATATATTGTTCTTTGAGATGTTATGCCATAAGTCCCATTGAATTGTACATGTATGTTACTGTGGACCTCATATTATTTTTAGCATCCAAAGCACATTAAACTGTGGACCATGAGGGACAGCTTCATCCATTATATAAGCTAAGCTGGATCAGACTTGAAGTGATAATTATTGTAAGAGTTGCTTGTCAGGATTTGCTGATAGGGGAGTGACTGAAATGTATCACGATAAACCACAAAGCTGTTCACTTTTAATTTTATAATGCAAGGGCTGAACGATGCGGCACTTTCAGAATGGTTTTGGAATCATACCGGTTGATAGATGACTTTATCGATTCGGAGTTTTGGCAGTCGTCTTTTTCAAGCACCGTACTTTGTTGAGCCTGATTTGTGAAACATCCCCACAATTCATAATACTGAAAGTTTTGGTAACACTTGAGCAGAGGTGGAAAGATCAGGTTCAGAAAGAACAAATCCAGACCAAATTTTTGTTTCAAACAACCAGTTGGGAATAAAGAGGCACAGTCACAGAGTACTCAGCTGGTTGGCTGAAACAAAACCATGGTCTGGATTTGTACTTTCTGGACCTGAACTTTCCACCTCTGGACTTAAGGAGGCATAAGTAACCTAGTAACTCAGTTACTACTCAAGTACAAATCATGAACAAATATAGTAACTGTATGAAACACATGAACCGTTATGACTTTTTTTATTTCTCTAAATGACCGTGTGGTGCCTCCTGTGCTTTAGCCACATTGCTGGTTTGTATTGTTCCATTATTGTTCCATACTGGCTAATTCTTTCTAGACGGTACTGTTCTTTGTAAAGTCAAATAACATCATAAGTTTGAGAAACACAAGACGAGAAACGTTTGCACATAATGTTCCCAGAGCACAATATGGCCTCTGTGTTCTTTTTCCTCAGGACAGTATATCAGAGCTCTTGCATTTACTGGCATGCAGTCCTGTGGTCCCTTTAATGTATTTTTATAAGTGAAAAAGGCCAGATTACTTTCATTAGCTGTACCAGCGTAAAACAACATATGCAAGACAACACATGAGTTGCAAAGGCCTCGTTTAAGTATAGAGAACTCATCATGAACGGTTCTTTGCATGTTACACTGGAAAGCAGAAAATGCCTCCAAGCTGTAATTATGTAGAGTAACCCCTTGGCAGCGCCCCTGAGTATAGTATGTGCGTGTGAGAGGCAGATGGAGTGGGAAGGGGGACTCCCTGCTGCAAGGGGGGGAGGGGTATGACTGAGTGCAGGCAACTGAGTTTCATCATGCAGGAACCCGCATGCTTAAAAAGGGCCAGCTTCTGTCGGCTGGTCATGTCTCCCCCTGGGCGCCCCCCTTCCACGGGCCGCTAATGCAATAAGCCAACTGGGATTGCTGGCTTAATGGCGCAGGCCTCAGATCACCGCTCGACATTTTCATGGTCTGGCTGCAGCCCCTTCCTCAGTACTGACGCGGATCTCTCCAGAACACTCTGAAATGTGAATCTTATTTGCTTCTCCGTTTGACTGTCATACAATAATGCGCAGCAAGGATGAATTTCTTCCTGAAAATAAAAGCAGGTGAAACCAAAACAAAGTTGTTGAAAGCAATATTAGCTCATTTATGACTGTATATATGAACCTTATTTTACAGTCACTGAAATTGGCCAGCGTTTCAGAAATAGCTTTCATTTCTAGTATTGTTTTACACCCCTTTTCCACTCTTAATTAAAATACCTCATTTTTTTAATTAAAGTAAAATCACATATAATAACATTAGTTATCCATGTTGTACCTTCAATGCGAATGCAACAAACCCAAAAGCTAATTCAAAGCAAATGGTTTAAATGTGCAACAATAGAATAATTATAATACAGAAGTAATATATTGCAGCTTTACTGCATATTGTTATTGGTAAAGTCTGGGAAATAAGAGAAAGACAGCGGGTTTTTTCAGATCTTACTCTCATATTTCATAGGAATGGTTTGTCCTAGTACTGTTATAATGACTCGTATTTGCTCACTTTGAGAGCTGCATGGGTGATTTTGAACAGACATGAACATACATGATTATGTTACTGAATCCTGGCTGCAGTATGATGTCGTTTGATCAGAATTGTAATGCCGTTAGCGCCGTCTTCCAGCCCTAATCTGATTTTTTAATAAACAGTTGGCCCTTCAGTTAGATTGACCCTTTGAACGCTGCCCTTGGTTAATGGGGGTCACTGCCGGCCAGAGTTTGATCAGTGTCAAGTCAAAGTATCTTTGTTGTCATCTTTAGCTATATGATACATGGGTCATATGCTGAGATGAAATTTCGATCTTGTTGATCGTACTGCAAGATACAGTAATAAATACAGTGGAACATAAATAAGACATTTAAACATAACATTGAGACATAGACAAAAGACAGAAAAGTACAGTATATCAGAGACATAGACAAAAGACAGAAAAGTACAGTATATAAGAGTATATCAAAATCTGATTGTAAGATGGGTGGGTGGGATTTCTTACATGTTACTTGTCATTGGTGGGATGGCAGGACCATGTGACTAGGATGGTAGGGAGGATTAGGGATTTTAAGAGGGTGTGGTTTGTGCATTTAGCATAAACAGTGGGTGAGAACGAACATAAGCCATATTTGCTTCCGTGCGAGAACATGGAGAAACGCCAGGGAAAACAGAACTGATGCTGGTTTGTGGAAAGTGTTATGGTCTTGGTCATGATTGGTGATAAGTCACAGGTGAGGTGAATGGCCACGCCCCTCGTCTCACCTAGCCCCGCCCCAGGATTAACCCCCACCAACTTAAGGTATTTAGCAATGCTTTTTCAGGTGGGATCAATTCAGTCCTGACCATTTATTCAAAGCTCATGACTGAAAATTCCCAAGTCTAAAGTCTAATAAGCCAGTGTGATATCTATAGTTTGTCAAACAGTCCTTCTCAGTATCAAAGGCCCCAGGATCTGGAACGTTATCCCCAGGGCTGGCTTCAGACACTCATTATAGATGATGAATCAGTTTCATTCAATCTCTATTGCTACGTTCCAGTCCAAGGCATACTCCCATCGATAATTATGAGTCATTATACATGCTGCATGAACACGATGGTGCTCCTGGACTTGCAGATCAGTGAATCTGATGGAATAACAAAGCCACCGTACTTATAATTTCACTATCTTAATGCACATTTATGGGGCTGTCTTATAACGAGCGGCCGTCTTTCAGTTCTCGTCATCTTCCTGTCTAACGGCGTCGCAGAGCTGATGATTTTTGGCGAGTCATTCCATGCCGTGTCCATTAAAACTGAGTGGACATGCTGCGGTTTGCTTGCAGCAAATCTTCATATCTCTGGCCAGGATCGTTTTTACTTGCATTTTGTGGTGTAAACTCACCATCCTTGGGGACCGTCATTTGTCCTCCTATTTCTTAGGACACCGTTAAATAAGCAGTGGAGTCGTCTCTACGTGAGGCTGGATGTTTTTCTGACGTTCCTTTGATGTCAAAAACCTCTATAAAACCTCACCATCCTCATGCAGCATTAATGCGACCGCCCCCCCCCGGTTCTGTTCTGCACAGCACGGGCAGCACGTCCCCCACCCCCGCAGCTCCACCGAGGTGCGTCACGCCTTGCTGATGCTGCCCCCGTCAGAGCGGGCGGTTCGCTGGCCGTAACTGACGGAAACACGGCCCATTAAGACGGTTCCGCGTGACTGCTTCACTCTGTTCGCTTCCCTCCGAAGCAGTGGCTCGGGTTCTCGCCCTAAACCACCAGAAATGACCGTCTTAGCAGCCGCGTCTTGCAGCATCAACTAGAAATACTTTGTCGGCTCAATGGCCGCAACCAATGGAAACCGATGCTTATTTTTCATGCCGTCACGTTATATTTGCATCGCTAGCTGAAAGCTGTACGTTCTTGTCCATCTTTTGAGTACTTGCAGTACAAAGAGCCATCTTTTTTATTCACGCTTGTTCAAACTGAACATATGTGTCAACGCCATTGCATGCTGCTCAATTGCCTACAGCTAGGAATCTCCATTCTCCTAGATAAGGGCGGTGTATTGTAAACTACAACAGTATCACATACAGCTAATGACATACTGAGGCAGTGCCCCCTCCCTCGACGTAACCGTCCTTTATCTGAGAAACGTGTGAGTCATCATGTAATAAAGCCCATTCTTCACATCTGCATTGAACCTCGGTGGTGGGTCTTTGGCACGTCAGTGTTGTTGTGTCTTGTACGATAGCACTGCTGCCTCATGGGTCTCATATTCGCTCGGAGTGTAGAGTATGCATTTTCTCCCCGCGTCTCCTGGGATTTCAAAGGCTAATCGACGCTTCTAAATCGCCTCTAGCGTTTGACTGCAGTCGGCCAGCAACAGCTTGGCATCCCATCTGGGTCGTGCCTCAGCATAGCGCCCTGTACCCCTTGCCATGGACTTCAGGTCACCCTGACTAAGATAAGTGGTTGGAAGATGGATGGAGGGACGGGGATAATGCCAGCCGGGTTGCAATAGGGTGCCTTCCGCTCTGCCTGCTACCTCACACACACCCAAAGGCACTGCAGTAAATAATTAAAAGGCTTTTCCTTTTTTGTGTTTGGGCCCAGCAGTAGGATTTTTGGCATTGTTTACCTCCGCTTCCCCATGAGCTGGGGCGGGGGACTGTGTACTGTGTCCGTCCTTGAGACCTTGAAGCCGCCGTCACCTGTGTAAGGAAGTAGCATTCAGGCAGCACAACGGGCAGCCTCAAAGGACCCGGTGGTGTCTCTGGCTGTGACATAAGCATCCGCTCAAAGTCGTTCACCGGAGTATGGATTTTCCCGACGCGGCCTGGTTTTAAGATCTATGGCTTCTCCCGCTCTTTGACCCTGCTCCGGATTAGTGTAGCTTATGAGGCTCTTATGGAAACGGGATGGATGGAATATCCGGGGGGGCAAAAGAGCTTTTATCGGTGGTGGAGTTCACTTTATTAGACTGTTTGATGGGTTTTTATGGAGCTGGTGGGCTGCTCTGCGTAAGCTTGAGTTACCTGCCTCACATTACAGAACTACTTTGTAGGCTTCGGCCTTTACAACCGTCCCTCAGATCGACGTCTTTCCTATCAGCGGGGCCAAGAATGCTTTTCTTCTCGTTTTACCGCTTCGCATCTGTGGAAAGAAAACGCAGCTGCTAAAATCACGCTGCGGTGAACTTACGGCCCGGACTCGTGAAACGCGCGGCCCCTTGTGAAACGCTAAGGCGTTTTAGTGCGCGGTTCGGATAATCGAGGCCCCGGAGTTATATTGTAACCAGGAAGGAAATGAAAGAGAATTCAAGGGAAAATGAGTCTGCGTATAATGAGAAACATGAGCCTCGGATAGTCGCGGTATTTTCGTCTGGAGAGTTTTATTTCGTGAATGTAAATAACAGTGATTGAAACATTTAATACCTGACACACAAAAACAATGAATCTTCTACATAATACCGACACTTAAAATAAACAGTCGCTATGATCGACTGAAGCGATTTTGACCTTAATGTGCATGAATCATCTTTGAGGAATATCTCTGAGCTTCCACCTTAGAGCAGACTGTGAGAACTGGAGGTCCGCCCAGGCCAGCCGCATTGGCCGAGCACAAACATTTTTTCCAGGGGCCGTTCCTCATCCGTGGGCGAATTCGGCAAAGGGAGACGATTCTCAGGAAGATGAATTACGTGGCTAGATTTTTTTTCCCCTTTCTGAGAGTCAGTAAACATTCCCCTGAAATACTTACTTTATTCTGGTTGCAGACACAGAGGATGCAGACTGATTTAGCAGCTAGTATTTCTTGCAGACGCAGCGATTCGCTTCTTTAAAAAAATGAAAAAGGGGGGGCAGGGGGCGAGTGTGCATCGTCCTCGGTATTATAATTTTTAAGGATGTCAGTCTGACTGGAGGCCAGAAATCAGCAGAACCAGAACTAGCAAGAAAACGTCTCAGATGGTTAGATAATGTTTTCACAGCAACTGTTCCCCCCACCATCTGCTGTGGATCTTTTAAAATCAAAGCTGGCCAGGTCAGCCCCTCAGAGGCTGGGGGGGGGGGGGCAACTCTCTGCCTCAGTTTTCTTTTCATTTTAGCTCGCAGCTGCTAACATGGCCAAAGAAAGACCGGGGGGGGGGGGGGGTGCTTTTAGGTATGTATTTTTGGGGGTGTCGGGCGGCTTAGTAGGTTAGAACAGCACGGCTGTAATTGGAAAGTCGTTGTGAGCACAGCCCTAAACTGCTCCTGTTTTCTCAGTAAATAGACACTGCTTTGGATAGAAGTGTCTTCTAAATGAATGAAACGTAACGGGTGTCTAAACCCCGTAAACAAAGGGTCACTGCGTATGAAGCCGAGTGCGATCGGTGGCTGAATCGCGACGGAGCTGCACCACTGAGACACCGGGGAAATCAAACGAGCAGCACGTTGTGCTTCATTTTATAAACACGCGCTGTCAAGTAGTTCGCAAGTCAGCTGCTTTTATGTCACTATTCCTGAACCGTGTGCTTGATGAGCACCACTGTTCCGTAGCGGTGGCCAAAAGACGGTACTACAATGTAAAATACTATGCTCGTTGCGGCAGGTGTAGTCATCTAGCGGTGCCTGCTGGGAGCGGGTGTCCGAGACTACTCTGTCAGTTTCGTGTCTGAACAGTGAAGTGAAGACGCTGCGGAGATGTCTTCACCGGTAATTAGGTTTCAGCTGAGATGTACGTACATTGAGTTAATTATAGTAATGTACGGGAGTGTTAGTGCCATCAAAGGAATCATTTAAAGCTATTTATCTGGGTAGTAAGTGTATATTTGCTCAGAAAGCACAGTTTAACGGTAGAGTATATGCAAATGAACCGTGACACGATGAAAAAAAATAAGAATTTCTTCTGTTCTCCAGACAGTTCCTGGCATACTGCCGGATGGTTGGATGACCGCTTCAGTTCCCAAATCTCTCTTTAGGGGCACCTCAGCTGTTCCATGTATTCGTTAAATTTCATCACCACTTATTAACGCAATTGGCTAAATAAATTGATGGGGTATTCATTAGAAACTGATTAAGTCAAATACTGGTGACTTTAGGAGAGTTAATAAACCTCAACAGACATAGATAGGGTGACCACACATCCTTTTTTTTTCCCGGACTTGACCTCATTTTTGGGACCTAAAAATGCCGGAAATGTCTGGGATTTCGTTTTGTTTCATGTGGACTTTTGCTTTCTGTGTGCGTACTTGTGTTCCTTTGGCGCCTCCTTTTGCATCCCACCCCGGTCTTTACCGCAAAGCAAAATATAGTCGCCCTAAACATAATATCATAGTTTTACACCAACATGAAGATCTTTTAAACATAATTTCAAATAGCAGCCTAAGACTTTCACACTCTAATGTATTTATTTAAAAACAGGATTTTTCTTGTCGTCCCCAAGGGGGATTGTGGATTAACCCAGCCTGACTGCTGTCCCGACGACTTGACAACCGGTTGTCGTGGTAACACCAATCACCCTCTGTCGCCAGGCGAGCCGGAGTTCAAGTACATCGGCAACATGCACGGCAACGAGGCAGTGGGCCGCGAGCTGCTCATCTACCTGGCGCAAAACCTCTGCAACGAGTACCAGCGGGGCAACGACACCATCATCGAACTGATCCACAGCACGCGGATCCACATCATGCCCTCCATGAATCCCGACGGCTTTGAGAAGGCCGCCTCCCAGGTACTGCTGGCACAGGGCTGCGCCAATGTGGCCAGTCGTTAATGAAGACCCCTCATTATTTTATTATTATTATTTTTATTATTCATCTAGGCGAGATCCCCTTATCTGTACATGTTAGCATGTAGCTAGTTACCACATAGCTTGTTAGCATGTAGCTCGTTAGCTGATGCTGAACTGTAAGGATCTTTCCCAGAAAACATGGCCGCCAGGGAAATGGGGCAGTGGCCTCGGGGAGCTCAGGTGTTCTTCCGGTATCACACAGAGCTGTCTCTCAGCCGACCAATCAGATTCCCCTTCCATCACACATGACCACGCCTCTCGTTCATCGTCTCGGCCCTCCTGTCGGCTATAGCATTGACCAGCCCTTTGGGGATGCATAGTTTCTGAACTCAGAAATAAGAACAAATGGTATATTTAACAACATTTATGTCTGTGAGTGTAACATACAGAAATGATTAACTCTTGATTCCTCGACACAGTAAGGATTTTGTGCAGTAAATTATGCGTAACACAGTATCTCAGCAGTAATTCACTTTTATGCGATGTCGCAGCCTTAAAACCGTGTGCCATCCTTCAAACCATTTGCCACAAACCCAATGCCCACTTCATTCTCTGCACATTTTGAGGAATCTTGCACTTATTTACCTCCTTATTTACCTGAAAAACACTCATGCTTCTCCACCCCCCCTAGCAAAAACAAAAAAAACAGGTCTGTCAGAAACAAGCTCGGTACATTTTAGTTGTTTATTTTGAATGCTGACCTGTGATACTTTCAAATTGATGAATTACTGACCTTGCCTGTTCCTTATTAGCTATGCGGAATATTATCCATGTGTCTACAGGGTATAAACGGCGATGACTGTGAAATGAAATGATGTCATTATTTGTCAGATGCATTTTGACTTCACAGTCGACCTTGAGATGAGCAGATCCTCAGCTTCCCCGTGCACCAGCGTGTCCTGGACCCGTCTGAGACCTGACCTTGAAGGTCGTCTTGTCTTTCTCGTCCATTCTCATCCCACAGCCTGGGGACCTGAAGGACTGGTTTGTGGGCCGCAGCAATGCACAGGGTATCGACCTGAACAGGAACTTCCCCGACCTGGATCGCATTGTCTACGTCAATGAGAAGGAGGGAGGAGCCAACAACCACCTTCTGAAGGACAAGAAGGCTGTGGAGGAGAACACCAAGGTATAGACCGAGAATGAGAAGCCAACACTCAATATTGAGTATTGAATGAGCTATTATAGGAACATCTTCAAGAAACATCTCAAAACATATCTGTTCCAGGAGCACCTCCACTAGCCCGATGCTACTGCATGTTCTCTGAATTTCGTAATGTCACACTTTCTGCTCATGGAATAGTTATATTAGGTTATTGCTTTGTTAGAAGTTGTTATTCTTACGCCTGGGGATTCATTGGAAGCTCAGCCTAGCTACACTTGAGCCTAGTCGATTCTTTGGCAGCTTAAAATTACATACTTAAAAAGATATTTTTATGTAAAAAATAAAAATGATATAACAGTCCTGTCACTGAGATTGAAAGGGTCCGAAGGTGGATGTATGGATGACTTTGTAGAAGCAAACATCATCTAATTTCTAGCTTTATTAGTCTAGCCTGTCTGATCCTTGTTTGAATTTGATTACTCCTGTCTGCTGGGATTTCATTTTAAACGCCAGCAGACACCACCTTCATATGGACAGCATAATAATGTTTAATGGGGTTATTAGTTGTAGCTGTTATTATAAGTCTGCTTCATTACTTACAAAGTTATTTCACATGTGTACTTCTCCAGTGACAGGTATAGTTTGAAGAAGTATTTTACAATCTGTTTTTCAAATAATGGGAGCATGACACATTTTTCTTTTATAATTTTGTTTTGACACCTTATTAACTATAAATTTTTCATCCCTTCATTAAATATTTTAGTAAACATTAAGTACAGTCTGACTCAGATATTTATTCACACTTAATACATTATGTGATCTCTATTGAAGAATACATCATCTAGGCTCCATCCAGTTTTTGCGAGATGCAGCTAAACTGTTTATTTTAAGGGTTCCTGAAATTTCAATGTTCTTTGCAGCTTGCCCCTGAAACCAAGGCAGTCATCCATTGGATCATGGACATTCCTTTCGTCCTTTCGGCCAATCTGCACGGCGGAGATGTTGTGGCGAATTACCCCTATGACGAAACTCGTAGTGGTGGGTCTGACTTCCCATTTTGGTTCTTTGCCTCTGAGGCCACAATGGGAGGCTCGTATTTAAAGGCTTGTTGGATAACGTTAAACAATCACCTTGCCGATTATTGCCTTACTCCCTATCTGCGTAATGTGTTGATCGAGGTGTTTGCCTCATTCCATGCCCGGTACACTGGAAGTGGCGCTTGACTGCCAAGCTAGTGCTGCGCAACAATTTTATATAACGTTCATCTCCAGGCGTATAAACATGTAGCATTATTACAAAAATTCTTCTTAAGCTCATGGCGATAAATTCCTAACTGTTCGTAGTATAAAGGTGTCCCTAGTGTTTAATGTGCCCTTCGCACTGTTCACTTTATGTTTGTTTGGCAGGTTAGTGGAAAACAAAGCAACGGTTAGATTGGGAATGAGGCAGGTGCTCGCAGAGAGCGTATGACGCAAGGTTAGCTACACAAAAGGTTATTCACTGTGCTAGAGCCCCATCCCTGTTGCCATGGACACGAAAATGGTCTAACGCCAATGAGTAATGACTCGCAATGTTTGGACAGTGTGGCTCCATTTATTGGCAGTCTGAGTTGCCGTACACCAAATGTGCGTCATTATGGCGCGTTTGAAGAACGGCAGGCTAATAGGCAGCGCTAAGCAAACCTGTGATTTATTTTCTTGTCACTCTTTAATAAATTGAAAAAACAAGTGACTATTAAGACCGACATGTGCACCTCAGTGGGTTAAAATGACCCCAACACGGGGTTTGACCATCTGTTCGTGGAATAGGCTCCACCCATGAGTACAGTGCCAGCCCCGATGATGTCATCTTCAAGAGCCTCGCCCGTGCCTATTCCAGTTTCAACCCCATAATGTCTGACCCCAACCGGGCCCCGTGCCGCAAGAATGATGACGACAGCAGCTTTGTGGATGGAATTACCAATGGAGGTGCCTGGTACAGTGTTCCTGGAGGTGTGTATCAGAAGGGGCTTCAGGGTCCTTGTCAATTTAGCAGGCTTGTGTGTCACATCTCTTCTGTGCTGGGACTAACTGCCAGGGATGTGTCAAAATGTCATTGTTTTTTTTCAAAACATTCAGTGCAATCTGTACGAAAATTTCAGGCAGTCAAAGAAAATGTATAAATGATCTTCATATTGGTGTAAAGCCCAGATATCATGTCTGTAAAAGTGTGTTAGCGCAGTCATTTCAAAACCTACAGTCACCCCCAGCGTTTGCATTGACCACCCAATAAAGCCATGAATTTGCTCATTTGACCACTATCCCATCTTGTATGGCCAATCAATACCTCATCGACTTTTTAAAAAGAATTAAATTAATGAATTTAAATGCCTAAGACTTAGTACAGTACTGTATTCACACTGAGAGCTTTTGAAAGCTTTTTGTAAAAGCAATCTTCAGATGTTTGTATTTTAGTGGAGTAATGCTGATTAATTTATGCCGGTTATGATTTCCCCGAACTCAACCTAATTTGGACGACAAAGACTTAACTGTACCATCAAGTAAACAATAAAACACTGCATGATTCGGCCATTGAATCAAACCCCTTCTGTGTGTCTCTCAGGGATGCAGGATTTCAACTATCTGAGTACCAACTGCTTTGAGATCACATTAGAGTTAAGCTGTGACAAATTCCCACCAGAAGACACCCTGAAGATGTACTGGGACCAGAACAAAAATTCTCTAGTCAATTACATTGAACAGGTATGGCTAGCCGTGCAGATATAGTGCTGGCAGAGTGCAACATCAATTGGTGTTTCGGGTTTGTTGCTTAATGCTATGCATTGTTAATCTCTTGGCGTCCCTGAAAATGTTTTGAGTTGTGTAGAATGCTATGTTGCTTCAGTGCCGGAGATTTCACCGACCGCTCTCCTCTACAGATCCATCGCGGGGTGAAAGGCTTTGTGAGGGACCTACAGGGGAACCCTATCTCCAATGCCACCATATCTGTGGACGGCATCGACCATGACATAACTTCTGGTTGGCGTTTTATTTATTTATTTATTTTTATTTTGTATGTGCTGAATGCATTGCTGACACCTAGTGGATGAATTAAGAAATGCGCCATCCATAATGCTTTCTATTTCTGTATTTTGACTTAAGGTGAAATGATGATTTTAAAACAATCAAGCAGGATTGTGATTTCTGTCTTTTTACAACTGTAATAATGATAAATAATAATAATATTTTTATTTGAAGTGCCTTTCAAGGTACACAAGGACAATGTACAGTAAGAGCTTAACATAAAATATAAAAGTAGTTAGGCTATAAACAACAAATAGGTAACATGTAGAGACAAAAATTCAGTCCCCTTATCTGCAAATCTGTTCCAGCCAAAGATGGGGACTACTGGCGTCTTTTGGCCCCTGGGAACTACAAAGTGACAGCCTCAGCTCCAGGGTACCTGGCAGTCATGAAGAAGGTGGCTGTAACTCACAGCCCAGCTGTAAGGGTAGGTCAACCCACTGGAGCATGGAAATCCAGTTCTGTACCACACACACCCACACACACTCACACACAAACACACACACACACACATATCCACACGCACACACAAACAGGTTTGTAATTATATCTCTCCATTCATTTCTATGCGGAAAACTCTAATCCCAACACGACGACCTTAACTCCTACCCAGCCCTAACCTTATTTAAAAATAACTAAACAAAATACAAGACTTTTGGCATTTTTAGTCTTTTGATATGCATTCAGAGATTTTTATAAAATTGAGTTTCTTATCGTGGCGACCGAAAAAATGGTCCCACAACATCAAAATAGCAGGTTTTTATCACATGGTGGGGACATTTGGTCCCCACAATATAATATATACATAACATCATACATAATATGACGTCTTAGGCAGTAAAGAGAAAATTCTAAAGCTATTTATCTGGGTAGTATGTGTATATTTCCTCAGAAAACGCATTTTAACATTGGAACATATGCAAACAAACAGTAACACAATAAAGACTTCAAAAAGTTACTAATATCTTGCTGGATGGCTAGATGAACACCGCTTAAGTTCAGCCACTGTATGTATTTGCTAAATCTCACCACCAGTTTACTTAGTTCATTTATTCTGAATAATTCGATGAGGTATTGATTAGCCAAACAAGATATGCAATAAGTCGAGCCAACAAATACAGGGGCATAAGAGATAGTTTGATATTGAGGGAACTCAGCTTGCTATTTTAATTGCAAATGTTGGTTTTTTGGGGCGAATGAATGAAGCCAAATTAAATATTGTGGGGTACATATCCCCACCATCCTCAAGAGTTGCTATGCCCTTGGGTATGTGGGATGGTTACTGTAAATACTGGGATTTTTTGGGGGGGTTTTGAATTGGCTAAACAGGCACATGTTGACTAACATCATATCACAGAGTTACACCAACATGAAGATCATCTAAACATAAATTTCTTTGGCAGATTAAGATCTTTGCACAGTGCACTAGTTCAAAATGAGGGAGATCTGGAGGGACTAGGACCCTCAATTAGTCATAAGGGGTGGGCTCATATCACGGGGCGGGGCTTGTATCACAGGGGCAGGGCTTTACCACAGGGGTGGAGCTTGCATGACAGGGGCGGGCTCATATTACTGGGGCGGAGCTTCCATTACATGGGCGGGCTCATATCACAGGGGCGGAGCTTGCATCATAGGGACGGGCTCATATCACAGGGCAGGGCTTGTATTACCGGGGCGGGGCTTTATCACAGGGGTGGAGCTTGCATGACAGGGGCGGGCTCATATTACAGGGGCGGAGCTTGCATCACATGGGCGGGCTCATATCACAGGGCGGGGCTTGTATTACTGGGGCGGGACTTTATCACAGGGGTGGAGCTTGCATGACAGGGGCGGGCTCATATTACAGGGGTGGAGCTTGCATCACATGGGCGGGCTCATATCGCAGGGCGGGGCTTGTATTACTGGGGCGGGACTTTATCACAGGAGCCATTCTTATTGCTTTTTGACCCTGTGTCCACAGGTGGACTTTGACCTGGAGTCATTGGTGGAGAGGAAGGAGGAAGAGAAGGAGGAGCTACTGGATTGGTGGAAGATGATGTCAGAAACCCTGAATTTCTGAACAGCCATCCCACCCTCGCGAGCGTCGGTGTGACATTGGGAAAAAAAATTCAATTGTTTAGCATTCGTGTGTTGGTCACCTAATGTGTTATCTTTTCATTTTCTTTCAATTGTACTATCGTGGCGGGAGATCCCGTTGAACTGCTCGTTCATTTTTTTTTCCAGCAGCACCAATTTTCCAGTTTTCTAATTTGCCATTCCACAAAACTGACAAACACGAAAAAAAAAAATGGCACAAGCAGTTCGCCGTATCGGCAAGGAAACGGCTCCTCTTTATACTTCCTGTGAATTTGTGTTCATTATGGTACATGTTGAAAAATTCCAGTAACCATGGATCAGCACCGAACTCTGTAACCAAACGTAGGACACTGTGTTGTGCGGAGTGTAACGAGAACGACATAAACATTTTTAAGGCAGTCCCACATTTACACTTATACACTTCTAGTCATAAATGTATTTTATGTCAGAAATTGTTTATTATTACTCATGTATTTCAGTGATAAAAAAGCTGTATGAAATTTTGATATTACAAGACCATAGGATTAATTGTAAATTATGAAGATATACATAGAGAATCTAAGAGAAATATATCTGAGCTTCTATTGTAAAATATACAGAAAGGATACAATTACTGGGCGTCCCTTGAAATAGTAGATCTTGTCTTGGCTTACTGAAGGGTGTTTCCCAGTACTCGGTACTCAGTACTCATGGCTCGATACTCTCGTGATACTAAAACAATCTCAAGGGGAAAAGACGGTTCAAGGACGTCAGGCTGTTCTCACAGAAAAAGGTGAGGCATAGACTGCTTAGCCCTCAGATGTTTAGCATAGCTATGGACAGGCGCGCTTTGGGCGTGCGGTCGATGTAAAAAGGTTCAGGGATGGCGGGCAGACCTGATTTCGGTTGCATCTGTCGTACTTCGAGCCGAGACCATCCGTTCATCATAGACAGTTTCAATTGCTCTAAAGACGCTTGATTAGTTGTGAGCGAACTTACATTGTAATAAAACGGCACTGGCCTTGTTTTACTGAGCTGTTAGCAAGTTGATGTCGACTCTTTTTTTTCCATTTCCCTGGACTGCAAACCGAAATGTAATAATGAATGTAATAATAAATCTGTGTAAGAAGCGTAGTTCGATTCGTAAGGAGAAATAAAGGTTGTTTATGTTGTCATCCTGTGTGCGGCTGTATTTTAATTGGCTACCTCATAAATAGCTAGAATTAATCTATGAGCCATTACTTAATGGCTTTTGTCATCTTACGTAATTCTGCAGTGTCAAGACGGACAGGAATCTGCAGGATCCAAACATGCATTATAATTATTGAGATTATAGTTATTCTGATAAAGTTCCGTGCCCATAAATTGGTTTCCATGCAAATCACAGGGTAGAATGGGATTTAGAAATCTACACAAACCAAATTTGCCTAAGAGCTGTTGGAACAATCAGATGAACTTTCATTTTAATAACAGCAGCCGGTAGGTAACCTGAAGTTGCACTGTACTTTGCTCTCTCATCAATATGTATGCACTTGTGTTGTCTTGAAAGGCCACAAAGATAAATGGAATGTAACTGTAATGAATTAGGTGCCTGATTTGGAGAGTGCAGGTCGATAGAGAAGCTGACTGTTAGTTATTAACCCCGTATTAGCATGCATGGGTCAATAATATTGAACTGATTTAAGCATAGAAACCGCATAGAGAATAAGCAGCGAATAGCCATTCTCCTGTACACTGACTCTATAATGAAGTGAGGGCATTTTTTAGCTATTTAAGCAATTTTATTTTTAGATGACATAGAAAGTTTTTTTTATTTTTTAATCATGTGCTACTTTGTGGTAGCTACATTGGTTAACTGCAAAAATGGAGAATCTAAAGGCCCTGTTTTCACTTGTAGGTATAGCTCCAGGTATTAAACTTAATATTTCCAAGTCATAGTTAAACCACAGGGAAATTTATGGATATTAGAAAGATTTAATCTCAATCTTAAGACCGTTTAATCTCGAAGCAGACTCCTCTAGAGCAGGGGTGTCAAACTCCAGTCCTGGAGGGCCGCAGCCCTGTGTAGCTTAGTTCTTTCCCTGTTCCACCACAAATGATTCAGC
>JAODJW010000050.1:367364-377591 GCA_026777045.1 Hyperopisus bebe
TGTGTTAAATGAGGGGAAACCCAAAAATGTGCAGGGCTCCGGCCCCCCAGGACTGGAGTTTGACACCTGTGCTCTAGAGTATACTAGTCTCATAGCCCGTTTGCATGAACACTAGCATTAGCCTTGTGCTAATTGTTCAAGAAAGGCTGTATCCATCCAGAAATCCCAGCTTCTCGGATGAATTTTTGTCTGGTAGTGTAGTAGTTAAGCAGCCAAGGGGTATCAGGCCCAAATTAATTGCCAAGAGTATTTTATGCAAGTAGTGTTAGATAAAAACACTGCGCAAATTAATTCCTCAAGTGCACAATCCTCAGAGATTTTTTGTGTTTTTTTTTTTTTTTTGCGATGCCAAAAACATTTGAAGAGCCGTTCTGCTTCTCAGCGTGTTGGTACTGCCAAAGATGTCGACTGATGGCCCCCTTCGGAAGTTGCTAAGCAACACGCCACTCCATTAGGAAACAACAGTGACCAGTAGAGGGCGCTTTGGGTAAACACTGAGGTGGGAAATGGTTACTCAAAAGCAGTGTAAAATTTCCGACTGATGCATGTGCGACATTAGAAATCTGCTAAATCTTATTCCAAATCAATGGCCGTGCACATTTATGTAAATGTTTATCGTAACGGGGCAGCCCTGAAGGAAAACCTTGGAGAGTTTCCAAAACATCACAGTGCACATGGGAGCACAAGTTTACAAAGAACATCCTGCAATTTCCATCGTGCCAATTTCTACACTTAGTGGATACATTAGGGAATGCTCTAGGAAGGCATTCATCTTACAACACAATGGATTCAAGTATTCTCATGAATGGGTTACAGCAGTTCAAGCTAAACAACTTTCTGGTCTTAGGTCTGTCGCTAAGACCGTAACAGGAGTCTCTCAGATCCGGTAAGTAAGTAAGCAGGCTTGAGTGTGTTGGAACATCATATCGTTTTATGGTCAGAAAGTATCTTATCGTTTCAGATTTCAGCTTTGCGGTTTAGATAATTAATTTAAAAATACTTCTTCGGTGTATTATTCCATTTGTTACAAGTTCTTCTTTGCTAGTGAAGTGAACGAAAGGAAGAAAAGATTGCATTAAATGCAGGATGAGCATAGTGTTAAGTGGTACTATGTCTGACCAATGAAAGCTGTTCCACATGGTTTGTGTTTGCACATAGCTTAACACACTGTAAAGCCTCGCCACCTGCTATCCCTCGTTATGGGCAATAGTCATTCACATGGCATCTCACCATAAGACACAAGCCAGTGATTGTCCAATGTTACAATGTTACCCAAAAAAAGCACAATTACCATTACAGGCATGTGGTTACCGACGCTGCTCAGATCACATCTGTTACTGCTTGTAAGCATGGATGGAAGGAACCTCAAGTCACGACCACAGAAAGGCAATCCAGATGCAGCATTCGGGGGAAACACTAAAAGGGATTATTAGAAAAACAAGACCAACAGGAATTAAAGGACCATGAGGGGTCGAACAGGAACTGGCTACAGATAGGGAACAGTGGAACACAAACACTCGATCACCACTATTGGTGATCAGAAAATGATCATGCAGACGGGTTAAGCACAAGTAAGTACATATATATAATAATGATGAGGCTATATGAGGGACAGGTGTGTATTATGACAGTTAACTAATTACAAGTGACAGATAACAGCCAGGGCAGGGGTGTCAAACTCCAGTTTGCCCTGTGTAGCTTAGATCTTTCCCCGTTCCACCACAGATGATTCAGCTTAAGAGCTGTGTGGTAATTAGCACAAGGAGTCGAATCAGGTGTGTTAAATGAGGGGCAACCCAAAAACGTGCAGGGCTCCGGCCTCCCAGGACTGGAGTTTGACATACCTGAGCTAGGGTAATGGAACGGAGGGGTGGATGCTGGATGGCCAGCAGCGACACCTGCTGGCCCAGCGGGAACAGGACAGGGTGGATCGGGGCAGGTCTTGACATCTCCCCGGAGTTTACTATGAGACACCATGCCTCTGCTGTTCTGGGTCATTTACGATACTGACACATGGTCCAGTAGGCAAACTGCTTAATAAAAAGTCATACTGATTGTACAAGGAATGACTCCATGGGGTTCCATGGGGTTCTATGCTATTCAGATATGAAATGGTCATTGTTTATGGGGACTGCAGATTCCATGTTAAGAATAAGGTCCCCAGAGGACATTAAGTCACGATTTTCTCCACACACCGCAAACTATTCTTCGACAAGATCCAAATGTATAAGATAAATCCATGTACAATCATGCCAAGCGATGTCACCCCTAGCCAAATGTGCAGATGTCAGAGCTCCGTGAGACCTCAGCTCTCCTGATTGTCTTCTAACAGAAAACACAGCCTCTTCCATCTCATTTGAAGGAGCTCTGAGGACCACCAACAGAACCGCTTCCGTAGAAACAAGAGGGGTTGTTATGGAGCCAGCTATTCCATGATTTCATACTGTAACAATAGAGATGGATGACTGTTATTCTGGTCATTTATTGCACATGAATGAGACTGGATGTACGGACCGCTGGTCTTCATTTGGTGTGAAAAATGCTAACACCAGAATTTTTGCCAGATGGCTCGCTAAAGTATGCGAACGTGTAATCAAAAATGCGCCACTGGTTATACAGACCTAGCTAAAAGGAGAAACTTCCAAATATTACACTGGGAATTTGTTAACATGTAACATGCAGAAGGTTTAGTGATGTAAACTCCCTTAGGAAGAGGAGCTTGTCTTAACATTTGACACCCTGTGGTAATATTTTGGGTTACAGAGTACCTTGAAGTTCTATTTCATGACATCCCCTTCGGCCCAGGTTTATGTGATCACCCAGTTGGAACGTCTGCCCAGAACCACAGTTTTTTGACAGCTTTGTACTCCTGGGTGGCCCTGATTCGCTCTACTTTCATCAGGCTTCCTGCCTAAGCTTTGGGAGCCTCCAGTAAGGACCTCCTCATCACGCAACAGGCAGCGTCTGGCTAGCGCTGTGCTACGCCACCATGACGGCTAGCACGCTTTCGACGTTGTTGTTGTCGAGATCTCTCTGAGTCATTCTGGTCTCTACTGTGGGAACATTCCTAATCCCTTCCTTCTGTCTCTAAACTGATCCTGCAGTAGTTACAAGAAACCAGTCCTGCCTTCCGGAATAGTCCTTTCATTCCAGTAATCATTACCCTAATTGTAGGTCCCGATAGGGTCCATGCGGATCTTGAGAAGGCCTTGTTTAAGCGACTGAACTCCTACCCGCATTTTTTACTGCACTTTCCATCCAAGGTCTTTGGGCAGCTGTACTCGCATCACTTTCCTGGATCAGAGCGTGGAAAAGCTCAGCGCTCCATCAGATCTCAGGCATCACTTGTCTCCTGATATGTGATTGGGTGCAGCAACAAACCTTCAAGTTTCACCAGAATCACATATGGTGTGTATGCTTAGCACACGTTCCTCCGCGAATTAACGTTCCAGGTGGTTCTCGATCCAGGTCATCATTTATTTACAGCTAGCAAAGACGTAAAAAAGGTATCACAGGCAAGAAAATGTGTTTCAGCAGTATTTTAATCTTAATTGTGGGTCATTAACTCTTTATAATCCTGAATATTTACTACAGATAAACGAAAAATGATCTTGTGTGTCCATATTTATTCTGTTAGCCAATTATCAGAGAAGGTGGAGGAAGCAGAGCTGGGAATAGACAGGTACTGTAGCACAATAAAACTCTCCACATGGTGGCATTATCACACTTGGGAGGGATCTTCACCCAGGAAAGCAAGGCTTCTGCCTAAGATTAGCAACATAAAACCATCTTTTCCTATGTCACCATGTTATCGCTCAGTTGTAATTCACTCGACGTAATTCATGGTCATTTTCTACGTTACCTTTCATTTCTTTAACATGTAAATAAGACCTAAATTTTGTTGTGTTGTTTTATGGCTGCAGTTGCACTGACCTGAATAAACAGATCTTTGTGGACTCTGAAGTTCATGCAGCTTAAAAGCACTACTCCTAGTTAATGCTGACAATATGTGTTCCACAGTATTAAAAGAGTCTTATTCACAAGAAACAATACTAACATATTTTTAGTCAGAGTTTCACACGACAGGCAACATTCTTTCTTCTTTTTTTCTTGAAAAACTGGAGTGCGTGTTTTGCTTTTTAGGCAAATGTGTTTAATTAGGGATTTATAATTAGTAAACATGCATCTACGCAGTCTTCCTTTCTGAAGCTTTGGAGGAAGTCAGTTAGAATACATATTTTGACCGTAAGTGCAGTGACATGAATACTCGAAGATAAAATACAATCCTGAGAGCAGGGATTAAGCTCACTATACGCCATCATTGTGTGCAGATGAGGAACTGCATAGTTGCAGCTGTTTCTGTGGATCAGATTTATGATTTTATGACTTTGGCCAACGCAGTATCAGTGTGTCATTTTTATTCAACTATATACTATGTGTGTGTGTGTGTGCGTGTGTGTGCGTGTGTGTGTGCATGTTCAGTTCCCAGTCCTGTGACATGTACTTAAATTTCCTGTAGTCTTTCCCCAGACAAACTGAACATAGTGGGTCTAGCAAAGCAGTGACTGTACTTTAGATTGAACCTCTTATTAAGAGAGGAAGTGAAACACATTCAAGGTTCTCCAGAGGACAAGAGTAGCCAGGTACAGAAAAGAAATCCAGCTTCTTATTGCTGTGTTCTTACTTATCCTTGGTGGTGCCACGTTGCTGTAGAGACAGCTTGTGTATCCTGGTGTAAACAGAGTGAACAAACACCTACAGGCAATGTGATATTAAACCATGTGGGACTGGAGGAAAGTTGCCAGAAAACAGATAAGCAAGACAATAACGAACGGACAAGATCTTCTGTCTGTTAGCTGGTGCTGCTATACGCTTGAAATATGTTAGCAGACATGTACGTCCGGCATGTAATATTTTGTAAGGAAATGAAAGCTACACGAAGAATCATTCATTATATTAAATGTCCTTTTTTAGCGAGAGAAATCAGCATCGACGCTACAGTTTCACCTGTAGACAGAAATGTGAGATGAGACTCGGTCACTGCTAAACGGGAGACTTCCAGGGGAAACCGAAAAGACTGCAAAGGGCTAAAAATAGCGACACCCCCACAGCAGCAAAGGTGGTCACCTACAGCATGGTCCATTGGATGAGACATTTATTAAAAGACCCCTGAGATTCAAAGTGTCTTGGTTACTTCACCACTCATAATTTATCAGGAAAACAAAGACCATATTGCAACCCACTTTAATTTTAATATCTCATTTATTTTATTTTATTAAAAGGAATATTAATGCACAAAATTGTATAGTTACTCATTAACCAAACCCTTGAGTACCACACCAGAATATCCGTAATTTAAAGGCTGCGTATTTGTGTTCAGGCTCATTGATTCGCATGTCAAGCCGTGTAACTTTTATCTTCAGTAAACAACACGTGAGACCCCCTCATTCATTCATGCAAACGAACAGACTTTTCCTCTGAGTAAATGTGCAAACAATTCGAGATAAGATCCCCCAAACACATATACTCCCCCATGGCAATTACTGACTCACACGCTGTGTTTACCTCTGCCTGCTGAAGCAATTATCAAGAAGAATGGCTCGAGGTTTGTCACACTGTACATCTGCTCAGGGGGCCGTGTGACTGTTAGTCTGGACCCCATAGGCTAATCCAGCCTTGAACCATCAGAAGACAAAGCTGGTGAGGATGAGATCTTGGATGCACTGAAGAACAGCACCTTAAGTTCCTTAAACAGATTGAGGAAACATGGGTTATAGAATGAAGGTTTTTTAGTACAGGATTGACTTGTTTTTGCATTTGGTTTCATTTTGTGTTTTCTTGGCAATGAGGTTCGTGCGAGCTGCTAACCCCCCCCCGACAGATCGCCAGGCTGAAAAACACAGTGAATGAGGAGAAAACCCCAAGGTGACGACCATTAGGACCCCTCACCCCCTTACCTCACAGTGAGGCCGCCTTGGTCGTCCAACATCGAAAGCAGAACAAAGATTGACGCAGAGGTAATGATCCCCAAGTCCCAGCGCATACGGCGGTTAGGAAAATCCTCCATAAACACTGCCAGCCATCGCCTAACCGTGGAACATATCATAAAAACCGCTACAGTAGGAATCCCTTATGAAAAGTGCCTTAGAGCAATCGTATAAGAAAATAGAATGAGATAAATGGAAAGCTAAAAGGTATAATCTTTCTTTTTTTTCCTCATGAGAGTGGGGAGAGCAACTGTGTGAATGTGTCGACGGAAAGCAGTGTGTCTCTTTGCTTTAAGTAATCGTGGGTCAGACAGTGGTGTGATCAGGAGCTGAGGTGCATGGCGGTGCATTCGCAGGAGGTTACACGCATTAGAATGCTCACTATTATCCATCCATCTGCTCGACGACATATACAACACAAGAGGATCATGGGAGGCCCTGGAGTCTAACCATGGATGGGTTTATTATTATCATACAATGCATTAAGACAGTACAAAGTCTGTCACAAATCAGATTTAGTGGTAACCACCAATTTGACATCGCGGGCGGTCTGTCTGTCTGCTTGTCTGCCTGTTTTGCTATTTTGCTTTGCTGTCCTGAATGACACAGGTCTAAGCTGATAGAAGCCAAGCGAAACAATGGAGGGTGATGTCTGAGTGGCTCATGCTGACAGAGAGGGCAGGAGTGGAACTGAGAGGGCAGGTAAGGTGGAGGGCTGCAGCTCCAGAGTGGGCATCAGAGATAGGTGGGTGGTTCACCAGAGGGTGGAGATGAAAAAGAGCTGGTGGAGAGGGGTGGAGAAGGGGCTTGATAGCCAATCCCGTCTCAAACTGTAGAATGGGTCTGATAGCCAATCCCGTCTCAAACTGCAGAAGGGGTCGATAGCCAATCCAGTCTCAGACTGTATAAGGGTCTGATAGCCAATCCTATCCCAGATTGCCTGATGATGTCTTGAAACGTTCGCAGCGAGCAAAGGCAGTTAACGGCCCACAGCTGCTAGTTTTCCTCTAAAGCCCTTGCCGGTCGGGAGGGGGGGGGGGGGGGGTGAACAGCGGCTGGGCCAGAATGATGTCACACCCCTTGGAAAACGTGTAACGTCTCTGTGACCGGCAGCGTGCTCCTGGTTAAAGCAGAAATCACAGTTTAATCAGGAACACTGCTTCATAGTGTTTTATATGCCGCCGACTGACAGTTCCTCCAGGGTTTCCTCTCCCGCATGTGCTGGACCTCATGCTGAACAAATGAACAGCAGGTGGCAGCACTGGCTGCATGAGATTCGTTTTTTCCTTTAAGGAAGGATGTAACTCAAAGGAAAAACAAAAAGAATCTTGGTGCTGCCAGTGTGCTCGTATACCATTTCAGCCCCTTGATGGTCGCAGTCAATTACTGCAGTGGAGCCGCCCAAAAAAACGTGAGGAAACCACAACAGACTGCAGCAAGCGGTCTGCTTATGAGTAACAGTTGAGTTACTTCAAAAGTGCAGAATCAGTGCATTCATATATGATGAACACCAACATCACTGAAAACGACTTCTTTGCATGCAAAAGTAACTTATGGCTTTACAAACAGCCGTATCCTGTACTATTACCTTATACTCTGACTGTTTTAGTTTGGAACTACAGCTGCAAATTTTACATACATTGCAAAAACAAACATTCTGGATGGTACATCCTAGCAAAAGGAAGCACTTTTCAACAACAGAGACACTTCCACAAGGAGTATAGCTGCTACTATGAAGTATAGCACTGTGTCCTCAGGAGCAATGAAGGATGGGATGTCTACAGGCTGCAAAATGACCTCCAGACCATTAGGGGGCACTGTATTTTAAGCTGAAGGGGGTGGGTCAGATGACTCACAGGACACCCGTCCGGAGGGCAGATCCTGGCAGTGCCCCATTTGGCGTCAGTAGCAGCTACTGCCTGCTCCCTGGGCAGACAGTGCATGGGCAGCAACGATGAATCATTTTGTCAGCGGTTGGGGCAGCTGCGATGTCTCCCAGGGATCCCCGTCCTCTCCTGGCTTCCCCAACAAATCACCCTTACCTTACCCTTCAAGTCGCTAGGCAACATGCACACAATTGTATTATCACAGATAAGGGCATTTGCTAATGCTTTATATTAACTGCACCTTCACAATGAATTCATTATGCATTCACAGAACATTCAGTGCGTCTTCATAATGCATTCATAGAACATAAGCAGCATGTAAATATAACATAACATGTCTTAAAGCACTGCATTCATAACACTTTCAATGATCAAGATAAATAAAAAGATTAATAGCAAACCTTATGATGCTTGTTATTAATGTATATTGCAGCTGTCATGTCTTGTATTAAAGTATAATTAATGCAGTGCATGTTCAGGTACACTTATATGCAGCTTATGAATGTTCTACAAATAATGCATGCATTATGAAGATGCAAGTACATGTAAAGCTCATTTATATATTCAGTGATGATATTTTATTTTATATCATATAAATTTATAAGTGTGGACCGAATATATAAAACTATTAAACCTGCATTGTAATATTCTTTGGGTTTAGAGCTGACATGATTAACAAATATATACTCATTGTGCTGATATCTCCTGGGCACAGAACGGCCGTAAATCTCAACGGCGTCGCCGGGCCCTCGCTGCGCTTGGCGCATCCTACCCCACGCCTTCCGTTCAAAAACACGACCTTCCCGCTTCCTGTCCCAGCGTTGCCGTCAGAAGGAGTGCTTCCTCTCTGGCTTCCGTGAGCGCCGGCCTCGTAAACGGCTGCCCTGATCCATGCCCGTGTACGACCCGCGTCATCCGGACCCCGGCGCAGTGGGCGGAGCTTGGCGCAAACACGGCAGAGGCGAAAAGGACGCGGTGGGAGAGCACGCACGATGAGAGTGGGGGGCGTGTCGGTGGTCTTATCGTCAGCTAGGGGCTTGCTCATCAGCTTCCTGAAGTCCGGGAGCTTATCTGATGTCTCCTATCTATCCAGGAAGCTCCTGTCATCGAAACTAGTCTTGCTGCGGTGCAAGTTCACGGCAGGCACTGATTACGAAGTCACACTTTCCCGCGGCCGACCCGCTATTTGCTCTGGGACGGGGCCTTTTTTTTTTTGGTAGCTGGTGGGAAACAAAGAGAGACATTTCCCTCCTGGTTTTCCCACCCACTTCTGAACATCCATATGACATCTATCACCTTTAGAGGAATCCTGGAGAAAGTTAATAACGAACATGAAAATGGTCTCTAGCTATCAGTTGTTGTTGTTTTTTTTTTGTTGCTAATTAAAATATGCGTGGAGCTGATGGGAATCCGACTGGAGGCATCAAGTGATCTGCGCTTTTTAAACAGGAAACTTGACATTGGCAAAGGCACTGTTGTGTTTTTTCAGCTATTCATGCCTGGACCAAAGAAAGTGCTGAGCATCTCTTAAGTACCTCGTTTAATGTTTCACCGTCAGCTGTTAAGTTAGTCACCTTTTCAGGCCGAACGGCACGAATGTTAGTTCCAAAGACCCTCGCACTTCCGAAACCTATTAAAGGGGTTTCATTGTTTGTGCGCTGTTCCGACAACGTAAATTTGCTTGCGTGCCTTCTGTGAAAAAAACAGAACCAGGGCAGGCATAGCAGAACTTTTGTGAGACAATCGCAACCAGGGCTCAGGGAAAAAATGCAGCATAAGGAGGTTTCAGCACGGGAGCAACGTGCCAGTTTTCTCATGACTTTCCAACAATAGACCAGACTTCTCAAAGGAGGCGACTTCACCAACTTAGTGCCATCTCTTAATTACACATTTCTGTGCATGGACCCAGAACACCGTGCTCTGCAAAATGTGTTTGGCATGACTGGCTGGGTTTGTTTCAGGTTGTAGCGTGATGCTATGCAAACTGACAGAGAGCAAAAAGGTACAGCATACTAGGTGCATGGCCTAGCAGTTTAGGGGTGTGTGCTCACACCCAGATGATCGTGTGTTCAGATCCTGTGTCTGGCAGAGAAATCATATGATAGGGGCTAGAGTCCCTGGTGAGGTAGAGGCTAGAGTCCCCAGTGAGGTAGAGGATAGAGTCCCCAGTGAGGTAGAGGATAGAGTCCCCAGTGAGGTAGGGGCTAGAGTCTCTGATGAGGTAGAGGATAGAGTCCCCGGTGAGGTAGAGGATAGAGGCCCTGGTGAGGTAGAGGCTAGAGTCCCCAGTGAGGTAGAGGATAGAGTCCCCAGTGAGGTAGGGGCTAGAGTCTCTGATGAGGTAGAGGATAGAG
>JAODJW010000050.1:377691-400310 GCA_026777045.1 Hyperopisus bebe
CGGTGAGGTAGAGGCTAGAGTCCCCAGTGAGGTAGAGGATAGAGTCCCCGGTGAGGTAGGGGCTAGAGTCCCCGGCGAGGTAGAGGATAGAGTCCCTGGTGAGGTAGAGGATAGAGTCCCCGGTGAGGTAGAGGATAGAGTCCCTGGTGAGGTAGAGGATAGAGTCCCCGGTGAGGTAGGGGCTAGAGTGCCCAACCGAGAACACTGGTTAAGGTCTCGCATTTTTGGTAGTATTTATTTTTTTTATTATTCTTATTTTAAAAATTGATTCTATTTTTTTCTGTGCTTGCTATTTCTTGTACGCTTATTTTAATCGCTTTCTTTTTCTTCATTTATAATATCTGCAATGTTCTTTGTAAACGCTGTGGTTAAAAACAGTGTTACATAAATAAAGATTGATTGATTGATAGTTAATTACTTAATTACTCCTGGATTGCTAGCTAACCCAACTCTCTGTGCTCAGTTATATAGTAACATAATATATTCTCATTCTATATGCACTAGGAATGTGCATCTCCATCCACACAGCATGCAGACTGGGTCAAGAGGTTCACTATTATTCTAATAAGTATTAGAATGGCTAAGATGTCTGATCTAAGCAATTTTAAATGTGATGTGATTGTTAGTGCCATAAATGGTGGCTCTCAGAAACAGCTGCCTTCGTGGGAGTTTCACGCGCTACATGTCCAGAGTTTACCGAGAATGGTATGATGGACGAAAACAAAAAAAAACATCCAGTCAATGGCATTTCTGTGGGCAAAAACACCCCATTAATGAGAGAGTTCAGAGGAGAATGTCCAGACTCGTTAAAGCTAACAGGAAGGTCAGGGAGGGCAAGAATAACAGCTCAGTACAACAGCAGTGAGCAGAAAGTCTTCCATGAACACACAACTTGTCGACCCTTGACGTGGTTCTGGAGGTAAAAGCAGGTTTTACTCAATACTAGATTCAACATTCGAGATTCAATTCTTTATTGTAATTGTACATGGTAGTACGAGACTGGGGATAGCAACTCCCTAGGCAGTACAAAGCATCTTAAATCTGGTCGCGTGGGAATTGACTGCTCTATGCCTTCTACTGGACGGCAACAGCTCAAGCAAGACGCGTCACCGAGGACATTCCTGGCTCTGCGAAGACAAAGAAAGTTGCAGATGTCTTGCAGTAAAGGTAACAGAGGGCCAGCAGTCTTAACTACATTCCTGATGATTCGCTGCAGAGCAGTTTGCGAACCAGGTGCCGATGAACGCTCTCGGCAGAATAGCGGTATAGAGTTAGAAAGGTGTACCTAATAAAGTGGTCACTGAGTGCATATTTCGGAACATATACCGAGTTATCCAGTTGAAAAATAACACAATAACATCACATTGCCATTAAGATATTTAAATACAGTTCTAGGCACCACTGCTTAATAACTGGGATCTTCCTCCTCTCTGAATTATCTTGACAGAGCTGAGTCTTGCTCAGCCACCCGAACACACTGCATTTATCTCGTCTCGCCCCCCCCCACAGGTCCAGCTCTTGTCCCCCCCACCTCCTCTGGCACTCCCCTGCCCTGAATCAGATAATTACCAAGGTTTATTTCAGAGCTCATCACTGTGCATGCCATCTCGCAGTGTTCTTGGGTTTCACCCGCACTCCGGGAAGAACCTGTACGCTTTCAGCTGACCTTTCATTCAGGTTCCGGAGCCATCCGCTGAAATGTCTAGCTTAATTTTCTTTTTTGACCTTTTGGCCTAAAATATGTGACACATATTTAAGTAAATAATGACCAGTACTTAAGAACCATACCTGCATTGTCGATTTCCCAAATAACTAAACTGTTACAAAAATACAGCTATCCTGCTAAATAACACTACATTCTACCTCACAATTAAGGTTTGTCACTATGCTATTTTCCTGAAGTCCATCCAATCAGCTACAACAATGCCTCAGTAGGTACAGTGCATCTAATTGATATTTTGTCCTATTCTCCCATTCCACCTTCCCAACAGGCATATATATTTTAAAGTAAATATTATTACCTAATTATATTCACATAAATATTACATGTATTAATTTAAACTCGACTACCAGGGCCAACACAAAGAAACAGTGGTTTAGTTGGTGTCCAGTTGACGGTTTTGTGGCTTTGGGTTTACAAAGAACGGCTGATAGGAAGATGAATGGTGCGCAGTGTTACAATGGGCCGCATCTTCACATCTGCACCCAGGGGACTTGGACTGAAGGAGCTCTGGAAGGTGATGAAGCACAACTCAGCGTCGCCACCACAAGGAAGGGAGGGTAATGAACAGGCAGTGCGGTCGCAGGCTTTTATCGCGCCGCGGTGGCTATTGCTCAAATAAACATCGGTCTCCCTGAACGTCGGGGGGCTGCGTGGCGCTTTAAAACAACGGATATCCTGTCCAGCACCTCTCCACACAAACCCCGAGGCAGGTCTTGGCTGGTACTCACTCCACTTTCGATTCTCCGGTGCAGGAAAACATTTAATTTTATTCTAGGCGCAGTCACGGCTGGCTTATTCCTGCCGAGATACAGCGTTTTATCGCCAAAACGCAGGTCCTGTTATTGCAAGTAGGAAGCGGCCCCTTTTAATTTATATGCAGCTGGGTAATTTATTTGCATCTATACCTTGGAGAAGTTATACTAGCATATAAATAAAGGTTTCCTCTTGTCTTTATATGATTGGGTGACTGGGTCGCAGACGTGGCAGCACAGATAAGATGTTCCTGACGACTTCCTTCCCTCGTTTCCAGTCAAAATAACAGGTTACGCTCCGCAATTACAAAAGGAAGGTTTACTTGGAAAAAACACTCCCAGGGTCTGTTCTTCCGACCACAAAGGGCTACCTCTGCTGCATGTTTTTTTTTATGGGTTTTCCCCCGTTTAATACAGTTGAAACTGTATCACTTTTCCACTGCATGGATCTGGCTTCAACCAGCGCAACAATAACACTCGTTAGCATTCGGTAAGCTGAGCAGGACCCACCAACCACGCGCTGCCTAGCGCTGGAATGCCAGCAAGAAAACATAACGTCAAAGTGCACATAACGTCTCCATTAAGAAGGTGCTAACTTAAAATCAAACCAAATTTAATTAGTTCAAAAAGAGGACAGTAATATTTCATAAAGTTAATATATGCAAAAATCAATTGGGCTAGCCTTACATACAGTGCTTTGCAGAAGTCTTAGGCATCAAAGAACATATTTAAATGACCTTATTGATGGTGTAAAACTATGATATATCAAAGTGACTCCATTTAACCCTTTCAACACATCTCATAACCATAATCCAATAAACCAATGCATTTCTGGACTCGACCGCTACCCAGCCTGGTGTGGTTAATCAATTCCCCATTGACTTCTTTAACCAATTAAATTAATGGTTCAAGTGAGCTGGTGGAGAAAGGTAACAAACATACGGAACGGCTGAGGTGCCCCTGAGGAAGGGTTTGGGAACTGAAGTGGTGTTCATCTAGCCGTCCAGTAAGATACCAGTAACTTTCTGGAGAACAGACGACATTATAATGTTTTTATTATTCTTAAGTTAAATGTTATAATTTTAAACTATATTTCTTATTCTGAGCAAATATACACTGACTACCCAGATATACAGCTTTAAACATTTCCTTAGGCTGACTAAGACACAGCGCTGTATTTTATACACAGGTGTGTAAAGGAGGTGCCAGATGCACAGCAGATAGAAAACAGAATTCCCTCTTTTGAAATACACTACAAGTGAAAAGTACTTGAATACCACAGGTTTTTGGTACTTCTCAGTTTATTTCATAAAGTGCAATTTTTTAAAATCTTGTTAAGCATTTGAAAGCTGAGTGAACAACTATACATGAAAACATGGAAAGGCTGTCCTTTAAATTTAAATGCAAGTTAAGTTTCGTTCCATGACACTGGCCCTTGTCGAAGAATGACTTGAATTTTCCCTGCTGTTATAACTGCTAGAGGAGGTTACTTTGATGAATCAAAGATGTGACATTTTCTTCCTAATAAAGGTATTCAAACGGTGAACATACTGTAAATTTATTTGTTAGCAAAGAAAATCGGGTGTATTTTTAATAAATGTCAAGTAACATGCAAATGTAGAAAATCTCATTGTGTGCAAAAACCTCTGACTCATGTATATAAAAACACAGACATTACATGCACAACAGCAACAATAAAGCATAAAGGTGCATTCAAAGCTTCAGAGCTGCTTTTTGATTATTATATTTATATTAACTGAGGCCTCACAATAAATGGGCACAGGCTTTTCCCACCAGGATGGTACCTGAACCAAACAGTGAAATGAAGACCCAGAAACCTAGACTGAGTCTCAGGCCACTGCGTTTAAAGGCCGATTAAACAACAGGAGACCAGTGCATTTCCGAACACTGGGGGAGGGACTGGTCTAAACAGGGAGACCATTATCACTAGCTGAGAAAAAATGACAAACTCAAGAAGTACGTAATCCGGCAGAACTTAAATATTCTTGCAATTATCCAGTCAAAAGAACGTGAGCAGATGTTAGAGCATGCTAAAGAAAGATGAAGGGGAAAAGGCAAAGCTTTAATATTTATATAGACCACAGAAAAGAGTAAATGACTTGCGGTAGTGCAAATATAAAGGGCGGATTTTATGCTTGCCTTTTAACTTTGTTACGATGTTTGTACAGAGTCTGTTTATGTGAGGTAGTGGGGGAAGGCGGTCACTGCGGACACACACCGTGTCACAAGCTGAACAGGAGCCAGTGCATGTTCTGAGGTTTGAACTGGTTTGCACTGGAAGTGCACTGAGAAGTTTTTTTTTTTTTTTTTAAACTATACACTGGTTTTTAACTGCCATCCCTAGCTGACTGGAACCATGACCAAATGCCTTGCATGATTCTGTGGGACTAGATGCTGTGTTTTTGAAGATCAAGATTTAAGATCTAAAGTTTCAAGCAAAGATCAAACTCTGCAGGACACTTCCAGCAAGCTTTTGCCAGTTTTCTGACGAGTTGAGCTACCTATCGAGATGTGCTGTTGAGCCTTTATGCACATGTGCAGTTCCACCATCTTGGGATTAGGCTTAGGTTTTAGGGGTTAGGCTTAGGGTTAGGGTTAGGCTTAGGGTTAGGGTTAGGGTTAGGCTTAGGGTTAGGGCTATCAATTAGCACTACGGTAGCCTAACTCGACAAAGTAGCTCAACTCATCAGAACACCAGACACCCCTGATCCTAGGCTCTTCCATTGCACTATTCAATTGCATTAGCCAACCATGGAGGCTTTTTGAAAGACACGCCCATCTCCCAAACATCCCTGCTGCAGCACATAACCATAACACCATATAACATTTTCAGTTTTGGAGAAAACAATGATCCACATTGCCTATGGACTGGCACAACCACTGTGGGACTGCAGAGTGTATGGCAGGGACACTGTCCGGCCAGGTGAGGTACCAAGAACCCAACTGGTCAGATATCGAGCAGAACCCACATTTAGCCAAAGTCTCTGCAAGATAAATGACTACATCTGAACTCCAAGTTGTCCCATTGGGTTACCGGAAACAAAACCAAAGTGTTTACGTTAAAAATAATGAACTTGCAATAACCATTTGCAATGAGTGTCCAACTTCACATCCAGTTTAAGCGCTCCTCTCTTCCTACGACAACAGGAGAAAAATGATAATTATCTGTAGTCGACAGTATGAATAAGCTAAACAGCTACTTTTCTTGGCAGCCAAATTACCGGCCGGAGACACAAAGAGCGCTGGTGCACATAAATAATCTTGCTCAGCTCTTGCTCAGAAATGAACCGCAGCGAGGAGATTCCAGCTTACGGAGAAGCTGCGCTTTTGGACTCAGTGTTCCTGGCGAGCCCCACAAATTTATCATTTAAAGGGATTACAGCAGTGATTCGCTGGCATGGAATTTTGGCAGTTCAGAGATTTAGTTGTATAAATGGGTGTGAGAAGAGTGACAAAATTGAATAACAATCGTCATGAATCTGCGTATGTTAAGTTAGTGTTTTTTGGTACATGGGGGTGGCGGGGGGTATGGGGGGGGAGGGGTTGCGGTGCTGGGGAACTAATGGGTCTATCAGTTTGTTAGGCAGAGATAGCCATTGGCAGTTGCGGCAAGCTGAAATATTATTACTGGAATTTGATTACGTGCATCGTTAAGGGTGTTGCGACAAAACTCATAATTATAAATAATAATAATAATAAATGATTACACAATTAGCTAATAATAAAAATGTTGATTCTTGTTGTCTCCCCTATTATAAAAGTAGGTACCAGTCTACCCGCAAGGAAATCAACCCTGCAGTTAATGCAGTTGGATTTATTAAGGAGTCAGAATATTAATGACGCTTGTTTTAGTCAATGGCCAATTCGGTCAAAGGGGCGGCTGCCACCTCCAAACCTTCTCAGACGTCATTATCTTTTCACGGATAACACCCAACCCTGCACTGTGGGTTACTGTATCCCTGCACAAATTGGATCTCCGTAACCCAAAGGCTCAACAATTAATTACGATCCTAACTCGTATTTCCGGAAATAAATGAGTAAGGTCACAGACACGCAGCTCCAACTTTGTGGACAATATCATGCCACAGGATGATTAGAAAATAAAAACAAAGCATCGGTCTAGCTACACCATCGTGATGAGCTCCATGTTGGTGAGTCTCTATTTCCAAGGCAACTTAAAAAGCAGCCAGGTGAAGGTATTGGCAACAACTGGCTGTAGATGTATAGTTCCTGTGGATGTATAGTTCCTGTGGATGTACAATTCTCACATTTTCTAGGGAGAACATGAAGTGCATTCTGCCCTCCCCCAGTGGGACACAACCTTGGAAACAAGACTGTGCTGCTTCTCCCCTGGAGTGAATTCTTATTAAAAGTAATCATTTTTTGCTGATAAAAATACACATTCCAGCCTGCGGCCTATCATAGTCCTTGAAAGCATGAACTGTCATTCGAAGCTTCAAGACAGGTAATGCCACATTATTTTCTTATTTTCAACCATCTACAGTCTTCTCCTTAAGAATGAATGACATCTCCTGTCAATGACAACACAACTTAATGTGAAAATCATATTTCGTATTTATTTTTAAATAATTAGTAATAAAAAATAATAAATAAATTATTCAAATCTGACCCTGTAACCTGTCAAAAATGCTCGGAAAAATTGTCACTCAAGGCATGTGGTCATAAGGCACAACTAAACACTTTGACACTAAGACATAACTACTGTTAATGGGTAAGCTTAGAACGGTAGGCCTTAGGAATAGCAGGCCTGCCCAAACGTAAATGGATACTTTATTGCCTGAATTCGAGTGTGAAGTGGATCGCTCCATGCTTTAAGACGATTTATGCTTGTATTTTGTTTTTTACAGTATTTCATTACAGCATTTCATATCTTTCAAGTGTGATATGCACTGTTTTTATACAAAAGACAAAAAAGTAATTTCATTGATAAAACCTGGTTGATTTAATTAATTACAGTAATGCTGATCTTCATAAACAATATCGCAAATCATTTATTTTCCCATTGACTATGGAATAAAATGACAACAAATGACTCTAATTTTTAGTAGCCTTGCAGCCATTATAACCTATTTGGTTATCAGATGGTGTATGTCAGTGAAACTGGGTATATTAAAGTTGAATACATACCACCTTTAAAATTTGGGGTATATCCCAAAGCACTTTGAAGTATATGCATAGCATTGAGTTGTTGCTGTTAATGTGCGATTAATTAACTATGGCAATCAGTCCAACTAAAGGCCATATTGCTGATTTGCTCTTCTGTTATAAAATTAGGTTAATGTTCTGTTCATAGCCAGTATACAGAGAATAACCTTTCAATTCAAATTGTTGACTTTCACCTGTATGGTTTTGTGATTATAAATCTCATCTTATCACACTGTTTCTAGACCTTGAAGATTTTCCATCCATCCATCCATCCAGGCAGCATACTGCATGAGGTAATGGTGAAGCTTGAATGGGATATCAGTCTGTTGCAGCTAAGGTTACCACCTAATCTATGTCACAATGGACACTTTGAGCTATTTCAGGTTTTACAAACTGAAAGGCTCCTGTTCTTGGCTAAATAGTTCAGCTCTTCTTGTGCTTTGACTGGTTTGTTTCCTTGACTGAAAGACTCATCCAGCTGTTTCATATTAGCATTAGTGACACATGCATGATTATAGGAGACTGACCAATCAGCACGCAGCAAGAACTGCGGGGGGTCTGGAGCCTATCCTGGAAGATATGGATGTGAGGCAGGGAACAACCCTGGATGGGGTGTCAACCCATTTCCGGACACACTTACACATGCACACCCATGGGCAATGTGGGGGGAAACTGGAGTACCTGGAGGAAACCTCACGGAGATATGGTGAGAACTTGCAAGTCCCCATAAAGTAAAAAAAAAACAGGTATTCATCACATTGTGGGGACATTTGGTCCCCACAAGGTAAGGTATAGTTGCCATGGCAGAGACTCAAGCCCTGCTTCCAGAGGTGTGAGGCAACAATGCTAACCACTGCACCACGATGCTACCCATCCTAATCTGTTTTAGTGCGCCATTCAATTGCCTTAGCCAATCAGGAAGGGAGACACGCCCATCTCCCAGACATCCCTGCTGCAGCACATAACCATAAGATTGTATTTTGACGATAGACTGCAGAGTGTATGGCAGGGACACTGTCCGGCCAGGTGAGGTACCAAGAACCCAACCGGTCAGATATCGAGCAGGACCCACATTTAACTAAAGTCCAATCAATTCATTTTTTGGACTGCGGGGAAACAAGGGTACCTTGAGGAAACTCCAGAGTGACACAGGGAGAACATGCGAACTGCACATGCATGGAGCCACAGCGAGGACAAGAGCAGTGGTCCCAGAGGTTTAAGGCAACAGTGCTAAGCACTGCACCACCACATACACACATAGGGGATTCAACCCACAACCCCCATGGTACCAAGCAACAAACTCACTGAGTCACCGTGCTTACCCCTTAAAGGGTTCATTTCATTGTTTTTCTTGAATTCTTTACTGCTTGAAAGCCATTTTTTTTTTAATCTGCCCTTATGAAGCTTGTCATGTTGAGTTAAATTAAATGAGATACAATTTAGAAAAACGGTACTTCAGGCTAAAATTCAGTACTGTCAGGGTGTCCATCCATACTTGGTTACCCAGCACAGGTTTGCGGTACAATGGATCCTCCTGCCATAAATGTTATTACAGAAAATTCCGGAAGACTTGTACTGAAATAAACTGATGGATGCTGAAAATGTCGCTCCGGCTAAACTTAAAAAATACCATTGTGTTTTGGGACCCCCCCCAACATAAGGTATTGGAACACAGAGTGGGTGGAATTACCATGTACAATCCATCATTGCTTAATATGACCCAGGAAAAACCAATAATACAACCAGCTTTAGTGACCAATAACACAGTTTGTCAGATCAGTGCCCACTGACTGACTTACACACTGGTCTGGCTTCCATTATTGCATCACACCTACAGACCGCTGGGATGTAAACACAGCAAGACACCAGAGCTGACAAATCCTTCACCTCTCAGCCACACCCCCTTCTCTTGTACATTAGTAACTTATGTGTAGCTAAAACTTCTGCTATGTTGTGTAGCGTTTAAAAAAGCATTGGTCATACAATCATCCAAGGAGGCAGTATATTATTTAGCATGTATTTACGTGTGCTTTTGATGAATGAAGAATCCTTTGTTTTTTTGTGAACAGCTTTTGCCAGCATGTTTTATTGTCCATGGGAAATCAAGAGCAGAGTGGTACACAAGGGCCCGAAGCATAATAAATCGCATCACCACTGCATTCTAACTGTTCGGCGTAATCTCATATCTACGTCTGCATCCTCCCCCATTTTCCCCGTTTCCCTCCAAAATCCCCGGCAGATGTGGGTACATCACTGGGACCCAGTTCCCAGCTCCCTCCGCCACATCTGCACGCTGGCCTGCTCTCCCGGCATCCTCCCTTACAGGGTTCGTCAGCGCCTCCTCCGGGGCCGTTTCTGCTTGGCCGAACTTCTCGCCGTCGCGCTCCGCCTGAGTCCCTCCCGATGTCCATTAATCACGTGCCGGTGTGTAGCGCTGAACTGTGCATGCTGGGATCAAACACAGGGGGCGCCGTGGCCAGGGACCCGTATGCGGGGGGGGGTGGGGGGGGATCAGCTGGAGAAGGGAGGGGGCAACATAAGATACAGATCGAAGGCCTTGTAGGCCACAACCACACTTATCAAATAACTCATCAAAAGGTGATTTAAATGCAGTATATTTTAATCATTATATAAATGCTATGTTCGCATCATTATGTCATTATGGTGGGAAAATTATTCTACTGTGGGATAAACAAGAATGCACTCTATATTGAGAGTGGGGTAAATATGCTTACTGTGTACTTCCAAAAGTTCCCAAAACACTCGATTCTCCCATTTCTTTTAATAGCAGAGCAATTAAAAGAGGACAGACATTAATCTCAATAAACATTTGGACCACACAGCGGTGTGACAATTTGCTGGCCAATAATCCCATTTAAAGTTCGCTGTTTGTTGAAAAGTACGACTGTTGTTTAGGCTAAGATCAGTGATAAAAGATCTCTTAAACTTTTGTCCATTATAGGTAAGTGCAGGTCAGATCCTGGGAGCGTGTGAGCCCTGCAGTGTTCAGATGATATCCATAGGATGGTAATTCAAACCATCCTAATCCTGGGATTTTCCCTTCTGGGTCAGACATGAGAGAGTCATCGCTGTGTCTCCGTGCCAGATGTGGAATCACATGGGCCGTGGCTCAGGGTCTGAGCTCCTAGCCTCTCATACTGCTTGGATTCTGTTGCTTATGTTAGGGACCATCTGCAAACTACCACAATGAAAACATGTCAGCAGGTTCTGTGGCATTAGTTGACCCCTCTGAATCATACAAGCTGGGAGGGGGATTGGGAGGACTTGTGTTCATCTTGTCTTTATAATGATGCAAGAGCGGGTGGTTCCACACAGTAAAATGCGTAATAAAGTTAATCTGAATTTTATTGTCGTAACAAAATAATCCTCTTAGGTTAATAAAAAGGAAAAGCTGTTTTGAATGTGTCCAGTTCAGCTGGGGTGACAAGTTTAAGAAAATGTCTTTCTGAACGATTTTGACTTGAGGAAAGAACAAAATTTGGAAGACTGTATAGGTTTAAATAACACAATTAAAATGGTTATTATGATTAGCCAATAAAGGCAAACTAGCCTGACCAGTCACTCAAAACAAAGTGCTACTATTTAGTGTAGTCATTTCTCAGCAAGCATGTTACACTTTCATTACACCTTTTGTTCACCTTTCTTAATCGCTTGTACAGTACAGGGTTGTGGTGAGCCTAACTCCTATCCCAAAATGCACTGGGCACCCAGCACTTCCAGAGTCTCAACCTCATATTATCAGAGATGCTGACAGAGATTGTTGCTCAGAATACATAATATGTGTTCAAATGATAAACACATTCTTGAGAAAAATAACAAATAAACAGTCATATCCTCCTGAGAACCAGGGGAAAAAAGTGTCCTTCAATTTAGGTTATTTGTCTTTGGAGGAAATAAGACATCTTACAATTTAGATTTTTTTCAAATGTATTTTTATTTTTAATTTCACAGCATGTCCTCTTTAGTGTACAATAGGAATAAATACGTTTCCTTATATCAGTGAAGCGATAGATGCAAAAACAACATGTCCACTACAATGGACATAAATAAATGGGTGGGGTCTCAGGAGGATATACTAACAAATTTTACAGCAAAAATCATCACACTGCCTTAATATTAAAGTGATAGTTAGTTTCAACCGGCTCACTGATAGGAGCTGAGGAATTTCAAGCATTTCAGGGTAATTGTATTAGTTCATGAAGAGATCAAGAGTGAGCGTGTTAATTAAGCTAAACCAATCAACTAGCGAGTTTAATTTGCTGAGAGGTGGCAAATATTGCACTTTTATATCTATTAGGCCCGGGGGGCTGATAGTGGAAAAAAAAAGGGACAGAAAACTAATTACGTATAGTAATTTATATTCTAAACAGATATACATTTTCAGGCATGTTTTCATGATTAGTGCTAACCCTAATTCATTCACTTATTCGTACAATTTCTATTAATTTAAACAACTCAGTATTTTACAGGAATAATTAAGGTTAAGTGCATTTTCTTTAACAGCATTTATATATACTGTGTGTATATATGTATGTGTGTGTGTATTCATATACACACACACTTATTTTCACACAGGGGAAAGTACGATTTTGATAACAAACTTATTTCATTGGGCCACAAACCCCTTAAAGGAAATTCTACTTCTTAGCGAACGATTTATGTTTTAAGTACTATTTACTCATGAATTATTTCCAGATGCAGTTTTCGTGTATTTCAAAACCTGAAACACTTGCCTCTGAAACGTATACAAACCGGAGAAATGGTATCGCATCATTCAAATAGCTAATGTAATGTTTATCTGTTTTTTTTTTTCTTCTAAGAATCTAGTATAGGATATATATTCAACTGTTGACCCTTTAATAAAGACAATCTCCTGGCTCTATTTTGTCGTTTTATCCGGCCTATAATTTGTTTTATCATTTTCCACAGAAAGATAATCTCACTCTCTGAGGATTCGGAACCACCGCACTTTTAAATAAGGACGCCCGATCTCTCTTGCAAACTGTAAAGCTCTATCTAGCGGAGCAATGTAGACATGTTACTTCTCCATTATCAGCTCTGTCTAATCCAAAAGATACCAGTCGGAATTTACATTTGCATTCGTTTTTTCACTGAATGAAGCTGGTCTGCAGGAATACCGCTGCCTGATCTCCCGCGGTAGATTTACTCAGCAGGTTAAAGTCGATGAAGTTTAGGGCGGCTTGATGGATGGATGGATGGATGGATGAATGGATGGAGTGGCGCAAGCGCGCGCCTTGCCTAGGGAATTATTCTCTGCGGAAGGGGAGCTTAATCTCACATGGGAAATGGTCACGTTTGGAATAACATGTAGCCTACGACTCAGCAACTGCGTACAAATATACAAATATTATAATTTCGAATTAGTTAAAGGTTTGAAAAAATGCGGCCGCTTAAATTCAAGATAATATTCTGTGAAAAAGTAAAGCCTTATAGGCACATAGAAGGTATGTGCATTCAATTGTATACTGGATTTTAAGCGAATAACTATGCATATAATTTTATGTACAACTGTTCTGTTAAACGAACTTTATTATTTCAAAATATTTAGATTTTGGATGTCCCCCAAATATTATTTTTGGTCATGGGTCTTCCCTGGAACTCCGTATTGTCTATCTTTTAGGAGCTACTGTCCAACAGCGTTCATTAGGACGCTGAACAAGTATTTATATATAAGGCCGGCAGATTAGGAAGGCCGTGCTTAGCGAAACTAACCTATCTATGTAGGGATGGACAGTTCCGTCGATATAAAGAAAGCAAATGAAAATCCAGACATATCTTCACATATGCATAGCTACAATCGCAGCCGATCACGCAACTTTAAGCTGCCCTATATATCAGTTAAATATTGTGCCTAGTCTGTAGCCTATAATTATTTAAGTTAAAATGAAATTATACCGTTCCATGCTGCGACTTTACCGGGAAACAATCCAGCGTAAACCGCGCCGTGTTTATGCAAATTAAACACGAATTCGCGTATCTAATAAAGGATTGCGGTGATATTTAGTTGAATTGATACTTTCTGTACCGGGATGGTATTACAGTTCACTGTTACTTATCCTTTGTCCCGCCCACAACATGAGGTTACTACGCCTGTTTAAAGGTACACTATTATTGTTCACCGGCACTTACGTCGGAAAATTACTGTCTTGGTCTTCTTATGGTGACTAGGGAGAATTACACAGTAAAGTGCGTCTATAGCACTGTTATAGCCTACTCTCGAACCCCACCTCTCTATAAATTTCATTTAAGAAAAAAAGGCAGTAGGAGCGCAGTTTCATTTTATTGCCAGAATCTCACCTACATGGAAGAAGCCTTTTAAAAACCCAACATCCTGCATCTCTTCACTAGCAGTTTTTTTTAATTTTTAACGATTATATCCCCCAGCCAATTTTAGCAACTGTGTTACTTTTATAACCACCGGCTTCGGTTTTTTATTCATTTCACAGGATTGCCCCAAACGCAGGAGCTCAACTACGAAACTAATCGTTATATCCTTTCAATAACATACCAAAACGTGCTCTCATTTTCTATTTTATTTTTTTCTCTCACAGTTCTGATCATTTCCAAGATCGAATAGCGGTTATATTACGAGGCTTGTGTGGGATACAGTTTCTGAGGGTCGTCCGATTGCCGCTGTAAACAGAGAATAGCGTCGCTTCTGTGAAGTTACTGAATCTATTATCAAGAGAGTAGATCACAGGCGTCCCGGATCCTGACCCCTGATTGTATGAATAAGTAAGCAGGATGCTGACGATGACAGGATGCCTACAGGATTTTAGTAAGTTAGCAGAAAAAAAGTGCTAGTCCTGGCTCACTGCCCCTGCTGGGCTGCCTGTCATCAGAGACTCGCAGCCCTTTACTGCGTGTTGTTTTAAAACATCTACGTCCTGTTGTACTCCCAGGGAAGAAGCTTTACCCAATGTTACTCTGGATCCTTTATTTTCCCGACAGGGGATTGCGTCTGTTGAAGAGAACAATCCACTGAATCCCGAAGTAGCAGGGAAGCCCCTGATGCAAGCAGGAGACGAGGGATCGCCGCCGCTACATTAGTTGGTGAACTTGTAACGCTGTCATCAGTCAGATGAAACACGCTGCGAGCGGCAGGGACTTGGCAATGAACCTCTGAAATTTGCAGTTGCAAATACGGCTGAGACTTTCCAACGAGAATCATCTCCTTAAAGCGGCAGATGTACTTTTTCATTCATTTATAACTTCGGCTGGGAGGGCAGCGGAGCGGCACTGACATCTAAAATGCATTGGATCGCAGTATTACTATCTGCATTGACTTTATACGGGAGACTGTTACTACGAAATTGTTTAGATTACGACGGTAGTTATGATTATTATGAAGAGGAGAGAACGGAGTCTATTGACTACAAAGACCCATGTAAAGCCGGTGAGTACTCTCAAGTTTACTTTCAGTTGCTCTAGCATTAAAATGTTTGATAATTTCACCTGCTTTATATCGTTTGCATTGACAACGAAATAGGCATTAGTTTACTTATGAATATATATTTTGCAGCGCGAATGACGTAGATCGAGCCCTAACGTCAGTCATACTACTTGTTTAGGCTGAAGTATTACGCACAATTAATTTTATCCAATAAAAGCTTTAACCATAAACAGATACGGCGGCATTGAGAATTGCATTTATCTCGGCCATAGCGATAAACTTCCGTACAACGACTTTGAAGACTGTAGTCGATTTCGCTGTTTGAAAGGCCCGAAGTGGCAGAACATAGCTGTATTTACATCCAGGGGATACCTGCCTTGCGTAGGACGCCTCCCTCACAGATCCTCCAATGGACCAGTTTCGGTCCAGACATTAAACAGTTACTTCCGAGGGATCCATTAATGCGCAAAAGCACGTGCATTTTGCAGCTGCACTTCTGTATTTTGGTCTGCACATGGCGACTGCATTGCTGCTCTCCGGCAGCACCAAACGCGTGACTGAATTAAAATTTATGCGAAGGAATGCAACGTGGTCACGTGGTCCGCCGCGCATTTCGATCTCAGGATATTTGAGGGCATCGGTATTTTGGAAACGCTCTTGTGTTTTTTTAAAATAAATAAATATTCACAAATCCCATTATCATAAGACTGCTTGAAGCATTTGCTTTGTGTTATAACATTGCCGTTCCATTCCCACGTTGCTGACCCTAACATTTTGCATCTAGCCTACTATAAAAAGAAATAAAGTAGTGGTGAACTACGATGCAAAATGCTGGTTTGTATAGCTGAATTGTTAGAAAGTCATCACATACGTGGTTTAGAGAAGAGATTAGGAAGTGGGTTTAGAATAATGGAAGTATAGTCGGATAGTGTTTTCTGTGCGTTTTAACGGTTTGTCATGCCACTTACCATGGCCCAATGCCAGTGATTACTCCTGGCAGACCGAAAGGGCACCGGTTCATTGTACCTCCCCTTCACACGTTAATCAGACAAGTCCTCTGTCTGAAGCACCAGTATATTATGAACCGTAAATGCTTTCACCAGAAGCATTAAAAGTGATATCGGTGCTTCAGACTTCCTCATTCATTGAGTCTTAGTATATGAGAAAATACCGCTTTCATGTAAAAAAAATATCCGACACTCTTCAAATATTTTGTGAAACAATAAGAATGTAATTCCTACATTTTAAACCAATTCCCTCTCAACAGAGACTGCAGTAATAGGTGTAAGCAGTTATTATAATAAATCATCACGATGTTTTTTTTTTTTTTTTTTTTTTGCTATCATATAAAAAGTTACTTGACGGTGTCTCACATGCTGTGACTTGCCTAGGAATTTGAGAGTCTTGACCTCAGAGGCCTGAGTGCTTAACTCCAATACAACTTGTGAAATATTTATTGTGGTGTTAAGTGAATGGATAGATATTGGTTACTTTGCTTAAAAGGCTTTGTCTCCTGAGTTGTTTTTTAAAGTGACCAGCAACCCCCAGCTTGTCGGTCCTTATCTGTATCTTTTGTCATTTAGATGAAGGAAGATAGTTAGACATCAGCTCTGTCATCAACAAATGTCATGATAGCAGACGTTCCCTTCAGCTCTGTGGAATATTTCTTCATTATTGGCTACTGAAGGAAGGCCAGATTTGTCTTAGCTAAATATCGCTGTCATAATCGCCGTCATCTACAATGTCTTACAGCAGTAACAGCGATATAATAAAATATATATAGTAAAAGTTTTGATGAAGTTTTTTGCTTCCAAAAAAAATGCACCTACCAAGCACCCATGGCCAGCTGTCATTTTATCGTAATGTCATCGAGTAAAATAGAAAAATTCAAAACAGTTCTGTAATCACAAAAGGTCCTGTTGTGCCTAATTCTTGTCAATAGGACAAGAACATTATGTAATGACAAATTTACTCACAGCCAGTCTATGAAACATCTGCACAAAATTGGCTTGTTCTGTTGTTTCGACAACTACAATTCTGCATGCAGATCCTGATAAATACTTGACTCTTTCCCAACTGTCAAGTGAGAAAAGAATATTGGATATCGTCCAATCAGAGGCCAAGAAATGGGTGGACTCACTCGCATATGAAATATCTTCATATCGGACCATTATATTTGGTCTGAGGTACAAGGCTAATATGATATGCATAGATTGTTTATTTTTGAGGTAGGTATGTTTTTGAAAGTGCAGTTTTGTCTGTTGCATGGCTGCTTTAGCCAGCTTGGGTGTTTCCAAGGTCGTGCGATGTTTTTATCCTCTTTTAGCCAAACTGCCACGTGTCTCCACAGCGCTAACCACCTCGACCTCACAGCCAGTCATTTGGCCGGACGCTGCAGACCACAACTGTCATTGCACGTCCATTTAACTGTACAATTTCAAGCCAGCTTCCCCCTTATTATCTTATCCGCACCTGGCTTACCTCGGTGTTTGTGTCTGCTGAGCATCTGCAGCTGACACGTAAATACAAGTTAAACGCAAGTCTGTATGTAGCTACATGTGAAAAGTGTCATAATAAATTCTCAGGTGTAACCTGTAGGCCTTGAGGAAACCTCTCCTCACATTCTCATAAATTCACACCAGATCATTTTTGACCCAGTGTGCCACAGAGGGGATCTCTTTACACGATATCTCCTGCAGCGTATCTCCTTGCGTTTGTTTACGTTTTGCTTTTGTGTGCGATGATATAATTTGCGGTAAGCTTTAGCCATGGTATGTCATTATTATACGCGGACACCTGGAACGCTAAGCTGCCCAATTAGCGAGGAGTACTGTGGACATAACTGCCTGTTAGCAGGTATACGTACTATGTACCACTTTCAACACCACTTAATACTATGATTCTGGATAAGAATTATCATTAGCTAGCTTATTCTGTATTGGTGATGAATGAAAAAGTCTCTTTATTGTTTTTTTTCGTTAAAGTTAACGATAATTTTTGTAAAAGTAAAACTTTTCTTAGGGTTTGAAGTCAACCAGAAGTCCAAAAGGGACTCAATGGCTATTAACAAAAAATGCTTCATATCACATGACTTGCATCGCTTTATCATTGGTTTGGTGCTAATACAACATTTAATGCAGCATTGGATGATATGTGTGCGTAGTATTACTGTAAATGTTTCTGTTAAACTCAATGAGGTGGCAGAATTCGTTTAGAGGATACTCCGATCCATCTTCCATGGGTGGGTTTATTTTTCAGTTTTTGTCCCCCTTTATTTTCAAAGTCTGCTTAGTATTTCACAAAGGAACCCATTTGGGACTGGGCAGGAATTCTTTACACGGCTTAATCTGTCATGAAATATAAGATGACATCACTTTTCAGCACTATCCACACTAGTCTCTTTTTTTACTAACATGTAAAAAGAACGGCCGGGAATCAGACCTCTGAAATGAAGTGTCCTTCTATACCATCTCCTCTTACAATGTGACACACACAACCATAAATGAAACATTTGAAAAATTATTTTGAAAAGCACCAGTTTTGCTCCCTCCATAGTGGAATCAGTATAAATGCCATCGAAGCAGACTGTTGGATCCCTATTGTTTTTCCATTCGCCTCTTCTGTCCCGTGTTTTTACATTCCCATCAAAGTGAGCCCTTCAGAGAGATAAAGTTGAGTGACAGAGAGGATTAGGATTTAATGGGTTTATAAACACGGCTTTATCTCTTTTGCCTGATAAAGTTCCCACTCCCCGTCGCATGGGGAGAGGCTGCAGCACCTCTGCTCTGGCGGTTAGCGAGGTCCCACGCTGCCTGCAGCCGAGGGCTTGCTTACCATTTTTAACGGTCACGTAATTGACAGATCGATCGGGGTTCTCTTTGGACGCTTTCAAGGTCCTGGTTTAAGCGATTTAAATACTCCTTTAGGGCTGTGTCAGCAGGTAATCCTGAGTACCTTCCTGACAGCGCAATCTGAATTTCAAATGATACCAGGTAGCACACGCCTCAGCCCGAAGTAATAGATACCATCGATTTATTGGCGTCACCCAGAATCTCATTATTACTATTCTTATTTCTCAAGAATGACCCCACTTGCATCATTTTGCCTCGCCACATTCCGGCATCTAGCTATTGAGCTTGTGTCACGTGTACGTGCCGCTACATAGTTTCAAACGTACAGATGCAGACTTGAGCAGAATCTGATGTCTGTAAGAGAGCGTGAACTGGCAGATTCCTGGGTTCGACTTTCGGAAAATTGCTCACAGTGTTCTTGCTCAACGTCAAATCCCGGGGCTTTATAAACCGTCAGAGAACCATTAAAGGGGAATCACTGCTGCTGAGGGTCTGTCCAGCAAATAAATTGAAATGTTTCATAAATGTGTAAATGCAGTATCTTTCATAAGGTCGTAAACATTAACCTAATGTCACGCCAACACGCTGGATGTATGACAAACGCTCCTTTATGTGATTGTGTTTTGCGAAATACTTTATACCTTCGTAGCATTGAATTATAACTTCAGAAATGCGGTAATGCAAGAATTCCCAGCCCCCTCGTACAGGCAGATATTGGACACATACAGTACATGGTGTGCTTTACATAAAGATGGATTTGCAATGGTATGAGGGTTAAATGGCAGAAGGTGGGGTATAATTGTGAGGCCCACCCAAATCTGTTTATCTTTGTGTGAGGTATAAGGTGGTCTTGCTTGTTTTGCTGCTACCTGGCACATGTCGTTACCTGAAAATTGGTTTTGGTTGTGTTCATCTTGGGTAATTTCACTTCCATTTTCTTCTTCTGAAGATGAAAGACATGGCTGGTACAATACAAAAATGCTCCCCCCCCCATAATAACAATAACAACAAAATCATATTTAATAAATCTGTCTTCTGACTTTGTACTGTACAATACTTGTATTGTTTTGAGTCTATGTTTATCAATGAGATCGATTGATGTCAGCATAGTTTTATCATATTAAGTTTCCATCTATATTTTTGCAATGGATGAATTGTTTACTTCTGTAGACTCACTGTGATTACTGGCCTAAAGAAAATACAAACCTACGCAGTGTTTTTCTTGATCAGTTGAAACCATCGTAACTTCATTTTTGGGGAGATTACTGCCAAAACAAATGGTAAAAGGACATTAAACATGTGTAGCTCTATGAAAGATAAGAATCTGTAGACACAAATTTCTGAAAGATTATTTTTTTGGGGTGGCTGTATTCCAGGAATGTTAACGATCTTATATTTTAAGATTTAACCCAATTCGATCTCGTAATCATGTCACGAGGATCGTTAACAGTTCACAGGAATTAGGAAAACAAATTACTTACCTTCTGTTACTTTTACACCTTTTGTTTTGCATAATAGTGTTAACATAATGTAATTTACCTAATAACAAGCAAAGAATGATTGATTAAGAGTCTTTTCTAAATTAATATACCTCTTTGGTGGCAGACATATTTTAGGAAAAAAAAAACTCATTCGGCCCGAGTTCTTTCCTAAAAGCTTTCCAGACGTTCCAGGCGGCTCTGAAAAGAGTACATTTGCCATCCTTTTGTTCTCACAGTGCAATTGCTGAAAACCCGAAGGATTAGGCCTCACCCCTTTCGCCGCCCTCTTTTGCTCTGAGGATTATAGAGGAGGGTCTAAGCTTCTATCTAAATCAGACTGTGGACTATATGTTGACACAAAAAATCACAGAAAACTTGCCTGTGATGTCATTTTGTCTGTGATTGCACCCCCCTCCCCCCATGCACACACACACACACACACAAACTATTCTTATGTTTGTGGGGACCGTCCATTGGCAAAACTCTAATCCCAACACAATGACCTTAACCCCCACCCAGCCTTAACCTTAACCATAAGTAACCAAACAAACACAAGACTTTTTGGCATTTTTAGTTTTTTGATTGCAGTCACAGATTTTTATCAAATTGAGCTTCTCTTTGTAGGGAACATAGACACACACACACAGACGCACACACACACATACGCACATATAGGGAATTCAATACTAAGACGAAGCCTGAAGATCAGCAATGAAAGCAGTAAGCGCTGCTGGAATGTGCAACACGTTATGAAGAAATGAAGAAGATTGTGAATTTCCCTTAGAAAATGTCAGGTACAAGATAGCAACCCTGCGTATGCTTTATAAAATGACGCACCTTCAAGGGAGTTGCTCAAATAAAATCTGAAACTCGACAGACTGATGTCACTAGTTATCAAAAAATAAACATCATCATGCTACAACTACTATGATATTGCCTGACACTATACAGGAATATCGTATCAGCTCTTTAACAGCAATAAATGTTATTACTTTAGTTTTACATATTTTTGAACCACTTGCAGTTTCCAAATCTGCAGTCGCCAAGCCGGTTCAATAGATTGAAGGCGCAAATAAAATGTTTCACATTAGTCAATGTCATCAGGAACCATAAATCACTCCATCACTGTCCAGTTTAGGTCAATGGGAACAACTTAGTTAATGTAATGTTGATTAAACTGGTCTGTGATTTAAGGCATCCAATGCAAACTGGGAGTTGACGGCGCATTTCCCATCACAACTTGTAGGTGAGCTACTGAGATGGATGGATTTTAGAGATCTTACATCCCTACGATCAACGGAGTCAGGGACCTCTGAAGGAGCAGGACTTTGCTGTGGAGCTACGAAACAGATGTGGCCCAGATTTAGCTAAACGTCTGTAGGCTGCTAACCACAGTGCCTTCGTAAGCTTACTGCGTTCCAGCACTCACTGGTGAAAAATGGTGGGGTTTGATTTAATTAGGTGCTCAGTGGTTATGTGGTTCACATGCAAAGGATCCTTCTGGAAGGACAAGATCTTTGCAAACTCAGTAATAATTCGACAGGGTGCAGCAGCCGTTGCAATACATACCTGGAGTTCACATGGGGCTTTAAATGTTAGAATCGACCCCCCTCCTTCGCCGTCACCCAGTAGAACGAAATAATCAATATTCGTCACCGTTTCATTTATGTGCTGCGGTAAAAACACAGTAATGAAACACTTTCAGGAATTAAAGCTTGTTTTTTAGTAGCTGTTACGTTGTTAGAAGGGACATCGGCTGAATACACACGTGTCCAACACTCGTGTTGCCCTTCAGGCCTATGCTGAAATATTGACAAATACCATGTTTTGCTGTGCCAGTGCATATTTAGAGTGTATTTCTTCAGGAATTCTAGAACTCAGGTGGCGTGTTAATATATGCATTCATAGGGACCTGTGTGCTCTTACAGTTAATGGAGTTTGCTCGGTGAGGTCACGCTGTGTGATTTTCTTTCGGCTTAGGTTTGGGTCTGTGAGGTACTTTGTGGGATTATATAGAGAAGGTGAACTTGTGGAGTCTCACACTGAATGGATGTATACAGGAGCATTAGCAGGAAAAAATAAGATTCCAGTGGTTAAGGTTTGAGAACACAGAAGTCGTTGACTTCAGGAAGCATTTGAACATAAAAATAAATAGTTGGCACACAGGAGGACGAACATAAGGATATCTAG
>JAODJW010000050.1:405337-417886 GCA_026777045.1 Hyperopisus bebe
CCCAGTTAGCTGCTAGCAACCAACGTACCAGTTACCAAAGGTTCTACCTACAGTACCAATGCACAAGCTAGCTACACTGGGTGCTAGCTACCAACACACAAGCTAGCTATACTGGGTACTAGCTACCAACACGCTAGCTAACAACGCACAAGCTAGCTATGCAGGGCACTAGCTACCAACACGCTAGCTATCAACACACATGCTAGCGACCAATATGCTAGCTACCAACACTATAGTTACCAATGTACACACAAGCTATTTTTGCATTAGCTGTTAACACACTAGCCACCTACATACAACCTACCAACCTAGCTACCAATGCACTAGCTTCCAATGCGCATGCTAGCTAAAAATGTGCTAGCTATCAACGCACATGCCCTGCACATCTCACCTATTTCAGGTTCCCCTCAATCTTGCGTTATCAACCAATTACGCCGTGGGTGCCTTCTGAAAAAAGGCTTGTATTTCTTGCGGCACCCACCCCCTCCCCCTTCATGACATCAAATTTTATGGCTGCATGTAGTCAGAGGGTCAGTTTGGGACAAAGAGGCTGGCTGAACTTAAACCAAATCCCAAAATTTCTGCCTGGGACATAAATTCAGCGACGCAGGTTATCTTTGAAAATAACACATGCGTCAGATTTACAGCCGACAGTTTGTGCCACGGAAAGTAAACAGTGCAAATGTGTTCTCTATAATGCTAATTAGGTAATGTATAGTTGAAAAAGGGGTATATTTACAACCTTCCAGCTTTGTGGCAGAACTTAAGTTACACACAGCCTGTTACCAGAATTTACCATCTGCTATATATTTTATTTTAAAAAAAAGAGAAAGATTCAAGCTGTTTATCAAACTCTGGAGTTAAGTTATGGGGGAGATTTAGCTGTAGTACTCTAAATTCACAGACAGAAGCCTGGGTCGCTTAAAACTGAACTTCAAGTAATTGAAATGCGACCACCTGAAGTATACAGGTGAGATGTGAATGTGATGGAACGGTCCTTTTATAGAATGCTGGAAAATTCCGGCATGCTGTTGTTATGTCTTATACCCAAGGGTGGCCAGTTTTAATCTGGCCATAGCTAAATTGTAGCTTTGTTTGGGGTGAACCAGGAGAAGCAGATCGAGGTCAGATGGATATTGTCCATAGCGTTATGTGGCATCCAACACTAACTAAGATGTATTTTTCAAAACAATACAAACTGTAATTCCATGAATCTGTAGTAAGATATTTTATAAGGCATTAAGTTCTTTGATTAACTACTCTTCAATCTGTCTGATACAGAGCAGATTCTTTGCCGAATAAATCACCACACAATCCAGCCAGGCTGCAGGTCTCATGGGAATGAATGAATTGCTCAAAACTGCATTTATGATCAAAAGCAAAACAAACAAAACACGTCTTCTGAGGCATGGCTTTTCGAAAAATCTTTTGGGAAAGTAGGCATCCTGGAAGGTACAGTTACAAGGGATAGAAATTGTGTTTCTGGCATGTAAAAAAAGTCTTGCATACCTCCAAAGTCCAACAGGATTGTTAAGTACTGAGTCGAGGTAAAGCGCATTAATTTCACATGACAAGATAATGCAGCTTCCAAAAGTGTGAGGAGAATCAGACTGCCTCCAGTGTTGCAGGGACAGGATTCTCCAACATTTCCTGAATCCTTTGAGACTCAATAAACCCTAAAAACAGCGAGTAATCACCTTAAACACCGTAAATTACAGAATAACGTGCAGTCGGTCTTTGAGCTTATGCTCACAACCAACAAAGACTAGTGATGCACCAAAGCTGTATGTCGAAGTTAGCGGTTAGCGGTTAGCAATCCAGTTAGTGGTCCAGTTAACAGTTTGGTTTATTTATGGAAGCATTTGATGCTTTTAAAGCTCAAGTCAGCAGGAATAGTCGTGCCCCTGGATCAATCTCCTTATGGGCTGCATGCCGCATTAAGCTTGTGAACTGCTGCACCCCTGCAGATTGCGACTCTATTTATATAACAATGCGTTTACTAAAAAGCTAAATCAATGGACTGCCTGACACTGGAGAATGCATCAGTCGCTTGAGGGTAGGTTCCTTCACCCGCTGTGCCTTAAAAACATGCATTATTGTCCTTTGCAGGAAAAGTTCAATATACCTCTAAAGTCCGGTATGTAAAATCAGTAAAATATTATTGATTTTATCTTTTAGATGCAGGTGACGTGATAGTTTTGTTCTTTAGCATCGTGCGTGAAAGAGATGGTTAGAATTAGGGGCGCAGTTGGGGCTTGGAGACCCTGGCAGATTCAGGGGGCTTAGCAATTTACGGGGGCCTTTGAAGATGTTAAATTGGGTGGGGGGCAAGGTGACATTTTGCCAGGGACCTCAGAATATCTAGCTATGCCTGTGGTTAGAACATATCTTGTGAATGACCTATACTTGGTGTCTTCACTGGTCACTTTAGTAGATACATCTGCTCATTAGTGTCAACGGTCTGCTCCTACAAACAGAGAACCCTTTGGTTGCATTTCAGTACATTTACAGACGGGATCAAGAGGTTCAGTTACTATTCGCCAGAGCTTCAGAATGGCCGACACGTGTGATCTGAGCGATTTGGCGTGCTGTGATTACTGGTGCCAGTCATGGTAGTCCCAGCATCTCAGAGGCAACCACCATCCTATACAGTGTGGAACTTAGAGGATGGTCTGATATGCAAAAACTTTCCAGCTAAGGGCACTTCGGAGGATGAAAACAAGAGAAACACTATAAGGGTTGAAATGTCATGGTCCAAACTCCATGAGGGAGGTCTCCAGCACGTCATTGAATCCATTCATTGAAGGATTCAGGCCAAATGAGGTCTTATTTATTGTGTCATGTATATTTTCGCATGCTAATTGCTGTTTTATTTAGATTGTCTCTCCAAACACTAAGATTAAAATCGATGATATTTCCTGAGCGTAGCGTGCTATGAGTGCGGCATTTTTTAGTGCAGTTTGATGCAGTTAATGAACAGCATGTATCTTATTGAATTGGATTAGTTCTATGACATATTGTGTTTAAAATGATGCTGTGAAAGAGAGTATAAATATTGTTATGAGGTCAAAAAAATTCTTTGCATCTATTGTAGCACATCTGCTACCAGAATTAGCGTTTCAAGGCCGTTTCTGCAGTGAGTGTTTGGATTATTGTAGCTGGAGAATTGTGTTTTTGCAAGGTTAACGCTTCAAGGACTTAATGATGGATAATTATGATGGGTTTGGGAACTAAAGTTGGTTAATTTTCTTTCCAGCTGTCTTTTGGGGAGATATTGCACTAGATGAAGAAGATTTAAGAATGTTTCAGGTCGACAGAACGATAGACCTCACACAACATACATCCTCAAGACACACGTCAGGTAAGCTCAAGCTGCCCCCTGGAAACTTCTCATTCGCTTTTCTGTCATTTTTTGAACCATTATTTATCGTTACTGACATCCATAATTCCTGGCAGTCACACAGGCTAAAAATGCAACATTGTGCAATGGGCCACCAGCTGACACCTGAATTTGAAAGTATGAGTCAAATATGGTGCATATTATTGGAAAAAAAATTCTGAGTTCAAGAACATTGCTTTCCAATTTGTAGCTTAATATTATAGCTGAAACCCTTTGTTTAAGTCTCTGGAAATTATTATTGAGATTTTTTAATATGATTACTTAGTAGACTGTGCCATTTCCACTGGGACAATATAAAAATAGGAATAATTTAGCATAGCACTTAATGATTACAAATGTACCACAGATATTTTACAGACTGTTTAGTTTATAGAAGGTGTTAATTGCGGCCATCTTTAACTGGATATGTGAGACACCAACGAGGGTATTGGATGAACCAGGGTGAGTCAGCGTTCTGGGCGAGGTGAGCCAAGGGGGGCCATACACACACACACACACACACACACACAGACACTGCTTGTAGACCCCTTCCCATTAGACCTGGCTGTGTGTGTGTCTGTGTGTCTTTGTGTGTGTGTGTGTATGTGTGTGTGTGTGTGCGTGTTCCCTGGCTTCCTGTCGGCTTCAACATTCCGTTCCTTCAGAGGAAAAGGATGACAAAAAAAGGAAAGAGAGGAGTCCCTGGCCGTCCTCCAAGGAGCCGTGCTAGACATCAATAAATGGGAAATGCAGTATTTCACACCTCAGTTACTGGCTGACTCAGCCAAACCTGGCACAGCTCCGGCCGTCAATAATGGACCGTCCGAACCCTGCAGCTCTCACAGCCCGTTAAGTTCCCCCCAGAAGCCGGGAGAGAGGCGACACCGGGAGAACGAGAGCGGGGCAAAGCTGGGCGCCAATTTTGCCGGCAACTCCTGCCGAGGCACAGGCAATAGGATAATTAGCGGTTTCCTTAATGCCGCTGCGGATTAAACGAATGACATGGATAATGATTCGTTCCGATGAACACTGATTTTCGGTACACTTTTAATTGTTATGGGCTGACATGAAACGTGAGGCAGGCAATTGAGAAACGGAGGGGAAAAAATGCTGAGCTCTGCTTCCCGGCCACACGTGCACAAAGGCGGCGAGCCGCTGGCACGTTTAATAGAGTTAAACGATCTTGTATGCCGCTGTCTTTTCAGGTGGTTTAGGGGAGCATGACATCATGAAGAAGAAAGGATCACTATTTATGCTTTTAGACAAGATACGGAGGCTTACGTTTGGTGCGTATAACATTTTATTACAGATTTTACTTGAAAAAAATTTAAGAGAATACATCTTTCATTCTCCTGAATAAACACTGAATAAAAACTATATTTCTTACTGGCTATTTTATTAGATTGACAAGCAGTTGCGATATAATCTGTTAGTGTTGTATGATCAGTTATGTATCAGAAACATCCAAATTTAACAAGGACAGTATTAATTCAGACACTTTCACATAGGAAATTTAAGTGAATAAACACTAAACCTGCAAGCATTAGTATATATAAATAAATTTCTTTTTCTATTCAGTTGAGAATCATCTTGCACTGGTGCCCACATTAAAGCGATTAAAGAACTATTTCCTTTGACAATTAAAGCGCCTCTCCATCCCTTTTCAGACAATGGCCAGAAAAACACAAGCCGAGAAGGAGGGGACCCGAAATCCACGAGGCGGATGCTGAGGAGCAGAGTCCCACGGGCTGCCACCTCGAGGGCCGAGCGCATCTGGCCCGGGGGGGTCATCCCATACACCATCGGGGGCAATTTCACTGGTGAGGGGCCTCGCTTTTGATTTCCAGGAGTGAAGGCAGGACACTACGCAGGCTAAAGCTATTAACACGCTGAACTCCACTCCCTGCTCCGCCCCCATCTGCTATTAAAGTGCCCCCCCACTACACAAACCCTCCCCTCCTTGGCACTCTTCTGCTTGCTTGCTGAATTCTGCCTGTTCAGGCTCCACCTACGCTGGAGCGCTCAGATCCTAGGATCTCCTTCCAGTAAGACGCAGAGGTCCGGAGGCCTGTTACTGTAATCCTGTGTTGAAGACCTGCTGAGACATGTCAGCAGGCCTGCTGTGCAGTATATCCCAGGCCCGTGACAGAATTACATCAACTGGGCCTCATGACACACAGCATCTCCCAACTGGGCCCCGTCCTGTCCCTCCCCCGCACCCAGGATCACTTTATCAATCATTTACCTAAGACAGCGGACCTGGGTGTTAGAATTTTGGGGGGGGGGATGTTGGAGACAGTCCTTCTCAGTAAGGGCCGGAAGGTACTCGTTAATTCAGCTAAGAGGCCCACAATGCACTGCTTCATTCCTGTTTAACCGGTGACTCCCCATGAACGCGGCATGTAAATGTGTCCGCCATTCTCTGGCGGTAACCGCGGGTCATTTATAAGTAGCACGGCCAGGGCGATTTTAACCGCACTCTCCCCCCTGCAGAGGGCCGGGCGCCACGTGACTGTAGGTTCAGAATCCCCTGGCTGACAGAGCACTGTTACGCTGCGTTCCGTGTCCCTGGAGTTAACTGTGTTCCAGTACGAGAAGGCAGAAAGCCATTTAGAGATATCGGTTCTAGCCAGATTCATTGTTAGCAATTGTTAACATTATCAGTTGATAGCAACGCATTACGTGGTATTTTGTGCTTACAGACACCGTAGCAACATGTCCGCAGATAGCGGTCCGACAGCACTGTGTGTGTGACCAATTTAATGAGCAAGTACTAATAAGCAGTGTGTTACCAGAGCCTTAACTTCTGTTGATGAAGGACGCAAACATCTTGAATTCTGAGGTCGGGGTCACAGAGGTCCCTCTGACCTTCCGAACTGGAATTCCGACTTTAGGTGTTCCACTTGAAATTTCGGACTAGAACCACGGAAATCCCGACTTCCGAGTTCCAATGGAACGCAGAATTACGGTTGGGTCCAAGGGCTGATTAATGCATAAGGTATCCTAGGGTATAAGCCTGGGGCTTCTGCAAATATTAGCTCCCCCCCCTACTTTGGGAAAATTGGTGCAGTCAGTTAAATTGGTAACACCTGAGTGTCCATACTGATGTCAGCCTGGGGCCCCCAGATAAGTTAATCTGCCTCTGCTTGGGCCCTTAATAAGGGCCCTTAAAAGGGAAAACTGTGGCATTAGAGCTATTGTACATAACTGCAAGTACAATGTAATCGAGAGGATGGCAAAGAATTTGCTTTGTGGTTAATTAGTGCATTAAATCTGTTCACAGGCTGTCTATCAGAGTAACAAGATTTATAAATTAACAACAAAACAAAACATCATTAACTTGCTGCCTTTGCTTAACCTGCTGTCGTCTTTGCAAATGTGTAATTAACACTTTTGCCATACAAGCCTTTCTAATGACATCAACACAGGGCAGATGTGGACTAGGTGATAATTTTATTTTTCTTAGTCCAAATGAAGAAACAAGCCTGTAATATTTGAAGTGAGACCAGACTGAGAGTGGACGGCACATTAACATTCTTTAGCGGTAACGAAAGAGTTCAGCCATTTTTAGTGCATCCTGTAAATAAATAAAGATATCCGTAAATAGGAAAATTCCGTGAAGGCTTGCAATGTCCATGGTGGGAATTCCTGTGTGACAGCGGCGCGTGAAAAATGAGCGAGCGCGCACCAGAGAATCCCATTAGCCAGGCATCGATCGTTTTTCACCCGGCGGAGGAGAGCGGCGGACTGTGTTTCCGGAAGGTTCCGACGTGCGCTGTAACCCCCGCAGGTACCCAGCGCGCCATGTTCAAGCAAGCAATGAGGCACTGGGAGAAGCAGACGTGTGTCACGTTCATCGAGAGGACGGACGAAGAGAGCTACATTATCTTCACATACAGGCCTTGTGGGTAAGCCGCGGGGGGGGCAGGGTAGCATTCTTCTAGCAAAGTCATTAAACAAGCTGAGGTAATTAGGTTTTAAAGGAGGCCACTCCGTTGCAGATTAAAGCCTCGTTTTATTGGGCACCGTCACACTTTGAACTGAAATCACCTCAGTGCCTGTCCAGCTTCCCGACGCCTCACCAGCACCTGTCTCTCTAATGTACCTTTTTAAAAAGCCATTTTGCCATAGCTCACCAAGTAGAATATTGTGTTAATAGCCCAAAGGTCATGGGTTTAAATCCCCACTAATGTACATAAATTGCTAACCCTTCCTTGTATTCTAAGTTGCTTTGTATAAAAGCATCAGTGAATGTTTAGCAAGGGCCTCTTAACAAACATGTCTCCTCTCAAAGGGTATGTGACCCTAACAGTCTTACTTATCATGGGGACTGGTTAATTCGGCTAAAAAACTTCCTGTTTCATTCTTATGCCAAGGTTTTGATTCTTTTATTGCCTGTAAAAACATGCTTGAAACATTTCTATCTACGACTCATTGACTAATGAAAACAGCCCAAAGCTTTGAACGGTCCCCGAATATAAGTATTTGATTTCAGATCTCAGAAATCTGCCAAACCATCAACCTGTGAAGAACATAGAGTCCCAGGTCTTCTGGGTATGTTGAGTTTTGAAGACCTCACTAGTAGACGACTTATTCTTTTGTGGGCAGACATTTTTTTTGTGAGTGTGTGTGTCACACAGGACTTGGCGTGGCCGTCGTATGAGGTGACGAAGCTCGTAGGAGAATGAACGGCTTTTCCTTCCTGCTGCCATTCCACTTCTGTTTTTTTTTTCCTTTTTTTTGCGGTTTATTGTTTGGGGAAAGGCATCCCAGCACTGGCGCATTGTACTGGCCAGCTGGAGCAGAGCACGCCCCTTCCTGGAGTGCCTCTTGTACCCTTCGGCAGACAAGACCCAGACCTTGAGAGGGAGCCCCAACTGGGAGACCTTCCTCTCATTGGCTCACGTGGATGTCAGTCATCAAGCCGGATTTCATTCCAAAATTCTCATTGGCTGCTTGCCTCTCCCTCTTTGCTTTTCACACTCACAAATCGAATCTGCCATGCCTGTAATCTGCCAGCCCTCTTCATTAGTCGGTGGCACCAGCACGTCTGACTTGCTTCTTCGTCTGCGGCTTGATTTAATTGCTCGCCCCTGATTGCCGCTAACGATACGACAATTGGCCAGTCTGCGCCAAAAAGCCCGTTGGTGAATTAGCGGTGATGAAAGCGAGGGCACTCCCCTCAGGGACGGATGCTATAAACCTGAATGGATCGCTTCCCACAGACCGCAAGGATTCAGACTGAATTACAGGGCACGTGGTTAACCAGAGGATGGATCATCTGGTGGTGTGGATGTAACAGAAGTCGCTAAACCCATACATCAAAACATCAGGGCCGATGATTATGATGCAGGAAGCTGGGTTTTAGAGTGGCAGACTTTGTGATACTGTAGGTTTAAATATAGCCCATTCATCCACCATAAGTGCATACAGGGTAGCAATCAAGGGTGTAGATTTAGGACTGTAGCGACATCTCCCTACCAATATTGTGGGAGTACCCTGTGTGTGTAGGGGTATACTTAATTGTTTAGGTCATTGTTTTTCTGTAAGACTTCAGATATGTTGGTATTTAATGTGTCTTGTACATCTAACTGCATGTAGATGTACTGAATTTTACATATATACAGCACATCAGTCAGACATCATTACCGATTGACATTTGTGTGTGTGTGTGTGTGTGTGGGGGGGGGGGCTCAGACAAGCCCCAGGCTGATCAGCAGATTACAATGGATAAGCAGTTACAGATAAGGGATGGATGTCTTTGATGTCAAAGTCCTCAATTCCAAGCATCAAAGATAACAACGGTTAGGGATTTACAATTAGATACCTATACTGATGTCTGACACGACCATGGGGTAAGATAACAGGAGGGCGGGGCCACAGCAGCACTGGCCCCAGCTAAAAGCTGATTGGTTCCCAGAGTGCACCTCCCTGTCACTTACCATTGCAAAACATATCATTGGCTAATGATAAGGTTGGCCCCTCTGTATGAATTTTGGCCTCTCTTTTGCCCCCCCCCCAATTTAAAAATCCTAGAATCACCCCTGACAGATGTTGCCACATAACCTCGAGGTTTTGCATGTGAACTAGGACCAGAGTGATTAAAATCAGATCGTATCAATCCTGCACCGAAGACAAGCAGTGTGGCGCCTAAGCGAGTCAAGCCCCCATGAAGAGGCAAACATCAATCAGTTTTCTGTCGCCGTTCCAGCGTAAGGAAATGCTCGATTTCGCATGCTGCGGTACAAGCTACAAATCTTAATGAGCGATCCTTCCACACTCAGCTTTGCAGCGTTAAACGCCGAGCTGACACTTTCGACGTGACCCAGTTGCTCGTGGACATATTTAACCAAACAGATGCGTAACAAAAACAACGCTTCAGCTGAAGTGTAGAGGGATGTGTAGCTATGAGAAAATCTTAGCGCATTTTTTTTATTTTTCCCCTCGAAGTGGGCTAAGTGTTGAATCTAATGCATAAAATCTCAAATTATATTATATTAAACCCGTCAGTGGGCGGTGTTATGTCTCGAGGGGTCATATTTACCCCCCTTACTCACAAAGTGCAAGCAGAGTTCAATCTGAAAAGGACCCAAAGGCTACAAACAAGTTGTCGTCAGCTGTGGGGAAGCGTTTTTATTATCATTTTTTTTTTTTTGTCATTAGCAAAACAAAGCGCCTGGGCAATCTTACAGAAGGAAACAAAACCACAGGCTTGATAGGATGATGTCATTCAGCCAATAAAGAGCTCCCTGCACCTCTGTCGTCGTCACACGACAGATCACAAACAGCAATTTTAATAAATCTCACAGCTGGATGCGTGGAAAGCCCTCGTTTTGGTCCGATCTCTGCCGGGGCCTGGTGAGAGAGACTCTTTCTCCGCTCTAAGACTGCATTCACTGGGCTATGTTGACTTCACTTGGCAATGAATCAGTGACAAACAATTGTTTATTCTTAGCTTGAGACCCCCAAGGCTCCGCGTCTCAGTCTAACGAGATGAGGCCCTCTCTCTTCCTCCTGCTCCTTTGTCGTGGGGAAAGTGGGACACTAGAAGGACGGGAAAAAGAGCTAACCCCCCCTCCCCCTTTGTCTCCCTGTGTGGCAGGTGCTGCTCATACGTGGGACGGCGGGGGAACGGCCCCCAAGCCATCTCCATCGGAAAGAACTGCGACAAGTTCGGCATCGTGGTGCACGAGTTGGGTCACGTGATCGGCTTCTGGCACGAACACACGCGGCCCGACCGGGACGATCATGTGACCATCATTCGAGACAACATCCAGCCAGGTGCGGAGGCCCTCCCTGTGTCTTTCCCAGGCCTCTGGTGGGGGCCGCCTTCCTCTGCCTGGCTCTTTGTTCTCCCCTCGTATCTGATGGAGAGCAACGCAACCCACACATCCTTTCTGGAACCTTCCTCACCAGACTGGATAGTGTTCAGCTGGATCTTTCCCCTCTCCTTATGGCCGCTCCGCATTGTCATGGCCGGAAAACTAGGCGCCACATTTTACATTAGTTATATCTCACTCGGCGCGTTCCAGCTTATGTTCCCTATCCTACTGTGATGTACTGTGTTTTTATTCATTATGTTCCTTTGACTGGTGGGAGACTGGCCAGATACGAGTCCCTACAATTCACCGCCTCCCAAAGAAGTGTGACAAGCCTAAGTAAACCTATAAAACTTCTCTGCGCCGCAAACAGAAATGCCGATGATAGATACAGCTGCCATAAATTAGCTCAAGCCTTGAACCGGCTTTAGAAAAATGCATTACAATTCCCACCTGATAATGTCCGAAATGAAACTAATAATGCAACCTGCACGGTCAGATGTTTTCAATCTGAACTGAAGAAGAGATCATAGTCTCTCAGACATCCGTAAACATGTGGGCTTGCCGTGATTTCATTGGAAGATTAATGACGGTCCTCGTTTTGCGATTCGCTGCAGGTCAGGAATACAGGGCATGCCGTGATTTCATTGGAAGATTAATGACGGTCCTCGTTTTGCGATTCGCTGCAGGTCAGGAGTATAACTTCCTGAAGATGGAACCAGGAGAAGTGAATTCCCTCGGGGAGCCGTATGACTTTGACAGCATTATGCACTACGCCAGGAACACCTTCTCAAGGTTGGAGTCTAAGGTTACTTATCTCTCAATGTTCTTTTATCGTGCCCTGACAGTGCCAGTTCTCGGCAGGCCTCTGCGTGGGTGCTTTGCACGGACAGGTTCCAGAAGCTGTCTTTGCCATCTCATGCAATTACATATGATTCAAATTTCCACTAATTTAACATCCTTCTGATCTTCCTTGAGGACCTGACTTGTTTTGAGTTGGCGTATGAGTTCCCGTCTTTGTATAGGAAGGATGGCATGAACTTCGTTTGCTTACAATTGACATTGGTTGCCAACCATGTCCTCAGGGGTATGTTCCTGGATACCATTCTCCCCTCCCGTGATGAAAATGGAATAAGGCCAGCGATTGGTCAACGGACTAGGCTCAGCAAAGGTGACATCGCCCAGGCCAAGAAGCTGTACAGATGTCCAGGTATTTCCGCACACCTCCCTGACCATATGAGTGCTGCTGTTTTCTGAGTTTGACTGCAATTTAGTATTGATATTGCTCTAAATATAGATTTACTGCTTTGGAAAAGGGAATTGGGAAATATGATTATGAAATGAAGAACCACGAGAAAATTGTGAAAGCAAGGGGGGCCAATGACATTGCAGAGGCGAAATCATTTAGCTGGTTGGGTAATTTCTTGAAACAAATCGAAATCCAGTCATCTTGATAACAGTGTTTTAATTTTATGACTGTTCCACCAGTACATAATGGGTGGATTATATGCACCATATTAAGAGCATAAAATAAGTTAGGAACAGTCATATGGACTACATATGTAGTCAGCATTCAGAATTTTGCCTCTCACATTCAAGTCATAACTTATATCTTCTTTAATTATGTTTAGCAAACACAAGTACGAGTTCTGAGACTCTTCTCACACTCCCTGATGGGATCCTGTGGTCTTGCAGGGTGTTGGGGCACCACCTCGCCAATGGTGGGTGTCTTCAACCCACATGGATCGATTCCGAATTGCGTTCCGAGATTCAGAGGCTAATTTACGCTCGGGGTGTAAATCGGCTCCCTGGCACCACCGCATCCAATCACACCCCCCCCCCCCCCCCCCC
>JAODJW010000050.1:424812-439804 GCA_026777045.1 Hyperopisus bebe
ACCTCTTATGGGGCCCCTGTAAACTCTCGGATCCTCTGAGTCTGCCAGGGTGTCCATGCCCCTACCATATCCCCTGACTGCATTATTGTTGCATTTCCTAGATCGTTCTGAACTTCACCACAATGGACCTGTATAAAAGCAGCTTATGCTGGTATGACTACATCGAAGTCCGAGATGGATACTGGAGGAAAGCTCCGCTTCTCGGTAAGACTCCTCACGCCGATAGCACCAGCGTTTCCGTAATGATGCTTTCCGGATCTTTCTGTGTGAACCGGAGACCAAAGACGATGTTTTTTTCACACCGCGTTAGTTTTGCTTGGCCTAGCGTAAACATTTCGTGCTCGCTCTCGCTGTAATAACAGTGGATCCGCGCCAAGCGGCAGTCGTTATTCGGGTGGGATTCAGCTCGTTTGCTTTGCAGGCAGGTTCTGTGGCGACAAGGTGCCGGAGGTTCTGGTGTCCACCGAAAGCCGGATGTGGATCGAGTTTCGCAGCAGCAGTAACTGGGTGGGGAGGGGATTTGCCGCCATGTACGAAGGTACACCTCTCCTTACACCCTGTGTGTCTTAAAGAAACAGAGTCCTGATTTCAAACATGAAAACCGCATCAATAGCCTCCTCATCCTCTCGCGCCTTTGCAGAAATAAGCTATCCTCCTTTTACTGTGCTGAGCCACTGGCTTATTTTGACGAGGTTTTTCTGTCAGATGGTCCGGCTGAGTTAATTCTGGCCCCGAGACTACTGCTATTTTAAATCCGTCTTCCCCCTTATCAGCCATCTGCGGAGGTGAGATCAACAAAGACGCCGGTCAAATCCAGTCGCCCAACTACCCCGACGACTACAGGCCGACGAAGGAGTGCATCTGGAAGATAACGGTTTCCGAGAACTACAACGTGGGCTTGATCTTTCAGGCTTTCGAGGTGATTTCTTTGGATGCCCTGCTTTCAAAGGGGTTAGGGTGCTGGTGCAGAGTTATCATCAGACGAACACGACTGAGACGCATCAGACATTGGCTCTGGAAATTATGTCATGACACTCCAACATTCTTACGTATTTATGCACAATAGAATTGAAAAGATTCACTAACATTTATGACAGGGGGGTATCAAGATGCTCCAGCATGTCTAGAAATACTTCAGGAAGGTCTCAGGTTAGATTTCTTAAACTGCTGAATTTCTGCTGTGTCTGGAAGTCTGAAAGGTCAAAGCAAGACCTTGGTTTTAAAAAAAAACAGACACACACGCACCCACACAATGGGTTTCCGCAGGAGTTGCCATTGACGACCACCAATAAACATGATATATTTTCCCCATTTTCCCTGAATGCAGAGTTCAAAGTAACTAGGACCTTTCCGAGTGGCAAAAGCAATAAATAAACTCAGTGGAAGCACTTTCTTTGAGTTATTGCCTGTTTAATTAACTTTAAAGAAGCCGGGCATTTCTCAGGAAAGTGTCAAATAGATTACGGTGTAAATACGAGCTGTATATCCACTGTCTCGGAGGAAATTATGGGTCAAATATTGTCAAGTAATAACAATATAGTTGTCAAGTAATAACAATAATGTAAAAGATAACGATTGGCCTGTTTAGCACGTGGGGATTGGCAGAAGTCGACTGAAGATTAATAGCACCTTGTCCCAGCGTCTTGGCCCGAGGTACTAATTTAAATGCTACGGTCGTCCCTGCGATTGATTTTTCAATTAAGAAAAACGCTGCATCTTTCACACACGTGCTGAATGCGATTTGTTGGGGGAGCCCCCCCCCCCCACTTTCAAAAGAATAGCTTTGCGGGCTTTCCAGACTTTGCAGAAGGAAAAGGCTCCCTTCCATTAGCACAGTAAATGTTTAACAAGGAGAGGAGCTGGAGAATCCGGTGACCAAACCTCAGCCAGGTTTCTCAGACACTTCAAGGGCAGCTCTATGCTGGCAGTTGCATCCATGTGACCTTCAGGCCCCCCCTGAAAACCCCACGCAACCAAACAACTCGATCCATCGATCCCTTCAATCCCAATCGACTTTTCCCCTTTTCCCGAAGGCCCCGGCACTGGAATGGCCTCAGAAATCCTGTGAAATCCTGTTTATCTTGGCCTAGATCCGGCCATTAGAAGTACAAGGGGATTGTTTGCATAAGGTATTGTTAATATAATGAAGAAAACACATGTGGTGACTGTATTATCTAACCCCCCCCCCCAGGCCCCCATGTCCTCAGTCACGTCTTTTCAGAAAAGCGTCCATAAACTGGTCCTTTCTTCCTCCTTCTTGGTTTATTGACGTAACCTTTTGATGACCAGAGTGTTACCAAGTAGATCAAAGCAGGCGATGAATTATTTGGTCTATCACATGAATAGTATTATTGCAGTGCAGAATAATAGTTTAATTTCCTATGGCGGAAACTCCTTCGTATGTCAGGCAAGACACGTTTGTAATGGCAGAAATGGACTCTTTTTTTAAATTCATTTTTCAGCATTATTTTGCATTGAGTCATTTGTATGATGTTACATAATCCCTGTGTCGTTGTGACAGATCGAGAGGCACGACAGCTGCGCCTACGATTACCTGGAGGTCCGAGATGGGCGCTCAGAGAACAGCCCCCTGATTGGACGCTTCTGTGGCTATGATAAACCAGAAGACATCCGCTCTACCTCCAATCACTTATGGATGAAATTTGTTTCTGATGGCACGGTCAACAAGGCTGGATTTGCTGCTAATTTTTTAAAAGGTAATATGTTTTGCATACTCGTTTAGATTTTCAATGCATTAAGTACAAGATTATGTATTGTTGAAATGTTACTGGTTCCATTAGCAGCTAGAATCAAATATTTTGTAATTTAATATTCATATCCATCCACCTTCCATTTTGTCTAACTCCAGTATCATACTGGTTAGTAAAATGCAATGGCTTATGTATGGGTTGGGGCCATAAAGAATCAAACAAAGTAGGTGAGAGGATGCAAAGATGACATGTGATTCATTTTAAACCCCCCCCCCCTTATGGTATGGAATACGTACATGTGATAAACATTGCATGACATTTTAATTACCATGGTAATAAGTAATTTAAGTAACTAACAGCGCGAACAAAGACCAAAGGATTCCTCAGGCAAGACCCTTGTGTGTAGAGAGATGCCGCGTGGTCCTTGTTCTTGACAAGTACTTCAGATCTTTAATCTATTCATGCTATTTGACCAAATGTGACCCGGTCGGCAATAAGGAACAAATACGAGGCACTCGACATAAGATGGGACGGCCTATTAGCCCTTGTCTTAGAGACCCCCCACCTGCTCCCGGCGGGGGTCTCAGAGTCCCATGTCCTCGTGGGAAAGCGGAAGACACCCCCTCCCCACACACACACACACACACACACACACACACACACAAAAGCCTGTGTCTGTCTCCCCCCCCCAGAGGAAGATGAATGTGGCAAAGCCGGGAACGGGGGCTGCGAGCAGCGATGCGTGAATACCCTGGGGAGCTTCAAGTGCGCCTGCGACCCAGGCTACGAGCTGGCGCCAGATAAGAGAAGCTGCGAAGGTACCATCCGCGTCTCAGGGGCGACGCTGTGTGACTCACTGGGTTATAGTGCCATGCTTGTAATCAGAAGGTCGTTGGTTCAAATCCCACCCTCATCTGAATTCTTTCACCACTGGACCCGTAAGCAAGACCCTTAATCCCCAATTGCTCCGGGGACTGTCCGACCCTGTTTCATTTACATGTCAATATGAATGCATGCATCTTCTAAATCAGGGGTGTCAAACTCCAGTCCTGGGGGGGCGGAAGCCTGTGTAGCTTAGTTCTTTCCCTGTTTTACCACAAATGATTCAACTCAAGAGCTGTGTGGTAATTAGCACAAGCAGTTGAATCAGTTGTGATAAATGAGGGGAAACCCAAAAATGTGCAGGGCTCCGGCCCCCCAGGACTGGAGTTTGACACCCGTGTTCTAAACTGTAAATGGTATCTGCTACGTCTGTGTCTCACCCACTAGTCTGACTTTCTGTTCTTCTGCTCTGCTGATAATTTAAAAGCTTTGTTAATGGAGGCGTTAAATAAACGGATATTTGCCCAAATATTCTTGTCAGAAGATCTGAGGCCGGTATGAGAGTCAGCGTATGCTGATCCAGGGTCTGACGCCCACCCCAGGAGGTCGGCTGACAGGCTCTGCGATTCATCACCTCCTTCCGCCCCTCTGCACCCTCCTCAGCTTTCTGTGCGCCTCTCTTTCAGCCGCCTGCGGGGGCCTCCTCTCAAAGCTGAACGGGACCATCACCACGCCCGGCTGGCCCAAGGAGTACCCCCCCAACAAGAACTGCGTGTGGCAGCTTGTGGCCCCCGCGCAGCACCGCATCTCCATGCAGTTTGAGTTCTTTGAGCTGGAGGGAAATGAAGTGAGCAGAAGCCATACAAGACCCACCATAAACAAATCATATAATCATTATACTCATATATTCAAGAGTATAATCATATACTCTTAAAGGGGTCGATATAAGGTAAACTGTGTTGCATGAGTATGTAGTGAGTAAAAAAAATCTGGCTATTCTTCCAGCAAGGGTTATACTCAGAAATATTAAAATCAAATATAAAATAAAAAAGTGAATTAATATTTAATATATAGGTGACAATAATCTAAAATCATTTTTAATGATATAAATATGTATTTTATAATAAGATTAGCTGATATGTATGTGTTCTATTTATAGGACTGCTGTCTTGCTCAGTGCATGTTATGACACTGTGCCCGTGATCAGAAGGTTGCTGGTTCAAATTCTCTCTTTTGGGCTTTGGATCAATGCCCTGATGGATGGTTTTGCGTCCACAAAAAAAAAATGTGTCTTTTCGGAAATGAAAGCTTCTGGTAAACAAATAAACCACAAATTTCACACAAATACATTTCAAAGCCCAGCACTAACGGCTAGCTGAGTGGCGGCTATGCTAACAGATACGGCGCGGCGATCCTGTCCGGCTGACCCAGGGGACACGCGGCCTCCCGTGACGACTCCTTCTCTCTCTTTCCACTCGAGGTGTGCAAATACGACTACGTGGAAGTGCGCAGCGGCCTCTCGTCCGACTCCAAGCTGCACGGGAAGTTCTGCGGCACAGACGTACCCGAAGTCATCACCTCCCAGTTCAACAACATGAGAATCGAGTTCAAATCCGACAACACAGTGTCCAAGAAAGGCTTCAAGGCTTACTTTCTTTCAGGTATAAGTGGGTTATTTTCTTGCTCAGTTTCATTATATTTCTCTGCAACTAGGACTTATGTATCCACATTTTCCTCATTTTTAGGCAGAGAATATTCCAGTTACGTACACAGTGTAAAGGCAGAACTGCATAACATTTTACAGTTGTCATTTTCATCTGACGCATTCTTCTTTTGTTGGCTATTTTAACCAGAAATGAAAGGCTGTCGATGAGTCATTTGATGTCTTTGACATCTCTCACTTACTTAGAGACTAACTTTGGGTGCTTTTTCTTATCCTGTTAGGCTTATTTCCAGGGCGCGGGCTGTGTCGGGCATTCTCTAAATTGAGCATGTTTTCTGGTACTTTCCTCGCTCCTGCTCCCTCAATGTAAACAAATACTTCATTATAAATTCAGGCAATCCCTTTCATTTAATTGGTCCGTCATCTTTGATTGTCCTTTATATCTGTGTGGTTCAGTGAATAATACAATATATTAATACAGTACACCTTATTACATGACAATATATGTCAGTTTGCATGGCATTCCAGACAGTCCAGGGCAGTCCTCCGATATACTGTCGTCCTTATATATACAGTGTGTGTGTGTGTGTGTGAACTGAAAGTAATTCCATACACTCAGTATGTTTTCATCCCCAAGTATCAAGCCATTTATATGTTTTTTGACAAGTTGGTCGTACAAAGTTTTGTAAAACTGTTCAGTTTATGCTCTAGGAGAATGAGTGTGTGTGTGTGAGAGAGAGAGAGAGAGAGTGTGCAGGTATACCTTACCGTATGGGGATACAATGTCCCAAAAACGTGATGAATACCTGTTTTTTTTCCCTTATGGGGACCAGTTTCCTGGGGGGGAGGGTAAGGGAAAACTCAATTTAATAAAAATCTGTGACTGCAATGAAAAAATTAAAAATGTATTTTTCTTGGTTACTTATGGTTATGGCTAGGACTGGGTAGGGGTTAAGGTTGTCGTAATTAGCGTTAGCATTTTTCCCATAGAAATTAATGAGCGGTCCCCAAAAAGATATGAATACATTACTGTGTGTGTGTGTGTGTCTGTGTATGTGTGCGCGCGTGTGTGTGATTGACATGCTGCTGTAGGTACGGACACAATGTCCAAAATGTCTCTGAAGCACCTTTAAGGGTGGATGAAAGAGCAGGTGCTTGCCAGAGATAACGTTCACCGTGGGTGCAGACTGCAGGTTCATAGCTCTCTAATAATGAAGATTCAGGTGAAGCTTTTTTCCGGAGGACCTTACTGAAGTGTTCTGTAAAATATTTTTAGTTAATATGAGCAATGACGTAATTTCAGAATAAAAGCCTCTCAGCGTTAATGGGGCCTGAATGGAACTTGCTATCCATGCAGGACGTGATGAATGGAATTAATGAATCACATATGAATCACAAGTGTTTTTTTTGCCATCTTGATTGGACTTGAATTCTGTAGCCCAGGAAGACCATCCTTTGCTGCTTGTTCAGTCATAGGGGGCGAACCACGGAAAGCTAAGTGGAAATGGGGTGACGCTCTCTCACGCCCCCTGCTGGGGAGCCTCTGCATTGTTCTTTTTTCGAGAGGTGGCTAACAGAATGGCAGCATTTCTGTGGTGTTGAAATGCTGTTTGCTGGCATTTTTAGTAGAGCTTTAACCATTGGCTCTACGGTGGTTGCACAGTTTATGTCTTGTATGTGATTACTTGGGATTCGCACCCGTGTTTGACGTGTGCGTGTCGACACAGGATTCACGGCTGGTGCCCACGCTGGCACACTTCTCTCCCACAGACAAGGATGCTTCCTGCAAAGAGAGAATTTTTGTTTTTCGATCATGCAAGGACGTGACGCGCTTTGCCCTCTCTGGTCTGGTGCGTAAAACGGAGAAACCGGCTGCCTCTGAAGCTGTCAGAGGTACGAGCACACGCCCCCATTGGGCCCCAAATCAAGTAACTGCCGCTGGTAATGGATCTTCCACAGCGATGGACTGAAAAGAATCCATTCGCACCTGGGGAAGATGGATTCTTTTTCTTGCCTGCAACAAATGGATCACTTTTCCAGCAAGGATGCATTTGTTGATCATTAACATCACGGCAGGTAACGGTGGAAGAAACTGTCGCTTGCCTCTTTTTACCGCGATATTTAATAACCGGCAAAATGGCGAGCGGAAACGGCTAGACCTGCTTTAGCAGCTTAGCGTTTTCGTACAGTAACATTGCGATTTGAAACACCTTTTTTTCCAGTACTGTATAACAGAAATATAATTACATCTGATTTAATTATGTTAACATAACTAACCATTTAATTTAATGGTAATGAAACGTGGAACTTGAATTTGTTACGATATTGACTTGACATGACATCTGCGATTAACAGCGGGACAGATTGCACAGGTAGCTACCGAATGGAGGCAGTGACCAATAGAAAGGGCTTTAATAGGGAGGTCAGCCACTAAAAACTGCTAGTGCACTTAATTAAGGCCCTGAACTTCACTAGAAGAATGCCTTAGTATTTTTGGTAGCCCTTTACTTAGGGGGTACAAGTAAGTTAGTAACTCAGTTACTACTCAAGTACAAATCATGAACAGATACAGTAACTGCATGAAGTACTTGAACCGTTATGATTGATTAATGATGAAGGAACATGTGATCATGTATGTAAATAACACAGTTCTTGGTTAATTAATACATTAAGTAAGATTGTACTACTACATATAAAGTGCTACCCTATTTTTCAGTGGGGCAATCTATCTTTTCCATAAAAAATTCCACGTATGCTTTTCAGAGCATTCATTGATCCCTGTTCCCCTGTGGATGGGAACTTTGAGCGAGAGTGGAAGGTCCCACTCAATCAGGATTAAACATTTCGCCATCCCTTGGAACAGCTTTATGTTTCTTGGCATCTACCTTTCCCACAAAGGACGGAGAAGAACTAAACCAGGCCAAGAACATGCACCCAACAGTGTGGAAGATCTGTACTCCATCAAGGACCCCTTTCTCATAGTCACAGAGACTCTTCTTCTAAAACTGATTTCCAAATAATTGGGAAAGAGACCAGCTTTGCTTGTTGCCATTTACTCTTCCCTCTACGGGGTTGAGTAGACCAAACTCTTGCCAGGAAAATATGCCCCGTAGCACAACAGAGCTGTGCAACTATAACAATCGCAAAAGTCCTTATTCTAGCCATGTTGTCCAAACACGGTTGGGTATTTTTATACATTCCCCTGTGCATGATGGGATTTTACTCGCTTAATTACCTGAAGAGGCTCACCTGAGTTCAATATTGCTTGTGTCCACAAGCATTGTCCCGCCTGGGATATTTATACTTGTCAGGTGTAGAGAAGGTGCTAATCCAATAATATACCTGCAGACTAATGAGTCAGAGAAGGAACGGTGAGCATCAGGGATTGTCAGTGTATGGCTTGGAGCAACTGGAACCATTCGCTGTCAGACAAGCTTTTAGAAAGATGAGGCTTTTACTGTTTGCCTCCAATAAGGGGATGGCCAGTTTGAACACACTGTCCAGAAACATCAATGTGATGAAATTATATTTAAAAGTCACTTTTGTCTAAAGCGACATACAAGTGAGGATCAGGGAGCAGGATGCCTGGAGGAATTTGGGCCTAAGGGATATACTCAAGGAACCAAACGTGAAATAATTCTGCCAGACAAGGGACTGGAACCAGCAACCTTCTGAACATAGGCGCGGAGTTCTAATCCACAGACTTACACAACAACCCCCTCTAATTGCTCCCTCGTGGCCTCCATGGGAAAACGGTCATACTGACTCAACGTCATCTTCACTCAGGACATCCAAGGGACGCCACCTTGTTGCCCGCGGGCCGCCTGGCTCGAACCCGGTCCTGTCAGCACGTGCTGGTGATCCCCAGGCCTATGAATAAACATTTCAGCTGGCTTCAGCTTCGCCGGGTCAAGAGAAAAGTGCTGGATGTGCAATACTCATTTATACACAATACAGCTACGGAGGCATTAGGACACAGTGTGTACTGTACACAGTATTCACCGGAGGAATGCAGTAAGCAAAAGAGTAGCGCAAGTTCGTCAGGAACTACAGACTTACTGAGAGGTTTTGCAGTTGCTGCAGGATTCAGCCAAAAAGTCAACTATCTTCGCATTGTGAAAAAGCCTTCAGGAGTAGCTTCAGGCCCCCAGGTTCCACCGCGATGATGGCTACAATTATGCAAAACATCCTTTATAAACTCCAAATGTATGCTGATTTGTAACAGGCACTGCTTCTGAGACGACACAGCAACTAACATACCAGGGGCACCCAAGAAGCGGACGCACTAGACCTGCTTACGTCCAGCCATCTTCCTTCTTGGGGGGTTCAGTGGCTCTTCCACACCGACCTTCCCCAGTTAACTCTCAATCCTTTTAACAGAGTGAAAAACTCACTGAAAGACTCAGTATTCTTGGCTCTACATGCTGTCTTTCAGTGGGTTCTGCTTAATGTGTTACATTGATTTGTTTGTAATACATTTGCTGTTTTTTGCGCTCTTTAGTAAGAATTTATCCACGTTGATCACTGAATACATAAGAAATTGATTTATTTGAAATTAAATTGATTTATAATTTGTTCCATCTTGCTAATAATAATAATAACTAGCCCCCAATATCATAATAATAACCTTTTATTCCGTTAAAGCATTCATGCTGTGTTTTTACATGGTACAGTACTTCATTCTTGGAGGTTTCTGTTATCATGTAACCATATGACTAAACCAACATATATTGATATACCCAGTTATTACTTAATGTTTCAAGGCTATTGCAGGAGAGGGTTTATTGAGTTGAGTACAAGTGCGTTGAATTCGCCGATAAGCTCTTTTTCCCATAAGCACGTGTTCCAGTCCTACTCTGCTCTTCACCGTGGTGGAGCCATTGACACTCGTCTCCCACAATCCCCGCAGACAAGGACGAGTGCGCCAAGGACAACGGCGGCTGTCAGCACGAGTGCGTCAACACCGTAGGAAGCTATGCGTGCCAGTGCCGGAATGGATTCGTGCTGCACGAAAACAAACACGACTGCAAAGAAGGTACATATCTGGGGGATGGAGATTCAAGCTGGTTTTCAGATAAACGTCTGTTTGGTACCTGTGCAACAGGACCTACCTCCATTATACCACAGTATAACAAACAGGAAGTAATTTTAGCACAAATACAGTCACGCATAAAACAGTCGAGATTCAACGTTAGCAGAAAATGAGCTGAAATTGCATAAAACTCAAATTACAGTAATGTGCTTTTATTCTGATTTTGAGATGGTTTCTCAGATGACCAGGAGAGACGTACCAGAAACTACTTCAGCTCCCTGCTGTCACTGCAGAATGAGTTTGATTTGAAACATCTGGCCTTTCCTGAGGCTTCAAAGCAGCTGTCCTGTGGTCTCAGTAGGATTCTGTTGTCTCTGTCGCTTCCCTCTATTAGACAAAGAGGCAAATGCCAGCACTCCAGTGAGGTATGCTGGTTCAGTTACGAGACTGTTTTTTTTACAGTCTTTCACATACCAATGACTAGTCTTTCTGGGCGTGGAATTTCTCACATATTCTCACAGCATACATAATGTATGATTCTCAAGGTTTATACGTCACACCCAGATGTGATTTTGTGTTGATGACAGATGGAAGTCATTTGTATCAGTCTCCAGGACAACAAAAGGAGGTTTGTCAGTGGTCTGCCGAAGGGGGAACTCCATCGCATGGAGGATGATACGTTTTTCAATATTCGAAGCGTTCAGAATATCTGGTTCATCGGACCTTTCGGAGTTAATGGAATCAACAGGGTCACCGTTGCTTTGGAGAAAGTGAGATCTGTTGATGTATATTCAGCAGGATATAATTTCACATTGCTCTGTTACATCTACACATTTGAGGCAAGGCATCAAATTGGGGACACAATGGGTTTTAGTGTGCGAAGGCAGACTTTAGCATAATATCTGGCATTCTGCGGCCATACAAAAGCATACTTATGCAGATGGATTCCAAAGAAAACATAATTCAGACTCCCAATGCTGTACTGCAGTGTTTACTACTCAGATAGGGGATGGGCTGATGGCACAGGGCCTTGTGAGGCATGCTTTTACATCTGCTTTGATGCTGAGTTTTCAGCGTGCTATGATGTGCTACGTTACATCTTTGAACAGTGGAACTGTATGAATCATTTGCAGGTGCAGAACAAAACAGCCAATAGCCTTCCAGATACAAAGGACCCATGGAGTTCTGTGCCACATCTGCCGCTTCACAGGCAAACGAAACCGTTCCTGTCGACCTTCAGCATCAGGAATAGTAGAATTATCGAGGCTATTATACCTAAGTCAGATGGAAATTTCCCACCGTATAGGATAGGAAGTCAAAGGAGTTAAGATTGCTAAATTGGCACTTATTCCAAGCATAAAAATATTAATTATAGGTGTCACAATTGCAGTTAAAGTTTTTTGAACTGTCTAGAAATTGAGTCGAACGTATGTAGAAGTAAACAATAAACAAATCATTTACTGTTAAAAACTCCATACGCCTAGATGCAGGATGATTATACACAACAACAGTGGCTGAGGAGATACCTAAAATATCTGATGCTTGCACATTGATGCAAATTAAATTGACTTGCTACTCTTACTTTAATAGCTCATGCATTTTACTGCCAGAGGGAGATCGAGGCTGTCTGATTAGGGGGCTAATTAAGGGAGAACAAAGCTATCAGCTTGTCATTAAAGCACATATGAACAATCGCAGCTCCGCCTCTGCAGCTCGTGCAACTTCGGTCGCTCGTCTCCCATTTACCCGTCTGGCTGCTTTACGTTCTGATCAATGAGATAATCTGAAACACATCCACCACACTTCTATGAACTTCCGGCAAGAGGGTGGGAGAAAAAAACGGACACACGTAGAATAAAAGTCTTGTCCCTGACGTGCTTAATGCTATTTGGCAGACTATGAAAGGGTAGGAAAAAAGCAAGAATTTCAAAATAAAAGTCTTGTCCCAGCCATTTGGACGCAATGCCACTTCACAGACAGGCGAGAGAGTGGGAAAAAGTAAGGATTTCAAAATAAAAGTCTAGCCCCAGCCATTCAGACTTAATGCTATATGACAGACATGCAAAAGAGTGGGAAAGAGTTTGAATTTCAAAATGAAAGTCTTACCCCAGACATGTAAACTTAATGCTATTTGACAGACTTGTACATTACCTTTTCTAATTAACCAAAATACACCCTGTTTTTTGCCACCTAAACTGTTCATTTCACTGATAAAAAAAGGATTGTTGGGCTGTTTTTGGAAGGCAAACAACCAGTAGTAATTAGAGAGGGTGTATGGAGGGAACTGGGATGCCAAACATTCTTTGGATTTGTCGCTAGTTTAAGACCCTTAGAAGGTTTCATAAGTAACAGGAAGTGAGTTGAGGTTTTAGTCACCAATTGATGCTCTTCCTTGAAAAGCTCTGGCCAACTGGAACACGTGAAAATATGTCTGGCAGTCGATTCGCTCGTCCGGGAAATGTAGACGAGGAAAGACCGTGCCACTTGCCAGCATCAATATTTTAGTGAGAGATCTGTTGCATGAATGTTGTTCATACTTCTGCTAAGGTATGCTGGCTACCACCTGACGCTGAGTTATTGTGCTGGTGCCAGAATTAAAATCCATCCATCCATCAATCCATCCATCCATCTTTCTCTCGCCAGTATAAGGTGAAGGGTTGTTCACTAGACGTATTTTACCGATTTGTCATAAACATGAATTCTGTTGTAAATCTTTACAGTTCAGTGAATGGAAAATATTTTGTATAATAATTTAAGCATTTAATAATATTTTAATTTAAGCATAGTTCTTTGACTTATCCTTGACAAAGAAAGCAAACATTTACAAAATAATGACGTCAAACTATTTGAAAAACATGCATTGACAGTCTCATGTCTTGTGTTTACTTAGTAACCAGGCTTACCTGATATGCAGTGTTGGGCATGTCAGGTCCAGAAAAAAAAATCCAGACCAAGGTTTTGTTTCTACCAACCAACTTAGCATAAAGAAACACAGTCACAGAGTACTCAACAGGTCGGTAGAAACAAAACCTTGGTCTGGATTTGTAGGTTCTGGACATGAAATGCCCAACACTGGTGATATGTGTTTATATATGGCCACAAACGTTTCATAACTGACAGTATTTGTAGATTATGAATCGCAAGCATCCCTTATTAAGGAAGTACGTGATCTTTGCTTTGTTTGTTGTATGCTAAGCGATGCTTGTTAGCAAGGAGCAGTAAGCTGATTGGCTGGGTAGTGGCCGAGCATGCTCAGTGTGATAAATACATTCACTTTACTCATATATTGCTTGAAAGTCTATTTTTGACATCTGTTACAGTAAGATGGTAAGATAAGTATTAATAGTTCCATACAGTACACTTTTTCAGGAAATGCAATTTGATAGTAGCATGCTGTCTATAATAGTATAATGACATAATAATATCATCTTAGTACATATTTTGTTATATTTTGGTATCAGTTCCATATAATTGCTTTGGTTATGTTTACTTTCTGTAGATTTTATTGTTTCACTCAGCAGTATTCCACAGGTTGAAATCCATCCTTATCATTTAGCTGCCAAAGTCTTTCAGGAAATTCATACTGAATGATTTTTTTTTTCCAATTCAGGATGAATTTCAGCTGCGTGTCAGATTTTTCTGCCGTGAGCGGGAAAAAAATGAGGATAATATCTTTGAGAAATTCACCTGAATGACAGGATAATGACCTATGCGCGGGAAGGTAATTTGGTGAAATATGACTTCACAGTTCGCCATTAAACGGCAGCGCTTATCCGTCAGAGCAGATGAGGCGTGAGGTGGGTCCGGGACGTGGCCTAGTTTCTGTATTTGGGTGTCCAAACTCAGTTGCTTTATCTTGTGGTTTCAGCGGAGTGCCAGCACAAAATCCATAGCCCCAGTGGGACCATCAGCAGCCCTAACTGGCCTGACAAGTACCCCAGCCGCAAGGAGTGCATCTGGGACATCACCGCCACACCCGGCCACCGTGTCAAGATCGTGAGTGTTTCTTACCCCCCCCGAAACATCCCGCATTCCCCTTTCAGCCATCACAAAAGGGACTGCAAATCTGGCCGTGGCTCCGGTGTATTCTATATGTAAAAACTGCAACTGACATCTGCAGCATAATTTCACTTCTTGGACTCACTGGGAGAGGACAGAGTCTCCTGCTTGCCACTGGGACAGACACCACTTCGGGCAATACCAAAAATATAGGGGTGTGTGTGCGATATATATCTGATCTGGACTATACCAACAGAAGACAGGGTAGAAGTACTCATATAGTAGTCCTGACATTGCAGGGCCTGGATTTATAACATTTTATTTTTGTTTGTTTTATTAAAATTAACTGGCGTGCCATGCAGGTTGTACCCCTGCCTTGAGAGTTGTTCTGTCTGGGGAAGTATCCAGTGACCCTGCCCCCCCTTCCCCCACTTATGACCCTGATTAGGATAACCAGGTAGAAGATGGATGGATGGATCTATCAGATGACATACAAGACAGGCTAAGACTCCATATGCTATATACTCTTACATCAGTGTTTCCCAAATCCGGTCCTTGGGGACCCCCAGCCAGTCCATGATTTTGCTCCCTGGGAGCAAAAGTGTGGACTGTGGACTGCCTGACAGAGAGCTGAGAGGGAGCATAAACGCGGACTGTCTGACAGGGAGCTGAGAGGGAGCATAAATGTGGACTGTCTGACAGGGAGCTGAGAGGGAGCATAAATGTGGACTGTCTGACAGGGAGCTGAGAGGGAGCATAAATGTG
>JAODJW010000050.1:449870-465229 GCA_026777045.1 Hyperopisus bebe
GAGGTTGGTGATGGTAAAAATAGTTGTCCAGTGGCCCCCTTTTCAGGCCCCTTTATAGTGGAGGCTTCTGGGTTTCTCAGTTCAGATGCCCCAGTATACTGCAGTAAAGCTTTGGGGAGAGGAGGCGAGATGAAGATCGCGCTACATCAATAGGTAACTCCTTAGCGCTTTCTCCTGGGGGGCAGCTAAACTGCTTTATCCTCTCACAAGGGGTTTCCCCTCCCCATTCCTTAGGAGGTGAGACCGCGGTAAAGCCCACTGTACACAGGAACGTCTCTCCTGCAGTCATTCAGCGCCAGCTCCCGGTCTAATGGAGAAGGGGAAGGAAGAGGTTTTAGATCGTATGCGCAACAAATGAGCCACGGTGGACGTGAGCTCAGAACAAATAGATTTCCTTTGGGCTGAGATTAGACCAGGATTGATGACTTCAGAGGCCGCCGATGCCAGAGGGGGTCGGATTGCACGAGATGTTATTGACAAGCTTGCAGGGGGCTGAGGTGGGGGGGGGGGACTTTTAGGTAAAAGTCACCTCAGAACGCAGACCGTCTGGCGTGAGGGGAAATCCGGCAGCAAAAACGAAACGCATTGGGACAACCGACTGCAGAGTTATTTATAGTTATACATATTATCCTATCTCAAGCCGTATATCACACAAACTGACACATACATAACAACCCATCCCTAGCCAGCGCAAGCTACTTCGTTTGCCATATTTATTATTTTTTCATGGCACACTTTCCTGGTACAAATGACATAGTATGTAGTTTTGTTTCATATTTCGAAAAGCTTTTTACTGGAGCTTTGTGGGTTAAGTACCATGCTGACGTTGTCACCTTCTGATCAAGTGTAAGTCAGTGACCACTGCTGCACACCACAGCCTGAACTAAGCCATAGCTCTTCCGGTTATTTAAAGGAAAGCCTACTGTAACCATATCAGGGTCATCCAGGGCGAACCTCTCTCATGTGAACAGTAGGGGGCGAAGACACACCCTGAAGTGTAATGGTATGTTTGGTGACAGCGTGAAAACAGTTTCAGGTGCGTCATGCTATTGTCTGTTTGCAGCAATTCATTTCTCCGTGATCCATAAGGCAGAAGCGGAAGCTTCAGCTGCATGCTGATTATCCCGCTTTCAGTATGCTGTACAAATGATTTGGCTTACTGCCACTCTCAGGGAAAACATCACATATCTTCATTTCAGTTTGTATACAGAGAGTGCCTCAGTAAATACTTACCTCCATACACAATACGCCATTGAGTGCCTTGAGATCGTGCAAATTCTCGCTGAGCCCTTCGGAAGAGGCGCTTGCAGCTTGCATCCGCCGTTAAAGCTAAACGCTGTCGCAGCAAATGCATCCGAGTCAATCAATCCACCTCTCACAAGCTGCTTCTCTCTCTCTTTTTTTTTTTTTTAGACATCTGGCTCATTAGAAGGTTTTATTGACTTGGGGATCAGAAACACTAAGTGGTTCTAAGTTATTGACTGAAGTAGGCTTCCTTCACTTTGTTGAATCCATTTTTGATTAAAAACAAAAAATATTTAAGACAAAAAAGTGGTATTTGATATCCTGCAATGAAAATATTTTGGTATTTTTGTTTTATATTCTGAAACGATTACTAAAATATTAAATACAAGGCTGGTATAAAAATATGTTTTTCATCTGTTTTGAACATACACTTTCATGTTATATATGTTAAGAAATGTCATTAAAACTAATCAAAAAACAACCCAGGTCCCCTCTGTGAAATAGATATGTACACAAACTTGCAGCCATGTGGAATAAATTAGGGCTAGAGAAGGGAACCAATTACGGAACCAACCTTATAGACAACTTGCAGTAAATCATCCTCACTGAGGAACAAGCTGGATCTGCAGCAGCAGCGATGAATGAAAGGGTTTGCGGCAAGAAGTTTTATGTGTCTTTTTTAATGCTGTGTAATTTACACCCTGAAGTCCCTTGCACTGCTGAACTCCAGCTTCTTTCCCCTCATCATTAACTAAAACGATCAAGGATAGGAATTTAGATTTAAGCCCCAGATCCTGCGGTCTCTTAACTTCCTTGCCTTACAAGGGCGGCATGGCGATTTACAAATGTGCTTGAGCCAGAAAGCTAAGTCTTTAAGCACTGGCAAAAACGATTCTGACGGCGGAATCTACAGCCTTTATAACTTCAGCTTCCGGAAACTTAAGTTTACTTTCACCAAAATTTATTGTGAGGTTAATGAATGGACATTCACATTATTTTGCAGAAGTTAACATTGTATAGCCGGCAGTATTACTTAGAAATACAGGATTAATGTGACATTAGGTAAAAAATGTGTATTAAAAATAATAAAAAGTATGTCATTCTAGGCACAGATTCAACTTATAGAATTACAGCCCAGGAAGTACAAAAGAAAGCTTGTCCATGTTCTATAATCTCCCGCTACTGTGTCCACAAAAATATCCACCCATTCATCTTCTATAGCCATTTCTCCAGTACAAGGTCATGGTGAGTCTGGCGCCTATCCCATGATGCACTGGGCACGAGGCAGGGGGCAGCCATGATGGGGTGCTACTCCGTCACATGTCACACTCACTGCTGCTCACAGACTATAAGCATTTTAGAGATTCCAGTTCACATAAAGTTCGCGTTTTATGGGCTTAGGGAGGAAACTGGAGTATCTGTTGGAAACCTGGGCACACAGAGCCTGGAGTATGGGGATATCAGGGAGCTAAAAAGCTAATATCTGCATTATGCAAGATTTATTTGTTTCCATTATACAGTAGCGATGACGACTCTATACTTCTATGCATTAGCAAATGGAATTTGCTGTCCATTCATGTCAACGGCCACCTAGTGTGTTTATTGCACTGCCGGGCTATTTTCAAGAAGGCCTCAATACATTCCCTTATGCTCCAGGAGTGAAGTACCCCTGAAACCTTTCAATAATGGGTCCAGCTCTCCAGTGAGATGTTTCCGTTTTCATCTGCGTTCAACGTAATTTACCCGTTTCAGGACAGACACCTCAATCCACATCTTTAAATAGCCCGAGGGGCTAGTATACTTTGGCGCTACGTTTTGAGTGGTTTTTCCAGACTGCAATATTTAGTTAGCATGAGCATTTTTTTCGAAGCTGCTTACAGCTACAAATGTAATCCATTCACACAGCTGGAAATTTTTGTCCAAAATGTTGCCCACCCGGTGTCCTCAGTTTTCTGAAATAGGCAACGGAAACGCAGTTAGGAAAGCCTGATGGATGGAGACATTTGAGCATTTGGCTAAGCTAATACAACAGATCGTTGGACATATTCCAATAGTGACTATCATGAATGAGTTATCAAGACCAAGTGCAACAGCAGCTAACAGAAGTATATAATAAAATATAGAGCGTAGTAATTTTACTAGTACTGTCACAAGAAGAAAGGAGCTCATGGTCTAGCTGAATACAGTCTCAAGTCATGATACTCTTTCATTTGCACGCTTAGGCAACATCAAATCTTTCATAACATACATATTCAAACTGCCTTCTTTTATAATAGTTCTGTCACTATTGTGTTACACTGGAAGAATATTAAACTAACATATTACCAGATCAACTAAACTAAGTATTTAAATCTTTAACCAATATTTTGAATCTATGAAAATGTTTCTAAGCTGTTACAATGTTTACAATTTCGAAATACAGACAGAACTGAAGATTTATACATGCATTAAAATGGTCGCTCATTATTAATTATGAGGCTGGTATCTTTCCAAATGAAATACAAAGCGGATGAAGGTTATATTGAAATGTAATGACTTTTGCATTAGCTGAAATTCATGCTGGACTTCAGTGTGGCCCCATTTATCTGGATGGGAGAATTTAAAAAGTAATTTAAAGCAGAACCTTGCATGGTGATGTTAAAATGAAGACTCATGCATGGAATAAAGACTGGAATAAAATGCGTCTGATTGACATTTCAGGTCAAAGTGGCCAGCTAGAAATCGTACTGCTATAAATATTCTTTAATTCAATGTCGTCATCCTATGAAACCTGGCTTTTAATGTCTGCAAGTGGAAAAAAAACCTTTGGTCTTTTAAAAGAAATTAAATTAAGAAAATGCTATTTTTTTGTGGAATACACCAGCACAAAAATCAGTATCGAGCGAGAGGCAATTTTGTTCCTCTCAGGTTCTCGCATAATAGTTAGCGGCGAAACAAGGCTAAGCACTATGGGAATCTTCAGCGGTACATTTGCATTGATTTATCGAGATCGTTAAGGAGAAAAAAAAATGAAATATGCTGATGCAAGGCTTTGTGTGTCCAAGCTAAACGGGCACAGCTCCAGCTGAGAGCACGGGACGTGATGGAAGGACCCACCCTTCGAAGGTCTAGCCCGATCTGGAGCAAAACACCCCGGGATTTAGAATTGAAATTCCAGTCGCTGCAATTGATGAAGTTGAATCGCTGCGCCTCCCAATGGATATGATATGGCCCCGTTTCACAGATAAATTAGGTACTTGACGAACAAACTATCACCAATGCTGCTATAGATGCAGATTTATGGAGCAAATTAACTAATATTTAGTTAGCATTTAGCTACTATTGACCCGGCTGGTGGAGTTGGTTCCATCAATAAATATTAGCAAGAACTGCACATAGAAACTCAGTACAGCTAGATGATGAAAAATCCCCAGCTCTGTTTCTGTTTGGTCCATAACATTACAGCGTTAATTGTTGCAAATTCAGTTTGTAAATTACAGTAATCAGTTTACTGTACCATGCGCTGTTTTGTTCCATCAGCAACACATGAACAATACTGCAATATAAATGTAATTTAAAAAACTGTTAACACTTTCCATGAATGCCACGCCTTAACAATTTTTGAATGAATTCATAAAGCATTATAAACATGGCAATAAATATTTATAAAAAGGCATAACACATCATAGCCATGTTTATTATGCATTATGAATGCGTTATGGAGCTCATCTATAATGCCATAGATACCTTTATAATGCAGTACAAAGCATCCTTAATTCTTATACCTACTATTATAACGCATTATGAAGTATTATGATCAACACTATAATGCCCTATGACTGTCAATAGAAGATGCTGTAACACTATATTAATTTTAATAATGACCATTATAATGCATTATGAAGGTATGTATAGTGCATTACAGATGAGAGCTTCATTGGAGCTTATGAAGCATTACAATCAACACTCTAATGCCTTATGACTGTCAATAGAATATGCTGCAGTGCTTTATTAAAATTTATACTGACCATTGGGACATATCATGAAGGTATTTATAATGTATTGAAGGTGACAGCTTTAAGTAAAGTGTTACCAAATTACTTATCCTCTGTTTCACCATTTCTTTTTCGCATTTACGGCATGTATGGCAACTGTTTATTTTTGATTAACGAAAGGAACGAAAGGACAAACTAAAGCAAAGCATGCTATGCAGTTGTTCCTGGCAATGATGGAGATGTGTTCTGTAGGGTGACCTACCGGCTGCCAGCGATTCAGCACCACGGACAGCTACATCACCGATGCCCCTGGGCACCTGCCGCAGGTTCAGAAGCCGTATTTCTACCCATCGCACTGTCTATCCACAGAGCCACTCAAGCAGATAACATAATGCACTGCATGTGCGAGTAAGAAACCCACCTCAATATTCATCAGAAAAGTACTTTTTGACCCCTCTCCCCCTCTGTTGTCGTATCACAGTATACATTTCTCAGCCTCGGGGGGCGATTCTAGGATTTTTTTTTAAGGTGGGCTGCATAAGAGGGCCCATAATTCAAAGAGAGGAGCCGACCTTAATATTAGCCAATCATATGATTTGAATTGTTGAGTGACAGGGGAAGGGGCACTCTGGGGGGCCAATCAGCTTGGGCTAGTCCCCTTGTGACCCCGCCCCTGTACATACACCTGCTCTGTCTTTTGCCACCTCTCAGGTCCAGCACACCCAAAGATCCTCCATTTGCTGTGTTAAACTGTCACCCTAGAACCAAAAGCACCATTTCCCCCCCTTGCTACTACCGCCGCTAAAAGCTTGAAGTCATGCCGCTCTGCTAATGGTCAGGGCATATGTTCACGCCGCAGCATAATTCTGCACTTTTGCACCCTGTTGTTTCATTCGATTATCCTTCTAAACACATCCTGAGGTAAGTGTCCAGAAATAGATCACAAATGGCCACTGCTTGTTCTGCCAACTGCTACCACATGTACCATGTAATCAAAGTCAAAACTGGACTCTTGGGACCAAGCCTTGCGAAATAAAACATGATGGATGTATTACTTCACTAATGTGTGTCGCCCTCTGTGTATTCGTGTAAAGATCTCGTGCAAGAAGAACTAATGATTCTTAATGTTCTGTAAATAGCCAAAAATGAACACACTGAGACTTGGTTTGCTAATGACTCTGATCTTGACACCAAGGATATAATTCGAGAAGTCAATGGCTTCCACTTTCTCTCCCCCACTCACTGCCACTTATAATCATAAATAAGTTGTCTGTCTGTCACTGATGGCTTCACTGCTCAAAACACAGAATTACATCAGAGACTCCTAATATCAGTTGAATGGGTGACATATTAACTAGCATGAGGCATATAAGCTGAATTCCACTTAAAGTGATAAACTGTTAATATGACTCATATTGACTCATATTGACTCATCCTGTTAGCCTGAGGAACAGGGTGGATAAACAACACAGAACATGATAATATAGGAGAGGGCATAGTCAATTAAAAAGGCAACATTGGGTTTAGCAGTGACTAAGGAAATACCTTGCAATGTTAATAGCTATGATTAACGGGAGTAACACAGCAGTGCTAAAAATGACTAATCAGACTGTTTTCAGAGATAGATTCACTGATTTTGCATATGCCTGTGTGTTCCTTTTATTATACAAAATCTATCATAGAGTTTTAAAATATTAATCTAAACGGGGAAAAAATAAACTCTCAAAGTGCTACACTTGCACTTATGTTTGATGAAAAAAAGTTGGCTTGTATTAGCTAATACAGTAGGTGGCAGTTTACATATTGTTTGCAACCAGTAGGCTGACATCTACAGTCCCAGAATGCTGTGCTGCTGGACCCCCCCCCCCCAAAACCTACATAAACCAAAGAACTCATATAAAATATTCAGCGCTATAAACTAGTAGCATTACTCTGACAATAACAGTTCAGAGTGTGTTCCTAAATGGGCCATGCTATTCTGTATCGTAGTATCAGCTTTTAAATAACCGTTCCTTCATTTAATGCCATTGTTTCCATATTTCATACTGCTATAATTAGACGGTACAGTAAAAGCTACGTTGCTATAATTAGAGAAACCAACACATGTAAGTACAGACATATTCATAGCCTGGAATATTTTTTGATGTGACTGTAGACGCTCAGTTGTCTTCTGAGTGATTTAACTCCGAGTTAATTCAAAGTTACTATGGATCCTTGTGGTGTGATTTAGACCGGATCCGTTTGGGTTGTTCCAGTTGACACGCATGGCTTTCGGATTAAATGAAGCCCCTGTGGCTTTCTGAAGCCCAAGCTAGAAAAATGTGTGCCAGACACGCACCTTATCATCCTCACCAGCATCATAGTTCTCTCCCTTCTTTGCTCCCAAACAGCTGTTCTTTCTCTCTCTCTCTCTCTCTCTCTCTCTCTCTCTCTCTCTCTGTCTCTCTCTCTCAATTGAAAGGTTGAGGTTTGCAAATGAAGCAAAGCGGAATCCACATCCTCCCGGTAGACATTGTTCTTCTTCCACTTCGTCTTAGAACGTAGGTTCAATAGAAGTTACGTGAATGGCAAAAGCAAAGGATGGTAGGACCAAAGCGATTGTGTCTTCAAGAGATCTGTAAGTTGATCAGGATCATTGGTTATTATCTCGTTGTTTGGCCTGAGCTTTCATTTTCATTACTATTTACAAAGTCATTTTCCAATTTACATGGATAGATGAGATCTCAACCAGCATTCATGCTGCTGCATGACTTGTGCTTCCTGTGATATGGTTAAGAATTACAGGTGATGGTGAAACACAGTTACAGAATTTGGATGAATTCAGATGAGTATAGAGGAGTAACCTTGGTGGTATTAGAGTATCAGCTAAACAGGTAAATGTAGTATAGGAAGATAATTTACTGTAGGGGTGGAGAACCTGATCCAAGGAGAGCTGGTGTCGGTGCGGGTTTTTGGGATGACCTCTCAATCAACCAATAACAGTGGGTCCCCAGGACTGGAGCTGAGAGCCGCTGCTTTATTATTGGCTGATTGAGAGGTCATCCCAAAAACCCACACCAACACCGGGCCTCCGTGGATCAGGTTCCTCATCCTTGAGACTGTAACATCTCAGGTTCAGCATCTTCCTTAGAAGTTATAAAAAAGGGCCCATCCAAGTCCTAAATCATATAATGAGCAAATGTCTTGACTTTCTGCAGACAGTTAGTTGGGAAGCTCAAAAGCAAAGCAATACTCCTTTTATCTGAGACGGTCAGGGTCAGTCCCTGTGGTCCCACTCTGTGTCCCTGTGGCTAGGAGGTGTTGCTGGTCATCCCGTTCTTCGTGTCAGTCTTTGTTCACCCCTGTTATCTGTCTGGCCACATGGCTCAATGTGTTGAGCATGTGGTTGCTTGTGATCCTTGTCCTGTGTTCGAATCCTGCCTCCTCTGTTTTTGTATGTTGCTCCCTAGTGTTTCATTTGAGTATTTCTAGTTATTGTATCTGGTGATTTTGTATTTGGTTTTTGCTTTAGTTCCTTGTGCCCCTGCTTGTGTATTTACCTCTCTGTAATTCCCCAGTGTTAGTTTCTGTTTCCTTGGTTAGTTCTTAGTTTCCCTGTTTTTGGTTCCTTTGAGTTTATTAGTTTCACCTGTGCCTCGTTTTCCTGGTCTTTGTTAATTAGCCTCACCTGTCCTGTGTTAGTCTCGTTACCCCTTAGTATTTTAGTTCCCGCTTCTGTTCAGTTCCCCAGTAGTTCATTGTTGTTGATTGTAGCTTGATGGTTCAGATTGTCTTATTTTTCTGAGGTTAGATCTATATTATGCTTACCTGCCCAGTTTATGTTTATTTGTGATTTGTAGTCTTTATTTATCCCCTTTAGTTTGACCCCTTGTGGTCCTTTTGCTTTTGCTGTGTTTGTAGTGTTTTCTGTTTTATTTTATAAACCCCGTCTTTGTGTCCCTGGAGCCGCCAGAGGGTCGTCCACCCTTTTTGTGCCTGCGCCATGCCACATTCTCGCGCCCGAGCCGCCCGGATCCCTGACAGAGACGAGGTTTGTATTGAGCTGAGGAATATTCATGTTTCTTCATGGGCAGTTTCATTATAAAAACTGATATAGGTTTGGGAGCTCTAAATGAGTAAGTCACGAGGGCATAGAGTCAAAAGCCAGAACTGTTGAGTATGATGGGTGAAATGGCAATGCCTATGGAGCACAGTTTTACTCTCAAGTAGGTTTTAATGAGAAAATTCAGTGAAGAGTTCCTCTGGATTGTTGGCAAACCACTGGGGTGTTCCACAAAACAGGATTTCTTGCTAAGCCAGATCACTTGTCAGATTTAAGGTAGTCTGGGTTAAACAGTCTTTATCTTCGTTCACTTGCATGTAGTTCAGACTTAAGTCGGACAATTTCTCCAGCTATGTATGAAGTCCCGTATGTGGAACACCCCCCATTGAAACCAATCTTCTGAAATATCTCAAAAGTGCAGATCTTGATAGTGTAGATAGTTTTATGTTGGGTGGCCCATTGAATGGAACTTGTTACAGAAATAAAGACAATAAAAAATGGATTTCTCAGGTATAACCTTTACCAGCTCTGTCAAACTGAAACACTCCAAGCTGACACACGGCCAAATTTCCTTATCGTTCACTTCAAGTATATTTGACCTTATTTATGGCTCCAAGAGGGGGATTTCATTACCCCAGAGTGTGCGGAGATTAAAGCTTTGGGGTTCAAAATGGACCCTTCAAAACAGCCCTCAGAAGAACTGCAGCTTGGAAGGCCGACCTCAGCCCAGGAGTTATGAAGGACAAACCTCGGCTCGGTAAGAACCCAACAGGCGCAAAGAAAGACGGCAAGAAGCTTTCTGGAACCCGAGGCCAATGAAGTGAGGCTCCCCGTGTCATCATGTGATTTCCCGCCAGTTCTCCAGTCCCCACCCCCCAGTGGAAAAACAGATGAATTGGAATTGCCAAATTGTCTATAGGTATGAATAGTGTGCGCAAACCCATAGCTTCCAAGACACCATTGACCCTGCATAGGACAATTGAATACAGAAAATGGATGGATGGATGGGGGAATATGGACTCAAAATACTGCACGTAATCATGGGTATTGGTGTCTAAACTGCAGCCTCGTTTTCTGTGGACTGTGACAAAACAAAACATTAGCAACAAGGGAGGGGAGGGACTTATTTGCATAGAAAGCACTGGTCATGTGACTCTTCCTCCCCTGAGTGTGTCACCCCCTCTTCATACAGACAGGTTGGCTAAGAATGAGCCAGTGCTGAAATAGGAGATGTTCCCTTACTGAAAATGTATTCCACAGAAAAAACACTCTTAACCTGCCACAACTCGCAATATCTGCTCTACAAGTGTCCTGCTTTGAATTATATGTTGTTAGTCATCATAATGGATAGCATCTAATTAAATATTGTTTATCTACTATGTAGTTAATTACTTAATCAGGTAATTTAATGTTCAGAAATTTGATTTTTGTATCATTCTCCCCCTGAATTATGCAAATCAGTCTATATACAATATCACCAGTGAGACATATTTTGGTTTCATTATTTAATGCAATTATTACACCGAATGCTAATTATTTTGTTATTCTTAACTGATTATGAAAAGCTTTGGACAGAGAAATGTCATTAAAAATGTCCAATACTGCATGAGAGATTTAAAAAAAAAAAAATACAAAATAGACCACAAAACAGCACATTAAAATATATCTTAACAAATATGTGCTAAATCACAGTAATGTCCCTTTCAGTGCTTTTAATCTAATGAATTCTTTCATTACTACATGCCTCACTCAGACAGTTATGTGATTATTTCATGCATCAGAGAAAAAAGAGAACATCCTCCATTCATCAAACTTAGAAAGTAACGACACGTTGACGGGCAAAATCCTCTTAGATTATACCTTTCAAATATCTACTTTAATCCACTGAATCTGAGCAAATCTGGGCTAAACTACTTTAAACCTCAGGAACATATGGATGTCTAAACCACAAAGAGGGATTTTGTCATTCCAGTAAGTCTAAAATTAAACATCAGGCATTTTATTCCCCTCGTCTTCATTCTTGTCACTTATATCAGGGTCGTTCTCTCAAAATTAAGCAAATGCTGCACCTCAAGCCATCAGAAAGCCTGCAAGTTAATGTGTGTTTGTTTGACGCATGTGGTCTGTAGTGAAGTTTAACACTAAAGCCCGATGTTAATTTCAGCGTGCTCTTCATTAGTTTCTGGGTCTAGATGTGCCTCAGGGCATGTAGTATTCTTGTTATTGCCTATGAGTTGCATACTTTGAGGACACACAGTAATAAAAAAAAAAAAGAGAGTCTCGCTATTTTGCATTAGGAAAAAAAAGAGAAAAAAACAGTTGCAGTATGGAAATTTGTTTTGGGTTCATTAATATGATTAATATCAGCTCAGTGTGGCTGTGACACCATTATAAAATATGGAAAAGAAATGCAATGCATGTATTCCTTAAATATTATTAAAAACACAAAGGTATATTATTAATATGAAGAAGGTCCTGTTGATATAGTTTAACAGTGTGTATGTATATACTTTTAATTGAAATGGTTTTAATCATCAATAACGTTACAGGGATAGATTACCGAATTATCTAGCATGATTTTTGGCTCATCATTTGATCACTAGTGGGTTGAAGCGAAATGCCTGTTGAAAATTGCTGAACACCTGCAGATTTATTTGCATAGCAGGAAACTGATTTTTAATGCGAGTAAATCAGATTCTATTAAAACTTGCCACTTGTTCGTTATAAATGGGTTAGGATCTACGAAGATACTCTCATTAATATTCAATCACCAGTGCAGTGTTCGGTCTGGAGCCTTTCTCAGGATTCATTGGGTACAATGCAAGGGACACCATCAATGGAGCACAATCACAGGACAATCACACACTTTTATGTATCACAGGCAATTTGAAAGACACTAATTTACATAATTGCATGTTTTTGCACTGGAAGAGGAAACGTACACAAATACAGGGAATCAAACCCACTACCCTAATGGTATTAGTATGCTGACTATCACTGTGCTATGGTGCTAGATCCCATATAAAATGCTTCTATACACCATAATATAGACTTTAAATCTAGTCAAAATAAACAACCATACTGATGCAACAGAAGAACCAGATTTTTGTGATAAAAATGTTAATAAAGCAACAGCCTTATTAATACAATTTTCAACCATTCAGCTGAAATGGAGGACCAAAAGACATGCAACCTGAAAGTAAGTCCACTGAAAGTAAACATTGTGATCCGAAGGCATTTTCACTTAAATTTTTAAGCCTGTACCTTTCCGAAATTGTTTGACCTGGACCCCATGGGGAAATGAAGTAACACCGACAAAAAGGCTACATTTTGACATATTCCGAAGATGCGGAAATGTTTAGAAGCTGAATTCATTTTGTTTGAAGAACAATGAGGCAAAGGAGAGGAGAAAAAAAAAAAAAAAAAAATTCTAACCCAAGCTGTTTCTGTCACTCAGTATTTTTATTTTTTTTGTTAGGGGGAAGTTATTGGCCAGCCTTTCACACAGACCGCAGGGTTCAGGAGACACCCCCCCCCCCCAGCTGCAGGAATGCAATTCACATCATCACCGAGCAGGTAAGTGAGAGAGAGAGAGAGACTGTGTAAAGATGGATCCACAGCTGCAGATAAGTCTTTATAAAGGCCGGTGTGGCTCATTTTAAAAATACATAAACTGAAGCGTGATGCTCAGGACTAAAAACCTATGCTAAATATAGACATTTAGAGCTTTTTCATTGAATTACCAAATGTGCGTGACTCTATAAGTGGTAAAGGTTCAAAGGATTATGGGTATTTATTCTGGTGAACCGCTATGGTACACATTATGAAAAAGGGTAGCCTTTAGAATGCCTGGTAAATATTCCGTCTGATTTGTCTGTTGTAAACAATGAAACGTTAGAATAACCTCTGAAGTGACAGAGATAATGCAGCTTTGTCAAGTTTGTGTTTAAGAACAATTTTCTAAATGAGACAATAATGGCGTCATACGTCGGTGGTTAAGGGAGTCTCCTGAACCGCGACTCCGCACTGCTGTGAAGAATGTTGCCTATAAATTGTATCCTGTAGTTCCTGCTTCAGAATCAAAATCCTACGGCGTCATACTTACAGCACCAGGAATTTATTGCACTTAGCAGTGATCGGTACATTCGCACAGAGTCACAAATATCACAAATTAATATAATTATAAACTGAAAACTGGGAAAGGAGCCAAAGTACATGCATGCAACCCCACATACATGACAAGAATATTAAATATGTAGGAGGGAACTTAAATTTACTTTAAATGGTGTAATTTTTCCTGTATTTTTTTTTTAGCCGGTACCTCATTGACAATAGGTGATGAAATGATTGGCAGGTCAGCAGTACATTTTCCAGCATAATGAACTCAATTAGACTGACGTTTTTGATTAAACGTTTGCAGTACATAAGAATCTTGCATATAGATCATTCAATGAATGACCCACAAGGCCTCTTGCAGCAAAATACATCCATTCTTCACGGTCTCCTATTCTGTATTGAAATAAGCTCATCTTTTGGTTTTCCTTCAGTTTTGGGGTAATTAAAACCCAGCGATGCACAGCCTTGCAGACCATCCCCAGTACACTCAAGCTTAGTTTCTGTTGTTAGGGATCAGATTTAGTGAAATATTCATTCCTCCATTTATTCTCCATGAAATGCAGGGTTGTGTCAAGCACAGGAAGACACAGGACATAATCGCGGTACGCACAGGACAGAATTTGGCGAAACGGTCAGCATGATGTCTTTTGTTCACCGACAAATGTGATTGTTGTGACTGATGTCACAGTTTGTTTCACACTGAGACAGGTTTCCTTTGGTCTGCAAAAGACACCGCACCCAGTCGCCATGGTGAGGGTATTGATCCCACCCCCCATTAGGAACTGGGATCCACTGATTGGCTAACATGGGATTTCTGTCTCTCCCAATAAGCTGCATTGGTATATTTAATTTAGCAGCTTGCAGGGTACGGAGAAATTTTATCATTTTACATAGTACCTATAGAACATGGATATTCCTCTTAAGTTAAATACCACATATTACAGTTGATATAAAAAAATTCAAAGGGCCTTTACTGAAGTTGCAGGTTTCTGTATTGCAAAAGCAGAAGTCAAGGGATGTGCAATCAGCAAAATTCAAGAGAAAAGCAATTAATATAATTAGCAGGACAAATAACCTCAATTGAAAACCCCACAACAACCTGTGTGTATACTGTAAATGCCCCCCCCCCCCCCAAAGTAACACTTTGTGAAAGCATCCTTGCATTTTCTAAAGCTGCAAATCATTGTGAATATGTCTCTATCAATTTTGCACACCTGGACTTTGCTATTTTATCCCACTCTTTCTTGGGAAAAAAACATCCAAGCTCCATCAAATTGCCTGTGGATTTCCAGTGCACAGCCTGCTTTGGGTCATGCCAGAGGTTTTCCGTGGGATTAAGGTCTGGGTACCTGGCAGAGCCATTCCAAGATGGATCTTGTTTTTCTGAAGCCAATCCTTAGTTGACTTGAATGTGTGCTTTGTGTCATCATGTTGGAAGGTGAAATTCCTCTTAATCTTCAACCTTCTGACAGTGGGAAGGAGGTTCCCTCGCCATCGTAACTTGATATTTGGAGTCGGTCGTTATCCCATCTATCTTGACTAGAGATGCCACCTCATTGCGTAATGGCAGGCAAACCTTGTGTCATCGCAAACCATTTTTTTCCAGACATTTTTCTAGACATTCTTTGACATTGTTTGGTAACGCTTTACATTAACTGCATCTTCGTAATGCATTTATAATCGGAGAACATTCAGTGCACCTTCATAATGCATTGATAGAATATTCATAAGCAGCATGTAAGCCGTAACATCCTAACATACCTTAACAACTGATATACATTAATAACAAACATTATATGATAACATCACATTACAATCATATAGTGTTTGTTATTAATGTGATGGTATGTAAAGCTGTTAAGATATGCTTACATGCTGCTTATGAATGTTCTATAAATGTACAAGGAAGGTGCACTGAATGTTCTATGAATGCTTTATGAATGCATTATGAAGGTGCACTGAATGTTCTATGAATGCTTTAT
>JAODJW010000050.1:465329-477933 GCA_026777045.1 Hyperopisus bebe
GAAGGTGCACTGAATGTTCTATGAATGCTTTATGAATGCATTATGAAGGTGCACTGAATGTTCTATGAATGCTTTATAAAGGCATTATGAAGGTGCAGTTAATGTAAACCGTCTCCCAATTTTTTGTGAGAAATAGCTTCTATTTTGCTATCCTACCCCTTTGCCCAGCCATGTGCAGAATATGAGAGAATATTGTCACCTGCAATGAGTGACCAGTATCTGCTAACAATTCCTGCAGCTCCTGTAATGTTGCCGAAGGCTTCTTGGTTGCCTCATCATAAAGATACAATGACATCACCCTCAAAGGAAACGACGGGAACATTCTGTAGGCAAGGAGGGAATGATGCGCACACCAGAGGTCTTGCAGAAGGCCCCAGAGTCGCAAGTGAAATCGTTTCTTTCTGGATAACCGAGTGTGAATGTGCTCAGAACCTAATCTGCGTTGTGGGCATCAGTTTGCAGTCTGTGTCCGGGGCCCCAGCTGTGATACCGACATGCCCAGCCAACGCATCTGCGGTAACCACCTCGTAAGTGGGCGCCTTGCAGGAGCAGCTGTGCAGGGCTGAATCCATGCAGCATGCTATTAAACTGGAAATACCCTCGCCTTTGTGTTCGGGGGCTACAATGAATATTCCACATACGCCATACGGATCCATGCTGACATTTCTGTGAGCTGCGGGCAGCGGAAGAACAAAAGCAACCAGTTTTGAATCTGTAAAAAGCACCTGAATTTTAGTCACGTGGAATCAGGTTAGAAAAATTAAAGACAAAAAAAATCATTGTGCATGTATCCTCATGAGGAATGTGATGTGGCTCTGAAGGTTTTACTGCGGAGAAATGATACAAAGCTGCTACCTGGACAGGAAGAAGGTCTTCCACGCAGAAAGGATTTAAAACCAGGCTCTACATGGATACATGGAACCGAAACTAAAGTCTACATAGCACCCAAGTGCAGACCTTCCTGATTCTCATTAAAAGCCAGCTCTGGCTACCTGGGGAGTTAGGGGGGGGGGTATTTAATGTGTCCTTCATCCTTTCATTTTCCTCTATGCTTCTCTGACATGTTTGCCTCATGATCTCCTGGTCCTTAAACTTTTCTCGCATTTAACAGCGGTTTGCTAAATATATAATAATCAGACCTGCCAAGTGATAAACTGTGCTAATTAAATGTAATAATTAATTTGATTCAAAATTAACTGAGTGAATTAACACATTAATGTTGACAGGCAAAACACCACACAGGCTTTATATGAATGATTTTATATAAGATTTTATATTTAATAATGAGACATTACTGATCCTACTGATCACATTAGAAAGGTTTTATCTTTGTAAAATATAGCCATGTATTGTCCATACGTAGCCTTGATCTGCTTTATTGAAATGATTAAAGTTCGGATTCAGTAACTTTAATATAAATATGACCTTTTGCCCTTTAATCCAAACTTCCTGTTTAACCTGATGCTTACCTACGAAAACATACACTTAAAGTAAAACAGAGTTAATCAGATCTATAGCCAGAAATGAATTTCGGGTGGGGGGTTCACACTCAGTATTTCATTATGTGGTTATGTGCCTTTCATTCACACACAAAGGACCTTTACGGATAACACTGTTTTGCTAAAGATTAGCTCCTTAAACAATAATAACTTTAGGTTTACAGTAATTTGCCTATCATGACATAACAGCACTTTTCACTCAAAGGTCGATGATTGAATGGCCGTGTAACGGTGCTGGCTTTCAGCATTTGGATTCAAAGCACATTGTATTGTGAATGAAATCAAGGCCAGCTTTGCTCCAGGGTCAGTTAATGCACAGGAAGAGCTTTTTCAAATGAAAACAGAACCATTTCCTCAGACTGGGTTACCGACTGCCTGGCTAGTTACTTGATTTTTTTGGGGGACATATTAGCTTTAGTTTTCATGGGATTGTGAGGTGATTATGAGGCTGTGGGCATAACTAAATTAATTAGTTTAACTTAGTGTAGCACCCACCCAGATGTGACATTCGCCATTCTGCACCTGTACGCTCACAAGGTAGCGAAGGTGGTGAAGGGGCAGGAGAGAATTCACCAATTAATTATGGGGGATGATTAGGAGGCCAGGTCTGATAGGGCCACAGTGGGCAATTTCAGCCAGGACATCGGGCTACCACCCCTACTCTTTCGAAAGATGCCCAGGGATCTTTTAGGACCTGAGAGTCAGGACCTCAGTTTAAAGGCTCCAACTGAACCAAAGATACCACAATACTAAGGTATTGCAAAACTAGTTAACTTTCCATTTTATCGTTTATAATTATTTTAAACATAGATGTACCATGGTTTAATATGCAATCAACTATTCAAATTGTTATATTTAGTTGGTATCCCATTAATTGTATCACGCGCACGGCATCGACATATCACTTTATAAAATACATTTTCTTATGATAGATGAGATGACCAGCCATGCATTCTCATAAATGACTAAAACAACACGCATAAGGAAAAGTAAGAATTGTACTGGGGGGTAAGTGCACTTTCAAACCTTAAGTGCCACGGATATCATAGAGGTTGGCCTCGATTACCTGGCCGGGCGACTTCAAACGGACGGCAAGATAAAGGGTCCAGCTAAAAGGCCAATGCATCCAGAGTGAGAAGAGCGACTCTTTCCAGAAATTGCCTGGTCCCAAGTGCCACCGAGTCAACGGATCAGAGAAATAGTCAGGCAAGGATGGGATTCTGACGCAAAATATTTAAATTTGTGCACTGTAAAGAGTATCAGTATGACTGGACTTAGGTCTTAGGTGATGGCCGTGATTCACTCCATTATAAATACAATAATATTCTGAGTATAATAGTATTTCCTTATAAATTCCACAACTTACTTGATTAAACTAGATTGCACCAATTTTATTTATACTTTGTTCAGTGTTCAGCTGAAAATTCGTAGATGAATCACACTTCATCAGACCAAGAAATTAAACTGCTTGCTTATATTTCTGGAAGATATTTTCATGATAAATTGACTTGGATTAATGAAATAGACTGAGCAACGCTTGTTAACCAGATTTACATTGTAATTAAATAACAAACGTCTGTAATAGTCTAATTATATCCTGTGGATGTTACATTTAATACATTGTTTCCCATGAAGCACTGTAAATTTCCATTTAATACAACATGTATAACAGTATATGTCTAACAAAACCAGACAAAGCTACCAAGCAACAAACAAATAACAGTATTCCCATGTTTGTTAGTCACTTTGTTTGGATTGGCTGTTAAATTTTAATAAACTACAAAGCATATTTAAATATTTAGGACACATCACAGTATTTCACCAATATAATTTTTATTTAGGCAAATCATACATACACCGTAAAAATGCATTTTATCTCTAAAACAACATTTATATTTGAATCGACAAAAGATGTTCTTTTTTCCATCGTTTAATTATGGATGAAGGAATGGAGAAAGTGAAAGCCCATGTTACGTAACATGTTATATACTCACTCAATACTATGTAATGTTCGGTTATATTAAAAAAAAAAAAAAAAAAAAAAAAAAAAAAAAAAAAAAAAAACGAAAGACAATAAGAAAGAAAATGAAGTATTACACAGACGCACGGGTATCATTATGCTACCTAATCAATGTATACATACTTTATAAACAATGTATAAACAAAAGGAAACATGTCTTTATCCAGCAGCAGTAAATATCTGAATCCCTTTTACAAAGGACTGTGTGCTCCTCTAGTCTACTGTTTTTCTATGTTTTTTGCCTCGTAATGCATGCTTACCCTTCTATATCTCTATCTACTGCAATAATAAAAAGGCACATTCTAGCCTCTGAAGAATGAACAAAGAGGTAAACTCATATTGTTAGTCTACAAACATGTACAAATGCGTTTATATGTACGTTTGCTATATTTCAAAAGATACCCAAATAAAGTCATTACATACATTTATAAGTAATGCAGCAATATACATTTTCCATTTTCTGATCTGCATCAAGAAACATACTGTGGAATAAAAGCATTTGTGAAAACAACCTTTAGGAATTTAAGCAAATGGTTAAACAATGGCTTTATAGAACTAAACACGCTTGTCTCACTGGTTTATGCTGAAGTGCTATACAGTATATTACCTTTTCGGCTGATATTTTTAACCATTTATTTCACATAAAGTGTTCTTCTAAATCCATTAAATATGTGTCGACAGCTGTGGCAATTCCTGCACACACCCTCCCCCCTATGAAAACATGCCATTTCGTTTCTTTTCAACAATTTTTCTATAGTAAGTCATCTGAAATCACGCCGGAGAGGACAGTGTGACAGTTTTACGGCACACAACTTTTGCATTTCCACATAGCTACTCTCAGTATTGATGGTACTGAAGGCTAATTTCGCCACCAAACCAATCTCGCCAGTCAAATCATCACATATCCCGTGTGCCTTTCGTTTCACAAAAACACACTGACCTGCAACAGGTTCGTCTGCATTTACTATTGTGACTACTACTGTACATTGGACATAATCATCCTTACTGATTCTACTGTACAAAGGAGTCCACAGCATTTGACACTATGTAATAAGACAACTTGAACAGCATTATTCTTTTCTTGTCTGTTTCCACTTTTTTATGATGAAAACATTGCATAAACGACAACAATATCACACAGCCTTCAGTCCTACACCAGCAATCTTCCTGCCGTCTCTAATATAACTGATCAGACCCTCATCATCATTGCAATGTACCTACCACATCAGTTTGAATTATAATACTTGGTACATGATGCTTGACCACATTGAAAAGAAAGCTAACATTCAATGGGATGAGGATGATATTTCAGTTTACATATACACATATAAAAGGGGGTTTTCATTGTTAACTTTGTCGGCCTGGATAAAACCAGCCTCGAGCCCCGCAGAATCAAAGCGAGATAAAAAGGACAGCAGAATAAGGGTCTAAATGAATTAGCTTTTCACTATTGATTGCAGGGCATGCAGTAATGTGAAGGACATGCTCTCCCCTCAATGCTCTCGTTTATATAGACACTCAGCACTTTCTACAGGAAAACACCGCCCTCAGTGTCCTTATGAAGAAGCCACGTGTATACATACTTTGGACTGAAATTGTAAAAATATTCATTTCTGTGGCAAGTTAAAAGGACATTTGCAGTACGATAGAAAGTGGAGCAGACGTTAGCTTTCGGTGAAAGTCTTAAAACAATAAGATAGAAAAATAGATAATTCTCGATTATTCTGTACTCTCTCACAGCTCAATTCCTTTGAATATTTCATCACTATACGAATTTCGAAAATACTTGTGATTCATTGGCAACCTTCTTTTTGTCACAAGGAAAGTCAATGTTCCATCTGACTAAAATATTGTTAGAAATGAAATACTGACTTTTGTGTGTGTGTGCGTGCGCATTTGCGTGCGCACGTGTGTCATATTTTTGTGTATTTACATTGCAGTCATGCACATGGTCTTGTTGGACGTTACACAAACAAGCAAAAAAGTGCATTTTTCTCATTTGTCCACCTGTGTTTGAGTTTTACAGCCACGGCTATTTATTAAAAAAAAAAAAAACTAAACAAAACAATGAAACAGCAAAATGTGCTGCCAATAATGGTGTCATAAGTAGCCCCTCTGCGTCACAGCTGGCTATGGTCAAAGCAATGAAATTCATTTAAGTAAAACAGAACTGCACTGGTATCCAGCCATCCTGTATTTAACCACCGGCTTATTGAACTTGCTACAAAGGGCCAAGCAGACATGGGATCCTTGTTGTCAAAGACAAAAAAAGAACAGCCAAAAAAAAAAAACTCTGCCTTTTGTCATTTGTATCAGTTCACATCATACACATTCTGTTAGTTTGGTAAGTAATTTGTCGGGGACATTACCTAAAAGCGTGCAATTTGACCAGAAACACATCTGTGGATTTCAGGGACTACGACACATATCCTTCATCGTCGACTTCGTCGTCGCCCTCATCCTCGTCGTCGTCCACCATCTCATCTTCGTCGTTTAGGACCCGGCCCTTGTCATCCTCGTCGTCGGAGAATTCACGCAGGTCTCCGCTGCCGAGGTCCCCGGACGACTCCAACTCTACACCTACAGCGGAAAAGATGAAAGAGACAATTAAAATATTAATAGCTGTATGCATGAATTTAAAGTTGTGCATTTATGCATCTAGCAGAGCGAAACAGCTAGATCACCATGGGCATTAACGACTTCTAACAGGACGTTAACATTAGCACATGCCTGTTACATAACGACAGGTCGTCTAATGCACATACCGCAGTCTGCAGGCCCGGCTGTCCTTGACCTAGCTAATTCATTCCCATATCTATCCACACACCAGCATTGACCGCTGCTCCCATGACACTGGTGTGGCTTAAAATACCCATCTTCATCGCAAGAAGGAATATACAACCCTGAAATCACAAACACCATCAAAAAAAAACACAGAAGATAACAATGCATGCCTGCGATAACTACAGCCGCATCAAGTCAGCAATTAAGAAAATGCTAATGAACGTACGTGCGGAGGGGGCTGATGACTCAGGCGCTGCCACGCGAGGGGAAGTGATACACACTCGGTTGTGGGATACAGCCTGTGGAGACCGTGCTTTCGCCTCTCGCGTCGGCAGCTACGTGTTTCGGGGATGGTGTACGTATTACACTATTTTGCCAGTGTGCTCCGCTTTATGGATCGTAGGCTTCCCCAGGGAGGTACATGGGGTGTCTGCCTTGCCTCCAGATTGCATATATTTTTTTTTTTCCCTAGTTGCCATGGCGCCTCAGTACTGCGTCGCGGCCCGTCGCTCGCAGGGAGTCGCTAAGGCAGCCTGTGGTGCCACCTGGAGCTGCAGGCAGGGGGCGCTGCCCGTTCCCGCGGGGGGCGGGGGCTGTGATCTTCCCCGTTCCTAACTTCCTGTATAGCATCACTGGGGTAACCAGTTGGAGGTCCCCCCCCCATGCCCCCACGACACGGGTTTGGCTACTCTCCCGGACTCTGCGGAAGCCCTGTCCGGTCAACATGCCGCCCGCTCCGCCCCGCTGGTGTGCTTGACATGCTCCTGACTGAGGTACTGAGACGGTCACTGCAGCGTTAAACACCCCCACGCCACGCTGCCTTTCCCCATGTTCCTTCCGTACAATAATGGATGGAATAATGCATGCTCGGTGACAGACGGCAATAAAAATAGGAAACAGGGCCGTGATCCCGGACTCTGATTGCTTATAAAAGCCTAAGAGTCCAAGCTACTCATGACCAAAAGCCTAAGAAATCATCCCAAAGTGATCCAGACGTTTGTTAGGTCACATTCCACTGTTATGGTCTTACCACACTCAACCCCCCCCTTTTAAGCCACATTACATACAATGTAACTATAATGCTATTTTCTGCATATTTTATTTATATCATTTTAAATTAAGTGAGTGGGTTTATAATCAGCTTTGACTGGAGTAGGTCTTGTGTCCCCACTGTATAACACGGTAGAATTAGGAGTTAAATGTTAAATATAATCTTACTCCTGCTGACTGTGATTGCGATCTCTTATGTCATTCCTTACTACTCAATAAATAGATTTATCAAAGTGACCTAGATGTTTGTTAGTTCACATCCCAGTATTATCACTGCATACTATACAAACTACATTAGTGCAGCGTATTTGCATCACACCAGTGGGGGTATGAAAAGATTACAATATAATTCAATAATAACAGCAAGAGCGACATATGCACATACATATACACTATCCCTGAAAGTGGTACTGTTTTTAAAACCCGTGTAATAAAATTACCATTGGCAGCTAAAGTATTTTCTCTTCTGGTTTTATGTGAGATTCCACAGCTCTCCATCTTAAACGAAGCCTAATTCTGTTCTGTGGATCCTACTTTATATTCCTCTTGGATTCTCTCCCCTGAACTGTGTGGGTAGCGTTTTTACTGAGCCCTAATCTACGAACTGTCAGATTGCGTTAAAGGCAATTCACGGATCGGGCCGACTTTAATTGGGCACGTGGTACGATGCGAGGCGTGCTCCACAGTTCTGGCAACAGAAGGGAACATGCCGACAGACCTCGTACCTTCAGCAGCTGTTAAACACTGCAACACTTCCACTATGTCCTAATTCTATCGCAGTTATTGCCAGTGCAGCCTAACGAATGCTTTCTAATCTACCCCGGAGCAACAGAAGTCTGCCTCGATCCTTGTCATAAGTTTAAAAATATCCTTCGTGTCTGGATTGGAATCATTTTTGGTACGATTTAATCATAATTCGACACACAGAACTGCTCCAAACTCTTAATAATCTGCCATATTTTCACATTTGCTTTATCCACAGACATTATTTAAGATTTCTGATTTACTTTGTGACACACAGAACTAATTCCACAGACACTGACAGGACATCTACAACATCTACAACTCAATGGCTGAATTACAGTCGCTATAGGGAGAGTACTAGAAAAATTATTTTGAGCAATATTTTACATTTTAATCATGGAAACACGTTTGTGGAAGACTGGAGGACCTACCCAGCAGCTTCTTGCCGGCTTGCTGTGTGGTGATGCTGGACAGCTCTGATTGGCATGGTGGTTCTGGAAGGTAACGGAACCTTCTATGAGGGAACGTAATGCAGTTAAAATCATAGGCTTCGGCGGTATCTAATATTTCATACCATACAGCCGTCTGGATATTATACCATGTTGTATGATATTCCGGCAGCGTTTTTGAAAACATCCCTATTCCCGTATTTTAGAAACTCATTGAATAAATTCGCCGGGTCCTGGGGGGCAAGGTTTCTAAATACCGCGGCATACCCAAAATACCAAGGTATACCATATTACCGTAATATTGCCCAAGCCTAGGAATACGTTACCTTGATGACAGTGCCAACATCAAAATGGGCACTTGTAATGCTTAAGTCAGCGACTGGAGAAAAAAGTCAAATGCTTCAAAATCCAGAGTAGGTAGGATTATTGTGCATCTATCAGTCACCGGTTGGTTTATCCACTGAAACGAGGGTTAAACTAGTCAGCGGCTGACAGCGCATGATAATTCCACCCACTGTGGGTTTTAAATCTTCACTCCTCCTACAGCTAATTTAAGCAACTTCCCCTAATGGATATATATTTTATTTCAATGCACACCTTTTGTAATTGATAGTGTGTTTCCAGAAAAACAAACCCTGGGCATCAAAACAGAATTTAACCGCGTCAACTGATAGCTTAACGACTATAACTATTCAGCAGTGCGGTTCACTACAGACTGCAACCCCTCCCAATGGGTAATTAATCAAAATGAAATGACTGCAGTCCATCACTTGAGGCAGCTTTACAATCTGCCATCTGTGTAAGTACAAAAGCAGGCCCCGGGAATCTCGAGTTATCAAATCTGATCCCAAACTTGTCAGACTGGGCAAACATATACCATATGATGTATTAAAGCATTCCCAACATAACCAGCGGGCACAGAAACGGAAACATGGCTGCACAAACTCTTCGGAATGATGCCCTAACAAGCGGCCTCCATCACAGCATAGCTAGCACCTGAGGCGTGCAGACAGCCACTGCAATGTTTCTCCAAAGGACAGCAAGTTATAAATTTAGCCGCGCATCGTCCACACTGCTGCTAGCTGGCACACTTCAATCGAGCCTCTGAGTTCTGTGTCCATCAGATGAGCACGGAGGTGACAGCAGCTGTGTGGCAGTACGAAATCAGGTCCGCGCCAAATGCTGTCTAAGAAATGCAGTATCTCCATCCCGTTAACGGCACCTTGGGAATACCTGGCGGTACGGCGCGTGAGTGCACGGTGTGGGACGTGGCCAGAGTGAACGGGCAAATCGTGTGAGACGGGGATGGGGCAGGAAATAGTCAGTTTATGAAGCTGGGGGTTGGCCTTTTAGAGGCTGAAACAATGGCGTCGAAACAACAAACAGGATAACAGATAAAGGCAAAGAAAGAGAGAGAGAGAGAGAAAGAAAGAGAAAGAAAGAAAGAATGATCTAAAGAAAGAAAGAACAAACTAAAGAAAGAAAGAAAGACGGTTACGGATTAAAACACCTTTATTGAACCATCTGGGGGATCAAGGTCACAATAAAGGGGTCACCTGACGCTCCTCCCCCCGAAATGACAATGCCCCCACTTACCTTCATGCCTCTGAAAGCAGGAGCACCACTCATTGTTGGAGATCAGCCCGTCGCCATATGTGTCGCAGGAAATGAAGAAAGACTTGATGCAGTGCTCATTTTTGTCCAGGTAAAGACTACTGAGCTCAGACTGATCCAGCAGGAGGTCATAATTTGTGTCTAATCTGCTGAACATCCAGCCCAGGGAGTCCTTGCAAATTGGTAAAATGCTCGTGTCGAAACCTGAAAGACATTTTACAAGATATCGGAAGTTTACATGAGGAAATGTGCCGAATCTTATTACCGCCGCATCTGCAAACTGACATTAACCAGAAATACGTTCCTATTGCATGCTGTGTGATTTATCACAGAATTGGTACAAGTCCATTGCATTCATGGGGTGCATTTGTTTATTCATCACAGTGTGCCAGCTAATTTCAAATAAAGCAGTTGTATAAGTTTAAGAAGTAAAAAATATTAGTACTTAGATGTGAAAGATATATTACTGATTTTATTACCGGAATAATATTATAATTTTATTACCAGAACAGTGTAAAATAACAAATACAAGAGTGAATCATGTCTCTAAAATACTAAAAAATGTTTAAGTTATTTTCTGGATCTGTAATCAGCAAGTTGTACTTATTTTTCCGTTTCAAAAGAAGCCAGTGATTTTTTTTTTTTTTTTTTACTATTACCTAATGCAAATCATCACATAAACACAGCGTGTGTGTAAGTATGAATAAGTCCGGTATAATATTAAAGTAATGAAACGGAAGGGCTAAATCTGTCTATGGGACGACTCAAGCTCTGAAGAATGTGAAACAATAGGCTTTCATTTCCATTGCAAATCTGGTTTCTCAGCCCTGTAAGGCTGCGGGTTGCTTGGGTCTCCTTCCTTGAAAAGCTCACGGAGTTTGAAAAGCTGGCTTCGTTCTGTATTAATAATCACTCCCCGCTCTTGAAACCATTAATGTTTATAGCCCGAAAGACAAAGACAAAAATGCAGATACTAAACTGAATGAGGAAAGGAGAATAAAGAGGAAATAATGACAAGGTGGATTTCAGAGGTGGATTAATTGTGCTGCATTCCAGTCACATTCTTTTCACAATATTTAAAACTAAAGCACAGATTTACATAGAGCAGCTAATTTTCATTTGTTGGGCAATGCGTGAGAAGACAGAGCTGTGATGCAGTGAGACAGGGAGGGGATGCAGCGAAACAGGATGGGGAGGTGGTAAGAGAGGGCGACAGGGCGGTGATTCAGTAAGACAGGGCTACAATGCAATCAGACATGACGGCATTCAGAAACTCACGGCTCCTCTCCAGCCTTTGGACCTGCACTTTCCTATTTTGGTTGCCGTTCTCATGTAGCACTTTAAACCAATCCCTGAGCCGGCTCACCGCCTCCTTCAGCTCCACCTCACTGCAAACTGAACAAAAAAAAAGGCAGCACTGGAAATATAAGCTGCAATATTGCACGTGTTATCACATAACACCTGTATTCAATGCAGACATTTTCTTAAAAACATAGTTTATTTTTTAAAAATACATGAACAGATCTCCACGTCTGATGGAAAACAAAACGACCAAGCAGAATACTCCAGTAAACATTGTGACAGCACTTTCATACATCAACATGAGATGCAAGACCCCGTGCAAATGTATACTGTCAACTTCATTAGTGCGAGTGATAAGGCTAATTTCCTACTTAAGTTGCTTTTCAGTCAAAGAGACAAACGCTATAAATAATCTGGTAACCCATCGACAAAATGTAGGTCCTTTCTTGTCCTGCCACTGAAATTAATGTTCCATTTTGCTTGTGATTAATGTGTCATAATGTTCAACATTACTCAGTAGAAAAAGTAGTGTGTGTGATTCAGTAAATTATGGACATAAACACTTCTGATGGATATGTCACATTCTGCATTTTACACAAGGGGCACTTGGAAAAAATCATGAGCACTAGAAAGGGCAATGTATTTAACTCTGAAGATCTCCTTTGTGATCCACATGATGTATCACGACTGTTTCGGAAAACAAAAGCAAATGATCTAGACAGGCAGTTTTAATGTCATCACTGTCAGCTGGTGAAAATCTGCTCTCTAATTCACGCTTCTGTAACCCTTTAGTCTTGATTTACACTGACTTATATGCGTATAACAGCGAATGGGTCGCAGTGGGATTTTCTGTGCAGGCATCTTGAAATTAAATAAAAAGAAAATATTTCATGCCTTGTTTTGCGTTGCAACTCAATTCAAAAATATAAAAAGATAGGCTGAACAGAAAAAAAACAACCTACGCTTATAGATTTTTCGGAAACATAAGCATGGATCTTTTGCTTCCAATGCCTTTTTGCTATATGAGCATATGCAGCAATTTGTTTTGGGAACCGAGACTATTTATGTATTACAAATGTAGGCGAAATGTAGCAATATAAAGAAAAAAACGAATACTGAAGCTAATGGTGAAGAAAACTATT
>JAODJW010000050.1:478033-500097 GCA_026777045.1 Hyperopisus bebe
TGTATTACAAATGTAGGCGAAATGTAGCAATATAAAGAAAAAAACGAATACTGAAGCTAATGGTGAAGAAAACTATTCTGTGGATATTTCAATGCAATTGTACTCACCTGACAACCATTTATGACAGAGCTGTCTAGCTGTCCATTACGCATTTTATTTACATACTGCAATGGGTGGCAGAACGACATTAATTTCTGAACACAACTGCAGTTTAATCAAAGAAAAATACCAGCCAGCATTCAGTAAGTTTGACTGGGGACAGTTTAAAATTGCAATGTGTAATACAGCAGGGCATTGAAAATATAAATCGAACCTGAGGCGAAATGAATAAATAAAAAGAAAACCAGAGGCAAATTCTACAATATTCAGAGTGAACTGAAAATACTCCTCCCAAAATGCAGTATTGGAAATTCACACAAAAATTAAGTTGACTCACAGTCTTGTCCATGTGGCTAATGACAGTAGCACACAATTAAATGCAACTCATTTCACCCAACTCATTCCATCCACATTGTTTGATATCCTGGACCAGTGAGCTGAAGGACTTTATCGTAAAACACCACTGTCTTGTTGAGTTTGACAAACACATCAGATGACAAAAACTCCATAAATCAATGATCATTAGTGTGTATTCAGGAGGTTCTCGTCATTTTCCAGTACTGGATGAAATCTGTAAAAAAAAAATTCTATGATGGCAAGCGCACTCAGGGAAAACAATGAAACGCAGTCTATTTTTGACAAACATGACAGAATATTCACCGAAAGGTGGTGACACCCGCGATGACTCACTGAAAGGGGGCACCTGCCAGATATGACAGATTCCTTGACTGACCCTGAGGACGATGTCAAAACAGCACAATGTGACATGATGCTTCTCATATGCGTCACAAATGTGACAATTTCGCACACCTGCGAGATATTTTTAAAACTGCTGTGACCCATGGTTCTTCAACAATCCAGTGTTACTACACATTACTGTCTGATCTGTCTAAGCTTAGAGAAACAAATAGCTGGATACTTGTTTCATAATAACAAACCTGCTTTTAGTAAATTCAGTTCAAATGTTCCAAACAAGATTTAAAATCAGTTGTCCTTCTGTTCAACACTTTTTGGGAGATTGAAAATTAATTTTTCATTTTTTGAGTCATAAAATATTAAATTGATCTGACTAGGCCATATCACGTTAATGCAACGTTTGCATTTCTTCTGTATAGTTGTGGAACCTGGAGTCCTGTACAACTCCTCTCTTAGCATGGTATGGAAAAATACCACCGTTTATGTGTGCCCATGTCACAAACTGCTAATCGCAATCAAAGATTCTACAAGATTAATAACGATAATGTGTGCTAGTACAGACACCATATAGCTAGATGGCCTCAACTTAAAACGATGTAAAACTGAATCCAAACCATGCATTTCAGCTGCTGCCGGTTATTTGTATGTAGATAAGAGCTGATCTACTTTCCTTATATCTGCACAGCTGCTGACTTCATGAACCTCAGAACAGCAGCTAACAAAGACCACCACGTTCTCCCATTCCCCTGAAAGTACAGCTAGAAGACAGTGTTCCTGTTTGTGCTGGTCAGCTTCCAGGTGTTTTCGTCCAGAAGACCTTGTCCTGCACATACTCCACTGATGGACTTCTCACAACAGAGATTGCCTGCAGACATGTAGACGTAGTGATTCCACTCAAAATGCTCCAGCACTGGCTGGGCTCTTCACTCAATCCTGGACAGCAGGTCCAGCAAACCCAGTGGAGAGAGCTCAGTCATAACCGAGAGCTCATGTGTAAGTCATCACCCAAAGTTCACGGCCACAGGTGTGAAGCTGCTTCCACGTCTCCCCACCATTATACTCCAATCCAGCAGACACATTATCGATTGGCTTCTCCTCCTTCACCTGAGGAGAGCAATCCAATCTTTTTTTCTAGAGAACCATGACCTCAGGATGTGTGAATTCTCAATCTTGTCCCTTCGGACTCAACAAGAAAACAGCCCAATACGTTTCTCACTTCTCACTTGAAAAAGAATACGATGAAAGAGAGAAGTCAGTGCTGCCAAATGATTTCATCCAGTTTTCAAGAGCCCACAATGTTATGACTCTTTGCTACAGCGCTATTCATATTGATAACAATGTTTCTGTGGCATTACAATGCATCATTGTGTACGCGGTTCTGTACACATTTCATAAATAGTTGTTAGCCACTGTATTACTTCAAGTAATGAGACATGAAAAGATTTCTCATTTAATACAGATCCATCCACACTTTCATCTTACGACCACTTATCCAGTACAGGATCACAGTAAGCCTGGACCCTTGGATGGGATGCTTGTCCACTGCAGGGCATGCATACACACACACACACACACACACACACACACACACACACAAACACGGAGCAGGGGTGAGAATCAAACCCGCAACCACATGTGAGGCTACCGTGCCACCTACTTAACATATGATTTTTGAATATTTAGAATTTTCAACCCAGTCATAGGGACTCTCCCTTCCCACTACGTCCGTGAGATCTCCCCGAGTCAAGTGTCATTCTAACAAAGCGACATCCTGGGCTCGTCCCCAATTAAAACAGTTTAATGGTGCTTGACAAAAGTGAGGGTGCCAAACAGAGAGGATGCAAAGGACTGGAGAAACCTAACGGCACGGAGCAGAAAAGGACAATCCCGTCGGCATGGCACTCAAACACCATTTTCCAAGCGGGATGTGCCATTAGACCATGTAATACGAGGTGTCCTCAGGTCAAAGCCCAAAGCCTAGCCACCATATGGACTGAAACAGTAATTAAGAAGGAAAACTCACTACAGCAAAGAGATCTGACCAGGGAACGTGCAAGGAGGAGAAGCGGTTGCTTGGATCGTTTATTCTCGTAGTTACACAAGGTCACCATGAACGGCAAGATGGTCAGCAGTCCAGCTCTACCTACCTTTTTTCTCTGCTCTGGTCTTCGACTTGTTGGTCTGGCATGGGCACTGCCCTGTACACTTCACGGAGATCTGCTTGCCTGAGATGCAGGCCTGGTACTCCAGTTTGCACTGAAAGACACAGCAAAGAAACCCAATGAAGTCTGTCATCTCAAAAACCCTGAAGACTCAAACATACGGATCTGTGGTTGATGCTAACATGCTAAAACATACTCTCTCATAGGACTTGATTGTCCAGGAACCATAAAGTCAATTACCTTTCATAAGGAAATAATATCTCTATTTTCAAAAATTAAAGAAAATTTAATTCATGGTATAATTTATTAAAATAAATTTGGCTTTGTTGGATTTAAATGAATATTAATTAAAGTTGAAGCGTACAAATCTGTCTTTCACACTGTGCTTTGTATGTTTATGAAATTTAAAAGAAATTGCCTTTTTCAATGATGATATTAATTATCATTATTATTAACATATTGACAGGCCCAAATTCTGATTTTATTACACCGCGGTCTGTTTCATTGGCCTCTCTCCAACAGAAAAGACATGTGTCACAACACATCCATGTAAAGCGCTTTGGGGTGACTCTGTTGTGAAAGACGCTATATCAAAATATGTTGAATTGAAATTGAATTGAAAAGATGACCCTAATGAATCGAAGCTAAGCTGCCATGATGATGATATCTGACTTTTCAATTTTTTGTTAATGCTTGATGTCTAGTACAGTAATGCTCCACTTAGCAAAGCCTAACTTAAACCAACTATACAATTATACTTCATAACAAAAAATACACCTCGAATTTTAAATAACAGGATTAAGGATCTGGTACAATTTACATATTATGAAAAAGTGAAACATTATGGTGCAGTTGTGGAAGGGTGTGTGTCTGCATTATGTACATGGTGTGATCTGAATACAGAATAGGCAGTTGGCCTACCTTTGTAGAATAGGTATGCCCATCAGCTCCACAAACTGGGGATGGATGTACAACTGGACACTGCTTGCATTTTGAAAACAGAGGGTTTTGGGAAAGTCCCACATCCTTGAAACTGTCAAAAAAAAAAACAATGAAAGAAATATTAAACGTATTATTAATGTGGTCAACATTGTCAGAACTGTTGCCTCACAATTCTGGGACCAGGGTTCGAGTCTCCGCCTTGGCTCCATGTGAGTGGAGTCTGCGTTTTCTCCCCATGTCGTTGCGGGGTTTTGTCCTGGTACTCTAGCTTCCCTCCACAGTCCAAAAACATGCTGAGGTTAAGTGGAGTTGCCAAAGTGTGTGTGTGTGTGTGTGTCTGTGTGTGTGTGTGAGAATGGTGTGTGAGTGTGCCCTGCAATAGCTTGGCAACCCATCTCATGAATGTTCCCTGCCTTGTGCCCTTAGCCTCCAATAGAGGCTCCGGACCCCCCCCCCCCCTGCAACCCTTAACAGGACAAGCAGTTACAGAAAATGGATAGATTAATAATGCCATGGGTTTGCAAGACTAATTGATGCCAACATTTAATTAAGATCATATATCATGATCATTTCATGAAAACACCCCCTACTGCACAACAAAAGGCTCATCTGAAAGCATAGTTATGCAGAAAAAAAAACTTTTGTAAAAACTTAGATAATTTGCTCATTGGAAATAAAAATGCTGAAGAACATTAGCCCTATTTTCACCCATCATTAGTATTCCGTAGCGGTCTTTGATCACAAGACTAAATGAGTATCCTTTCGAAGATGTAAAAGGATTTCGAAGCACTTGACCCCACTCAAACATTCTACAGATGACTGAGGTCATAGATAATTGAACGAGACTAAGAGAATACGCTTCGAAGCCTGAATACTGAAATTTTCCTAATAAACAAAAAATACACATTAACTTTAAAGTGGTCCAAAAACCCAGACAATAGTTTTGACTGACAAAAAAAAAAAAGATTGATAAGTGGCACAGGTCACAGACGTATCACTGTCACTGATTAGTATAATCTAATAGCTCTTCACTGCACATCTGAATGCGGCAAACTCCATGAAAATATTCAGCGCCAGAGTTGTTGATCATTTGAGTCTATTTGAAATGGAGGCTTTTAAACACGAAAAAAAAAAACTGCCAGTGTTTCTTTCCCTTGTAGCTGCTGCCAGAGCAATCAAAGACTGAGAACTAGATCATATGTACAGCAGGGAGACAAGAAAAATGGTCTAAATTGACTCTTGGGACTGCCTAAATGTGTCTTGGGCTACGGATGCAACACAGATTTGGAAGGTTAGCAGTTCTACTTAATTCCAGTTATGAAAGTTAAGGATGGAAGGGTCTGCAATGCAGGTAATAACGGCAATAATAATGGGAGACAATGATGGGGAGGAAAATGGCGTACGGGGTGGGGAGCGGGCGGTAATCGAATGAAGGCCAGGGTAATATCGAGGAATTACATGCGGCACCCAGCCTTTCCTTCAGTATCAATCAAGCGATCAAGAATCTCCCAGCGCAGCTAAATTAAAGTAAAGATGGTGTCACATACAGTTTTCACTTTGGGAAATTAACATGACTACCTGACACTGCGTGGGTTCACTCGAGCTGACAGCCTATACTGTAGATAGGGAATCCAGTGGCTCTTTATAAAAAAGCTGCTTTGGTATGCTGATATTTGACGTATTATTCTGGGGCCTGGGCGGCGGCTTAAAGCTCGCAGAATGCATATTAGTTTGATTGTCTGAGTCGGGGAGATTACTTGGGGTAATCTCTCTTAGGGAAGGCAGCTGCTTCCTGTCTGAGGACTATTGCTTTCTCTCCCCAAATGATGTGTGTGGAATCTGCTGATTCCAGAACTTCCTGTCAGTCTTATTCCGTCGGTGAAGTCGTTCACGGTTTTACGGAAGGTTAAACACTGTGTTTTAAAAAGGCTTGGAAAATAATAAGTAAAAATAAAAACCCGTAGATGTGCTCGGAGTGATTTGCTTGTGCAAGTCAAAGAGCAAAATGTTGTGCAATTACGTAATTACAAGCGTTCTTTCAGGGGTACGGTATTTTTAGGTTTAGCTGTGTGCCGGCTGCAGCAGGTAGTTGTCAGTCTAGTCTTGGGTTTTTACTGCGGAAGGGGCTTCAATTCCTAGGGGACAACGTCTTTGTGGCTTAACCAGAAACAGAGGGTCCCTTTCTGTTTCGAGCCCAAAGCGATGTGGCTGCCATTAGCTGCCTTCCAATGGTTGTTGAACTAGACTGAATAGGCCTTTCCTACTGTTTTGTTGGTCTAATTGTCCTTTCTGTGTTGAGGGAAAAAAAACATCAGCCCAGACTCACTTTTTTGTGCTTTTGCACTTGCCCAAGGCCTTCTTACACAAGCTCTCTTCCTGGAAGTCACTGCACCCGGGAAATGAGCTTTGGCCTCTAATTCGGACATTTCACACTAATCTGCAGTGATTTCTTGTTTCCCGAGGTATGCAGCTGAAAACAATATCGATGATCCAAAAAAAAATGTTTCTGGAAATGTAGTTATTAGGATGTTATTTGGCAATCACTCAACTGCCCTCTTCCACTGCATTTTACACTGGACTATTGCAAGTCTGCCGTTCAGGTAACGCTGATTAACAAGCCTGGAGACAAGGTGTAAATCATCTCCTCAAAGCTTATGGGTGCAAAATGCATCTAGTGTCAAGGTAATTTTACCAAGAGGCCATTGTACCGAGAACCAAGACAGCAGATATATGTAAAAAAAAATGATCAACTTTCAGTATAGATGTTGTGAAATAAAAATTGAAGCAGTTGGTGAATCTGAATCGCAAAAAGCTTCATACAAAGTGTATAATTAATAGCAATTTTACACGGAGTAGAAAAACAAATCTGATTAGATAGCTGGCTAAAATAAAGGGAACGTAATACAATGCTTTTATTTCAAACAATATGTTCATTAGGTCCACACAGAGCCTATATTCCTAACCATCTAATTTTAGTTTGTTTAGTTTCATATCTCAAACTCAAAGCTACATTTAAATTTAAACTCCAACAGCATCATCTAACAAAGGAAATTCTGTTTAAAAAATGTCAGAATAAATTAGGCCATCCCTCTTTCCATTCATTGTTCTTGCCAGTTCAGTTCCCGCAACAGCTTCGGGGAGTTAAAAAAGGGTAATTTCCACAACTGTCTATCCAAAACAACATTAGGCCGATCCAATTATATTACATCTCCGTCCACTGCCAGATTCCCATATTGAAAAAGCCAGTGTTGCACAGTCATCCTACAGACCCTCAGACACACAACTTGATTCATTCATACATCTGGCAAGAAGACACATTGAATTTGCCACTGCCAACACGATCGTAATTAGGCTAAGCACTCGTAAGCTGAGGCTAATGCGTTCCTTCACAATCACTGCCCTCTTCTAAATATAGGTGGTTCTGAAAAAAAAGATTATAATTAAAGAAATCTGCTCTTATAACCTGAACCTTTAGCAGTAACTATGCAAAACAGGTATCATGTGCATTTGTGGAGAAGTCACAGCAAGCCAAGAAATCTAAACACAGCTATGGGCAGCAATTGACACCCAGAAGCATTGCTTTTGTATTTTAGACCCACCACATGACCAGCGCGCTGTCTTTTGAGCGCTACAGAATGCATCCCAGTGGGATACCATGGCAACAGTCAGAAGCTGGGATTGATCTGGCCTGCCTGCCTTGCAGCGTACTGCACAGCGAACGTTTGTGAAGTAACTCAAAACCGGTTAGCGAGCGGGCGCTCTGCGTGTGCGCCAGAGCGAGAGACGAAAGTGTGCGTTAAGCAAATAAAGCGGATAAACGGATCAATACGACATCGGGGCGCTAATGAAATGCAGCGTGTGCCGTGCAAGACATGTCACGTAGCCAGACATGGAAGGTCCTAATCAGCATCATTACATTTAGCTGCTAGCCAGTCAGTAAAAAAATGCATAATAAAATAGGTAAAGTTAATGAAAAATAAAATGAATAAATCAAACAAGCAAACAGCTGTTCAAAGAAACAAATTCTAAAATAACTCCCTGCTTCGACATTTCAAAGTCATGAGACCTCAATGGCTGACGGTGGTCATTCAGTCATTACCTCATCTGTCTTTGACTTATGCAGCTTGCAGTTTGGTAGTCCTGAGCCACACACACTTTGTGCCGACCGCACTTCACCTTCTGGCAGGGATCTTTGGCGGGATCCAGAGCTGGAATACAAAGAGGCGGGAGCTGAGCTGAATGTAGCTCAGTTATAGAGTGATTCTTCCAGTGTGTGCTGATGCCCGTTTTCTGGGGGGGTCAGCTAACACAAGCTAAAAATTTAATTTTTGACTGCTGAGATTAACCTTAACACCAATGTTTCTCTAAGGCTACCGCTAGCTTAGCTAGCTCTTTATGCTTCTTACAAGCAATAACACCATGCATTTCCTATGGGAATCAACATCAGTCTGAACAATAAAAAAACAGTGCTAAGCTAATCGATTTATAAAGTGGTGAGTGAATGACAATGCCCTTTTTTCGGGAACTCGTCTCGCAAAACTGATTTGAATTCCAATGTCATTAAATGACATGGAAGACTACTCTGAAGCCTAATGACACTTTCGGTTCCTGGAAGCAAAGTCCTCCCTAATGGAATTACATCCCACAAAACACTAAGCAGATCGCTGATGTTAAATAGGTTGTCAAAGCCCATGTTCAAGTCTGATGCCTATCACCACGGTTAAAGTGACCTTTGTCCTTAAGGGCTTTCTGCAAAGCCCGGACTGGATTTAAAAGATTATCTTCTTCTATGACTGCCCTATAATTTCATTTTGCCCTCACAGTCATAACAATTTGTGCATGTTTCCAGCAAGTCAATGTTAAAAGGCTATGACAGATTAAGGTAGATACTGTAAATGTAGAACGTTTCCAACACTTCTGTCAGAGCAGTGTAAACAGAGGACTATCAGTAGACAGAAGATCTGTTATGAATCAGGTAACTCCTTAAATCAACACCTGAGTCTCTTAAATGAAAACATATTTAAATGTATCAGTTTGGCAATTTGTATCTAGATCAGTCTTGCAGTTGCTGGCTTTGCTCTGCAATAGCGAAACAAAGCAACTCAATCAATGCTCTTCAGCAACTTCAAGGTGAAACTGGTGTCATTGTTCATTGTGTTTTGTTATGAGGGTGGGGAGGGGAGGATGGATTAACTGGATTAACGAATGACCAAAGATGTTTTTTTCCCCTCTTGTGCTCAACTGTAAATATGCTAAGATAATATAGTCAACATCCATTTTGATGCGTCTCCCTCCACAGGCTAATATTTTTATAAATACATAAGTACATAAGATAGGAAACAGACAAAAAATCGTAATCACACCTTGATCGAATGGTTTGCCAGGGTTCCATGTTCCAGGTTCCTGTAATCACAAAGTTACACAGCTTTACCAAGCAGACACACACTGAACCAAACATTATTTAAAAAAAAAAAAAGGAAATCACCAGTAAATGGATGAGTATGGATACAAACCTCCACTTCCTGAAAAGGTAGGCAGCGGTAAAAAAAAAAGAAAGAAAAAAAAAGAGAAGGACATCAGATATTAAAACAATTAAACAACTACTGCAGTGACTCTGCTTTACCCGAGATGGTCACGTGTAATAATGATGTCGTGTACCGGCAGGTATGTCAGCTGAGGTTACGAAGAGCAGAAAAACTGAGCACATGTCAGAGCGAGCAAAGAAGCCATATGCCCAAAACTGGGTATTTAAAATATATGTACAGTATAAGGCGGAATGAATATTACTTTATGGCTGCTTGATTTTTCATGAACTGTGGCTGTCAAAAATGCTAATCTGCTGCCCATTTGGCGTTATAATAATTAATACTGACAGCTAATATGTTTTTACTTCTGGTGGAGAGAAGTCCTGCGGAGCAGCCTGTCACTGCCTTTGTTCCTCGAATCCTCAGAGGAGAGTCACGTTACAGTTCTCCATATGGCTGGGAGCGCAGATGCGGAGCGTCCACATCACAGAAATCCATCTCGCCGGCGATAGCCGTTTGGCTTTGGCAGCTACGCACCCTGCCTGCTCGGAGTGAGAATTCACGTAACGGGACGAGGCCTGCTTTACGGCGGAGAACTGGCAGGGCGGGCGAAAACTACATTTCCTGATATCCTCATCACTTCCGTGACTTATTCTTAGAATAGCAATTAATCCATAGCTGCAAAAAAAAAAAAAAGGGTGGGGGGGCGTGAAAATAGAAAAGACGACGAATACTTTAAGGTTATTCTTAGCTCTAAGAGAAAACATATGTTTTGTAAAAGCCGAGCAAAAGATGCAAAGTGAGGCTGCAAAGTAAAATGGGGACAAAACACGATCCACCTGAAAACATCCACTGGACAGAAAGCAGGCTTTGGATCATTGGTCCATCTCATGTCGAATAACATCGACAGAGCTGCCTTTTAGAACCAATCAAATCCAACCTTATAAAATGCTATTTGTGTCTTAAAATCTATTCTCAAACTTAAGAGGCTAAGTGGAATAGGAAAGAGAGTAATTGCCGCCTGCAGTTTGGTATAGTTTGCTAAGGTAATAATAAATGACCTATATATTGCCATCTGCATGTCTGAGGACTCTGCCACAGGAGACAGGATACCTTTGGAACGTCTGACACCAAAGCACACGTATACAAGATCTGTAGCAGTACTGATAACCAATAAGAAAGCAAGATGCAGTAAATATAGATTCATTGAATAAGTAGACGTAGTTATTTAGCCTCATAAAACCTCACTTATTTCAAAGGTCAAAGCAATACATTGAGTTTACGGAAGAGCGATTTAAATCTTAATGACGACGGGGTATGTTTTAGGCAAATAAATGAATATTATGATAGTGAATACAAGAACAATACAGTACAATGCACAACACTAACTAGGTTCTGTATTCTGTAACTTGCCACATGTCTTGGCAAAAAAAAATCAAACTACAGCAACAAATTCTATGTGACTGCTAATAATAGTGTAACAGGTTCAACATTTTGCCTTTAAATGACTTTAAATAGGCTTAAAGGGGAGTTCCACTCCAAAGTAATACGGAGTCAATTTGGTTCATTGCCAGATGATGACCTAGATTTCCAAATTAAATTGTATTACATACGCCCTCTGAGAACTGATTCTTTTACCCTATGACATCACAAGGTGACATTTATGAAATTTGTAAAATTTACAGACTCGTCAAGGTTTCCAGGTGTCCATTTCGATGTAATCCCCCCCCCCCCCCCCCCGCATCAATCGATAAATCAATCAGTGAGATCCTCTGTCAGTCAATTTGTTAACTATTCTAAGCCAGATTTTCATACAAAAATATATATAAAAAACCTGCATTAAAGATGCCAAAAAGCTACCTGGGAACTGACAGAAAAGACCACCTACTTGTGATGGTTTTCTTGCCAGGAGGAAGAAAAATAAAAAGATAAAGACAAATAAGTTAGGCTGCAGAATTATGGTGGAATTCACCTTTAAGTGCTTATTATTACTATTATTGTTATCTATAATAATATCCTACAGAGTTCACTGCAATGTACCTATAATAAGGTCATATTTTTAGTGGCTGATAGATTCCGTAAAAGGTCTCTATAGTTCCACTTGCAGACATTAAAGTGAGAAGAATATTTTCATACATATCATTCCATTGACTTAAGAATAAACCCAGTCTTGCGTCTGCTTTCTTAATTTTATTTAACTCAGTGTTTGGGGGAAATGCTTTTTTTAAGCATGCACCACACATGCACGCCGTCCTAAATTAAGCATGCGATGAATATTTAAATGGAGGTCGAATGATTATTGAAAAAATCATACCCAGTTGACACCATAACCCTGTACTGAATAAGCACTCATGGAAGATGGACTGCTGGATGAGTATCCAATCGAAACCCGCTGAAATGAAACAATCGGAGTTTCCGATAGTGATCGACATGATTATATCACAGTAAATCGTGCAAACTGGACTGAGCTAGATCTGATCTACACAGCGTGCATTTCTTCTGCAAAAGAAATGCAAGTATAAATTACCGTACTAGAATGACTGTGTGAGATAGTACTCACCCATATGTCAAGAATGGCGCGTCAATATTGCAACTGTCACACTGCACACTAAGTACGGAATAAAAAATCTATTACTGCCTCATCTGGCTGTAATTGAAGGCATGAATCAGACAGACACATACCGTACCAGGGGGCTCCATTATTTCCATTGCCCTCTTGACAGCGACACGTATACCGCCAGTGACCTCATTGTGACTGCTCCGCGAGGGCCGCCCTCCTGTCTGCTCCTGATTCAGGCCTCGTTTCGCCCCGGGTTCTCATGCATCAAAGGGCTGTGTTGTTTTTTTTTTTTTTTTAAGATGAATCAAGCTTATTAGACGTGCATCTGGAGGCCAACGATGACCCCCGGCACCACGGCCCCGTGCCGAATTTGCTTCCGTGTCTGTCGCGGAGCATCTGTCCCATTAGCCCACATCACTCGAGGCCTGTTTAAAGAATTACAGGAAGCACGAGACGTGCCTGAGCAGGTGCCAGATATGGGCCCAAATCAGCTAGCCAGCTAAAAACTAATAATGAGTCATAACGGCGGCAAGCAGCAACCAATCAAAGCAGCACACAGAAATCATTTTTTAATGGGCAGCAAATTCCTTTGTCTCTGTCTGCTATGTAGCATCAGTCAACAGCATTTCTCAGTCATCTATTCCAGTTATCAACCCATATATGCTGCAGATGCATTACTTACTGTGTGGATCACACTGAACAAGTAGCAGACCTCTGACTTTAAAATGTCTTATTATACATTATATATACAGTTTCCTCCTGATGTCTGATGCTGGAGGTTGTCTGACTCATGCTCTCAATTACATCTAATTATCAGGCTGTACTGCAAGACCTAAACTGCCAATCAGCAGTAAGTCACAGGGCTGCCAACCAATGAGGAGGGTTCGATCAATCATATTTACTGTTCCCTCTCACGACAATAAAAATAGCTGTCCAGGTCTGACTAAACTGAATCGGGGACATCTGTGCCTGAATACAGATGGCCATATCCGATATAAACCTTCTCTTATCGCACATCATGACTACTTCAGTCAGCTCATTATGATTTAGTGTGAGCCGTGATGGCATGCAGTTATCAATGTCAGTTTTACGACCCCCGATTCACGTGTAATGTGAAGATCAGTCTTCTCTCAGTGGAAGACACAATTTTCATACAAGACCAGCGTTTGGCTCTTATAAATCATTCTGACAGTCCAGCTACTTTATAATCCTGCATTCCTGCAAATAATAATGACCTCACTGATATAGTAGGAGAATCTAAATATAGGTCACATGGGGTAAAAATTATAAGAGATTCAGCAGTATTACTGTATTCTGTGTGATAATGATGTAGCCTCAGTATAACGGATTTTATTGCAGAGCCAAATGAGTATGCTAACAGTCTGCTTTGGGACAATGTGCTCTTTTGACATTCACGTGTATCTAGGATGGCACAGTGAGATTGATAACGGTCTGGAAGTGTTCTGCAGTACGGTTAGACCATCCAAAAATAGACCACTCTGACCGGGGCTAAACTTGCCATAACTGGCACTGTAAGTTACTCCAATTAGGCTGTGCGTTCCTAGTTACGCATGGCAATCTCTGTCCGTGTTTTTTTTTTTTTTTTTTTTTTTTAAAGTGCTGCACACTTGGGTCTCACGCAGGGCTTCTGTCGCAGTTTATGCGCTGCTGCATTATATAATGGGACAGCAGGTGGTCCTGTGCCAAATAGAAGAGGGTGCACTATTATACTTAAAAGCAAGGTTATTCACTTGAATCGCCTCGGTAAAACGTATCTAGATATACAACAGGGGAAAGAAAAACACAGTGAAGCTAAGCTGCGTAAGCCATTTAGAGCTACATCATGACTCCTATTCATCCATCTTGGAGAAGTTTATCTAGCGGGAGGTTGAAGAACATTCTAGGCAACACAAGGCGCAAAGCAGGGGTCACCTTGAATGAGATGTCAGTTCATTTCAAAGCACATGCATGTACACGCACATTTTATGGGAAGATTTAGAGACACCGATTAACCTTACTGCATGCCTTTGGGCTGTGGGAGGAATGCGGAGTACCTGGAGGAAGGCAACACAGCATGGGGAGAACATGCAGATTTTGATGGCCCAGACTTGGAGGTGGTGAGCCACTATAGCCTGCGCACTCTGCTCTTTCAGCCATTACTTTGACAATCCTTCTTCTCGGGCAGAAATCACCGTGGATACTCCTCACGGCGAAACGTTGCCGATACCGACGTCATTCCTCCATGGTGCCCAGCCAATTACCGAAAGCAGCGCTCCTGTATGCGGAATATCTTCTGTATCACTGCTCAGTGCTATCCTGGATAGCTCCAGGTTGAAAAATGGCTGTTATTTTTGGGCACGCTTAGCTATTTTTATTACTTTAGGAATTACTGTGCTGCGTGCCTACAGTAAGTATAATCTAAGGACAAGCTCAGCAGCTCGAAGGGTCTCTAACACGTGTCCAGCTCAGTGGCAATTTACCTTGTCTATCAAGATATTGGTGTTAAGGTGCTGCTTCATAAGAATCTCAATATATCTGTGTTTTTATTCCATTATCTGCCTCCTTGTATCTTGCCTACATAGCATTTTAAATAGGTGAGAAAACCTTGTGCCTTTGGGTTAGCATTTCACAAAACGCCACACAGGTTTGACTTGCAATTTGAATTGTCAACTGCAGTTTTGATTTCCTGATTTTCCTAAATATAAGTACACTTATACACATATATCATTTATGTTACTATTACTACGATCATAATAATAATAATAATAATAATAATAATGCTTTAAACTGAACGTAAAAACGTATGCTGACTTCTAATTAGATCTAATTTAAAATCTAACTGAGGAATCTAACGATTTTGTACAAAGCAGTAAATGTTCAAATACATACATTTTTGATATAGGTTACAAATTATAACATCCAGGATGATGATAACCTGCTTTACAGAATATTTGCCACCTTTGTTCTTTCAGCGGTTGAAACAAATGAAAGAGATGAAAAAGAAACGACTCTCTCCGAGGGCCAAACTGACCTCAAACTTTGATTTGCTAATAGACTGCATGCAAATTCCACTGGCTCTTCCCACGAAACGTGTCTGTTCTAAGGCTTCGTAACAAGAGATGCAAAAATCCACCTGAATTTCCATCCTGGAATAATCCAAATCTGCAACGTCAAATGGTCTTCAGTGCTGTAATAAATACAAGTGAGAAGCCAACTGAAGCTTATCAGGACGTGCGCTGCCAAGCATCGGCCATTACAATAACGTAATTACAGAAAATGCTGATTGGTTTCATCCTGTGTCGTAAAAGAGCTATGTATTTGTTCTGGCTAAATCCCTTGGGGATATTCAGCCCACTATAAGGGTGCCAGAAAAAAAAAACTGAGGCAGAACAGAGAAAATGATAAAATACATCATCTCTTACTAAGGCGAGCTCAGTTGTGTACGCTACATTAGGTAATGAGGTACTGTCAGTGGCGAAATATAATTCTGCATTGTGATGGCGGTATGATAAAGCAAGATGATAATGTAGGTGTACCAGAGCTCAATATTTACCTAAAACAATTACAATGGTCTGTAAAGAGCACTTACAGTTTTTATTTTATTTATTTATTTATTTTTTGTTGTGCAAAACTTATATTAAACTTTCTAGACTGAAGACTGGGTCCCCCGATGTAGAAAAAAGCCTGAGGCGCCATACCTTCTCCACATCATTCCTGCTTTATGATGCTTTAATAGCCTGGGACAGCAACATGCGGGTAGGAGTGCTGTTCAGGAAGCCTTTAATGCTATTCCGTCAGGCCCTCGGGCCTCAGGTCGCATTTAACCAAATCCGCAGCAAATGCCACCACAGTCCACTCGGTCGCTCCCACCCAAAGCCCACGAGAAAAAAACCATATTAAGCGTTTCATGTTATACACCATACAAACATTCAGAATCCCATAAATCGCACTCCACGCCCGTTGAAAGGACATGCACAGTTTTAGCCTAATAATAGAATCATTCCTGTTTCGTGCCCTCATGCTGTCGTCTGTGTCACAGTAAGAACCAGTTCCATCTCTTTCTTAATGGTGCGTCATCTTAATTTGCCGACTGTGAGCTCATGAGCACTTTGCTACATCCATCCATTTATCAACCGACCACCAGGTCATGGTGAGCCTGGGGCTCATCCCAAGAAGGCACAAGGTGGGAGAAAACCATAGAGGGTCTGGCAGGTTATCTGCTATAATGTGTCAAATTCCCATTGGTTTTGAAAGCATCTCCTACCAGTAATATTATTCCTAGTCCCTTTGCAGGAGCGCTCTATCCAAGAAGCCACATCTGACTTGCATGTGCAACCTAACGGGACAACACGTCACCACCAGTGCTGAAAACAGGCTGGCCGCAAAACAGCAGGCTGACCCACAGATTCAGGTAGGCCACAAGCTACTCTGAGTTTTTTTATTTTCTTTTTTCCTCGAGACGTCAGCACGGAGAAAGAGGGACACAGGAAGAGCGCTCTGGCCCCAGTCCGCGTCATTGGTCAGCGTCCTCGTTTGGCTGCTTAGAAGTACTAATACAGCAGCGCCCGTTTCTCTACCGCTCTTCTGTGATGACGCCATGCACGGAGAAATCCGTGCCGGTTATCCGAGGACACGCATTCACTTACCGTCTGCGGGCTGCGATCAGAGAACACCTGTTATAAAGGGCTCTCCCAGAAAAAGCAGTCGGGGGGGGGGGGGGAAGTATAATAAATAAAATTGTATTCTCATTATTATTTAAATCAAACCATTTGTATTCTACGTAAGCAGTATCTGCAGTATTTTCAAAATATATACGGCAGAATGACAAATGCATAAGAAATTACAGCCAAGCTCAGAAATAGTGAAATATCAATGCCAGTATGAAATAAGCGCTGGCAAATACCCCTGGACACGGCGCAGACTGGCAGAGTGCTGCGATTTGTAAATCAGCTTTGTCGTTTTGATTCCTATTGACAGCCTTCAGTCGCCCTTGATTAAAATTAAAAACTTGGGGGATGACAATTGTTAAATCGTTTAATAAAAAGGGCGTGTATATAGAACTGCCTGTATTTCTAATTGACGTTATAAAGAGCATGGCTGAATCGTACAGTGAAAATGTGGAAACTGGTCATCGATTCATCCACTGCCACCTCTCTCAGACTGCTTCTGCCGTCTTTATTCAGTGCCTTATGGACTAATTGGCACCGTGAGCCAGTGTTACTTTGTGCTGTCCTGTTCATACGCACATACACCGCAAACAAACTGCCCTGTTATTTTCAGAAGATCCATCAAAATGACGAAGATGACAATAATGACTTTTGTTCCACGGAATTATCCAGGGATGTGCTGTGTCTTCACTTTCATTCCACTTCTAAACGATGTTTCGCTCTGCATGATCGCTCAGCAGGTAGCGCTGTAAGTTTGCCCTGTGATGGACTGACACTCCATCTGGGCATTGCCTTGTGTCCTATTCTGCCTGGGATACACTCCAGCCCCCCCGCCCCCAAAATATGGTCAGAAGATGGATGGGTGGGTGTATTAATGGTGTTATATATAGAGGTAGAAATCATTTAACAAACAAGCTCCCAGTGATCATGACATATTCCCAAATGGTTCTTATGAATCCTGCTGTAACGCATTGATATAGCAAACTGCTCAAAATGTAGGCTACTTTATACGCACAGGCTGTTAATAATTTCACAAGAAGATCCTGAATAAAATTAGTGAATGACACCTCAGTAATTAGATGTTTTTAAATTTTGTTTTGTGCTGCTGGTTTTGCAGATGAATACTTGAGCGATCTTAGTCACCGGTTGGGTGGAAGCCCCTAGGTGTTAGAGGTTAGCATTGGGCTAATAACAAACCCCCTACAGAACATCAAAACAGCTGATGAAAGGTGGCAGGGAGTTGGACAGATGCTGTACACAGCTGTCACAGGAACCGTGAGGTATTGATGGGTGTAGACTTGAGGGATGTCTGTAAACGTCTCTCTCTGAAACATCCCTTCTGAATGGACCACTGCTAACTGCAGAAATGGACCATCTATCCATTTGCAGGGTTAGGGTTAGGGGTGCAACAATTCATTGATTCTAGTGGATATATCAATTGTTAAGGCCACAATACCTTTCAGTCAACTCAACTAATATCTATTAATATACTGTCATAAAACATGACAACACACCAAAATGCGGCCTAAAAAAAAAAATTGAAAAATTAAAAATCTCTCACACAAAACAGTCTAGAGACTCACCTTAGACAAGAGACTGATACATTACAGTACGTTTTATCCACTTTAGTACACCTATGTGCCGAGGTTTTCAGAGTAAGCTTTTAGCATTTTATTGTTGCTAAAGTACAAATACAAGACAGAATGCTTCCTGTGCAGACATTTTTTATCTGAGACACATTTAGTTTTTTCCAACATATACGATTGTTAAAATGAAAAATAAAACTTTTATTACTTCTTTTCGAATTCAGAAACAATTACAAATCAGATTATGTCTCACTGAATTGGAAATATTGATCATGCATTACTGAATCGAATCGTATTGTACCGCAGTAACACTTCAAATATTGGCATCACTGAATCACCGCGTAGCAAAATCAAAATCGTATCATGGCAAAGTTTACAATTTGCACCCCTATTCAGCATGCGGGTTCATATCCAGTGTCAATTTGGAGTTGGATCTCACAGCCATGAGAGGTTCAGCTGATTACCGTCTACCTTACTGTGATGTTTGTGTGTGCTTGTGTATAAATGCTGTGCAATAAACTAGCTTCCAGTGATACTGTCAACTACCACTTAATTCCTGCAACCATCAACTAGACAGACACAAAAAAAACCATGAAAGGACTAAGGGAATGATAGTTGAATATTCTGACAATAGAGTGGCATTTTAAATATTACTCAAGATAAGCATTAAGGCATACAATCCATCCTTTGGTGGCTATCCACTGCTGATTTCTCTGATACATTTTTCATCTGTCAGCAGTTTATCATACACATCATACAGACTTGACTATTATTCAGCAGTTGTAGTGATAAAAATGAAAAGGGGAAAGAAAAAAAAAACTTTATCTGTTTCTGCCAGAAACAATGTCAAGCTGTTGATGAATCTGACAAGACTACCCATCCTGAGCATCAGTTTGTATCAAGAATACAATGCAAAGAACCTCAAGGATTTTGAGTCTTCGTTTAAAGTAGAACGCATCACAAAACCTGTCTTTAAGCATGATATCAACTGTATGCAAATTACTCTTATTATTATCGACAAATTCGCAGGCATCAATGTCACTACAAGAAAAAAAAAACAAGCCATTTTGGCAACAGACGGGTTTTTCCTTGTTGACTGTGGCTGCATTATAATGAAAACTCACGGCCAACAATAAATTCAACAGCCAGTATCCACATTCTGAGAGTCGAGGTCATGCTTTTGGATACCGGCAATCAGGACATAAATAAAGAAAACACTAAATCTGTTCTGGCAATATCTGGACCAACCAGGGTAAACGTCACAGCGATACAGTCTCCTGACATTTACGAAGGCAACTCAAACACAACCCTACATAACTAATGTGTTTTTTTAGTATCGTCCCCCCCGCAAGGTTGTGAGGGTGAATTCAGAAGGCATTGTTATTTTAAGAAACTTGAAATGACACCAGTTGAACCAGTTCTTTAAAAGCAATGTTCCTGCATTCATGACATTATAAATTGGTGTGTTCTGCATTAACTTTCACTTTCTTAAAAAAAAAAAAAAAAAGAAAAAAGAAATATAAAACTTTCAGCTTATTTGTGTTTAAGTCTGGGGGCTGTTCTTTTTCCAAACAGAAGCACAGCTGCACAAGTTTCGCCCATGAAAAAAAAAAATCCTTGGGTACCATTAGCAAACCTGAAAAAAAGTTGAAGGAAACTACTTTAAGTAGCAGACGGTTATTATCAAATACACATGCCATGCGAAGGGAATGACATTTTAAAGCAATCAAGTACATTCGGTTAGGCCATTCCTTGCAGAAAAAGCAATTATCCTGCGGAACTATGAAGTAAAAAGAACAAAAGCCCTTTTTATGTAGACCTTTTTATGTAACTACCAACTAGTTATACCCAAGAAATCAGTTACAGTTGTGACAAAGAATAACTAGAACATAAAACGTTTAAACGAGGTGTGACTATGCAACCTTTTGATGGATTAGCATCTGATCCAGGGTGTACCCCTGCCTGGTATAGACAGTATTGAGGTAGCCGGAAGAAGGATGCTTGGATGACTAAGAAGAACTTTTTCACTCTGCAACGTAAATTGTGCTCCATCAAATGTCAGCTATAAATATTGTATTTTTTATCATGACAAACAACTAAAAGTCTCTGAATGCTACACTGCTTTACCCATTCTCTAAATATTATTATTGTGCAAAACAGATTAGTTCGAAGATTGTCGACAGTGCCATCGAAACAAATGACTAGCCGTAGGCTCACGCTATCTTAAAACACCAATTATGAATGTGCTGGGTGAAGGATTTACATATTCAAAAGATTTATTATCCAATCAGATTTCTGATATATTTGTTTTGTTTTGTTTTTTTAGCTGTTTCTTATGAATAGTACAATAAATCCAAGCATTACAATGAAAATACAAGTAGCTGCAGGCTCTCTTCGTAAGATTCCATGACAATATAATAGCCAGAATGTGATGAAATTCCGACAGCGAGTTAGCGATTGTCACTCCGGGGCTATTAAAACTCACTAACTTCTAATCAAACCTCAGCTTTGAAAAGAGGTAATAAAAGGGTTAACCAGATAAGAATGAACTTAGCATACCAACTGATCTGATTTGCCTTGATGGCGGACATTAAATTGTACAGACTGCAGACACCGAAGGTTCTTTGAAAAACTTTAGCTACATTACTGTAGCATAAATCAAAATCTCTGCATGCAGGTCTAGAACAAAAAAAGCAATAATAGTGAAGGCTGTCCAGGCATAGCGGGATCTCAACTGTAATACAGCTGCGGCTTGCTAATGTGGTTAATTTCCCCAAGTAATGTATGATATTAGCACATGCCGTTCTAGCAAGTGACATTCTGCATTCCGCGACACAGTGTGCTTTTCTCTAACAAAACAGGCAGTCAACACCGTGACCTTTCTAGTATACAGCATCTCAGCTGACTGAAAAACAAGAACAGAAACAAAACGCACAGAACAAATGCACCAGTTGAATCACCTTATAAACATTACAGATCAAGCAGGGTTATATTACATTAAGCACCTGCAACTGAAAATAAAAAAGCAAGCTTAGACCATGATGTTTAATAAAGTAAAGCCATTTTAAATGCTTTTTTTTGTTCCATTTTACTCTTTTTTAGTTCTGTTACCAGTCTAACCCTTCTATTAGCATTGTTTTTGTCTGACATAAACCCAAAGTAAAAACGACCCTTATCACTTCTTAATAAAGCTGCATGAGATTGAACTGTCTATATTTGCAAACAAATACGAATATTCTGCATATTTCCATCCATCCATCTTCTAACCTCTTATCCTGGTTTGGAGGGGGGGGTGGAGGGGGTGTCTATCCCAGGTGGCATGGGGCATTTTTTATATTACTTTTTCGGAATGTTTTTGGATACCAAATAACTGCATATAAAAACAATAAGGGGGGGTGGGGGCACACCAAGCGACGATGCCGATGCAGGGACCACACAATCATTTATGACCATTTTCATGCCCATTTCAGTTTTCGGATTTTGCAGTTAATTACCAGAAGCTGTGAAAAAGTTGTGGCAAAAATTTTGATGTTGCTGCCGTATACGCCGAATGTTCCATTGTCACGTAATGCCCAGTCGGTGAAAACTAACGTCAACCTGCCATAAAACAGATGCCGATCCTGTGACGGACATCATATTTCCAAGGAGCCATTTCTTGCAAAATGGCTTAACCTTTTAACTGTGTTTAATAATTGTTCCAATTATCTAAAGAGTACTAACATATGTGCTATATATGGTCTTTGAAATCCATAAGTCAGGAAGACCTTAGTGAAAATGTCGATACTACTGAGGAATCAAACGTCTGTTAATGCGAATGCCTGATTACA
>JAODJW010000050.1:506176-524887 GCA_026777045.1 Hyperopisus bebe
GTAAGCTGAATTCATCTCACAAAGAAGCTTCAGCCAGATGTTCCCAGAAAATGCTGACTGCCCGTCTAGGTCATCCTTGTCCATCTGGCCTCTTCCCCGTGTGCTGAATACAACTCGCCACTAAGTGGTGATCGGTTGATAGCTGATACCCTCTCTTTCTCCTCAGGGTCAAAACATACAGCCTCAAGGCAAATGACACAACTATGAAGCTGATCATTGACCTTTGGCCTACAGTTTACTAGGGCAGTGTTTCCCGACCCAGTCCTCGGGGAACCCCGGACAGTCCGCATTTTTGCTCCCTCCCAGCTCCTAGCCAATCAGGAACACTGAATACCTGATACAGGTGCGCTGGGTTGGGAAACACTGCCCTAGGGTATCCCTATGACCATTCTAGTGTTTAAAATATTGTTATACCCACAACCAGCTCTACCTTTTCAGAGACCCTAGGCGACACTTTACTACCAAGAAAATTGCTGATCGTTTCGTTTTCTCTTGAATGCAGATAATCCTGGCTCCCTAAGCAACTGCCTATTCCGCTTCTAGCTAGAGCGGGCCCTGGTTATGTCATGCCCAATAACGGTTCATCACTCGAGTTTAGATTCCGGAGGTCATTCTTCCTAATCACCTCCCTCAAGGTATCTCCAGTAAGACTGCCGAGTGCGTAGGTGGAGCCCTTTTGAGAACCTCACCCACTTTGGGTTCTCCGAACTTACAGAAACATGGAGGCAACCAACTTGTCTACCGGGAAAAACTGCAGCTACTCAGCCCTGGTCCCAAGAATTGTGGGCATCCCTATACCCATCATCCTATAGGGCAGGGAGTGGGCAATCTTGTTGGCAAAGGGCCAGTGTGTATGCAGGTTTTTGGGATATCTTTTGGGTCAGCTGTACAAACCCAGACTGGTTCCAGAGCCCATACTGTGCAAGGCAGTACTGCCAGTTCTATCCAGCAGATATCTTTCTGTCCCCCACACTGCCCAGGGTGCCGTTGGGGGCGGCGACTGACTGCAGGTACGGAATCTGTCTGTGTCTGGAAGGTTGCCGGTTTGAATCCCTTCCTAGTGACACCTTTTTTTCCACTATGTAAATTAATTAGAGATATGCTATTTTCTCCATCAAACTTTTTTTTTTTTAATCGCCATCCTCTGAATATAATCACCAGTCTAATATGAAAAATATACTCATTTTTGGTGACTACAATAAGCAATTTACATACATTATGGAATGTCATTAAAATATAATGCAGCCAGTAATATCACAAAAATACTGCCAAGATGTAACGCCATACAACAAAATAATACATGTTTTGTTAATTAAGGGAAAAAAGCTCAACTTAGCTAACTGCTGACAGTGGAAGCTAATTTACTGTGTTACAATAGCACTTAGATTGGGAGGGGGGTTCACACAATGGAAAATGATCTTCACCTCACAAAGAAGGATGTTCATTACCATAGAAGCCTTGAAGCATAAAAGAAGTAAGTCATTTGAAAATCTTTTAAAAGTTTGGATGTGAGATAGAAATCCTTATGGTGCGACATGCACAGTGTCCAACGCTAAGGTCCCTGGCTGTCAGCAGGTACCGCAAAGGTTTTAAACAGTGTCCATAACTCCTGTCAATCACTATACAGCCTGCATACTTATTACGTAATACTGCACATGTAAGATGCACAGTCATCATTATATAGCACGTACTCTCATTGATATTGCTCAGCCGACGTAGACTGTTTTATCCAAAGGAACATGACTTTTTTTTTAGACAGTCCCTGCAACAATGGGCCTAGCTGAAGGGGTCAGTGATGGGACCTGAGACTTAAACCAGCAATGTTTTCAATCACAGGCACAGTGTCCCAACTGACTAGGACTGGTGGCAAACCTGGAAAATACACTGAAGAACGCACAGGTCAGGATGACAGTGGCGACACTTTACAGACGCCATGGGTAAATTACAGACCGAGTCACCTAGCTGCACGCTATTGGACTGCGGAAGACAATTCTGAGAAAACATACAAACTTCACAGTACTATTAGTGCTAAATACCGCCTGTTGTAGTTTTCAACAGCTGTTGACATTCCAGTCTCTCACATCTGACAATATTTTAAATGGTTTGTTAACCTTGTAAACACTAAGACCCATTAGGGAGTTTTAAAGAGAATGACAGGATTCTGTGATTACCGCAGTCAGAATTCTTACAGTTAAGTACATTGTTTACGCTGGCTGATGTACAGATTTTCTTTAGAGGAAAAAGAGTGGGGAAAACGGGGGGGGTTCTCACATTTTTCTTTTTTGCAATGATCAAAGGCGATTGTTGTGCTTTGGGGAAGTGAAATCAGGAAAATCTCAGTAACAGAGCTGCTGCTGTTTTCTTGACAAGTACGATGTATGGAAACCATCAGTTTTCCAAGCTTGAGCCCTTAATTGTTTGTCAAAACACCCTAATGGAAACCTAATTGTTCCATTTGAGGAAGCCCGTCTTCAACTCGCAGATATCTTTGCTTCGATGTTCCGACTAATGCTCACCATAGCAACAGCATCCATTAGGGTCAAGAGCAATTATCAAACTCAACTTTGACCACATCCCTGTGATTCTTTCCTGTCGATATACCTTTTTATGACTCTAAGAGAGACATATGCGACTGTTTGGACATTTAGTCACAGGCAAAGCAGTTTGCCACAAATAAAAAGCAGAAAATTATGTTATGTCCATTCTACGTATGGAACAGCTAGCCAGTTAGCACCTAAGATGCCATTCTGTGTGCAGAAAAACTACTGTGTAAACCACAGGAACACATCGCTCTTGACAGGGGAAACCACATCTAGCTAACCAGTCGGCCATCGATATTTTAGTTTTGCTTTGGCCTGCCGTTATGTAGATAGACCCAAAATGATCATCATCACCTTCAGAATGTCTTAGCTTGTCCCTGCCTTTAAAGCAAACTCTTTTAAGTAGGAGTAAAAAGAGTCATTTATTTATATAAAAAAAAATGACTGACGGGGGACTTGAGAATGAACAGACCATGCCTGTGTCAAGACGTGAAAGAACACTTTCAAGGTTGAAGCAGAGGCTGCTAGTTTTATTCAGGCGTAAAAGGCATTTGCGGAGAATAGAGAAGGGCCTCTATGCTTCCCTTTGCTTTGTCATATTCTATTCGTTCACACGGACGTCTGTCTCTCTTGGCAACTCAATAGCGCACGCAACAGTTTCGTTCTGTAATAAGAGCGACAGCAGCGAAGGCAGAGAGAGGCTATTCATGCCCTTGGGGATGCTAAATTATTTACTCACCGGCATTAAAAATGCAAGCCGCAGGTCAGCAAGGTATGCATGTATTACACCCTGCAGTCCTTCTCATTAAGCGGCGGCGCGTACCGTGTCGTACATTTCTGAACTAAAAGACATGTGGCTTAAAAAGTCAGCGGTGGCATTTTGTGTTAGCTTTAAACGCTTAATCTATTTCCTGCTGCCTCATTTGGGAAATAGAGCTTTTATGCATCAATTCAAATTTTATTAGCTGGGTCAATATTTTCAGACTACACGCGGATTACCTTGTGCCTTGTGACTTTCCGAAGCAAGGATGTTCCAGGATGATTAAAAATAGTCCTATTCTCTGAAACTGAAACTCGTGAATCAGTTAGTACCGCAAGTGTTTTCCGTTGAACAAATCGTTATGTACAGAATTATTTTCAGCACTCGACACTATATTTATTGATATTGATTTATTCTTTTTCTCATCACACTTTAAACTTTAATACATACATATATACATACATATACATATATGTGTGTGGATATATTCCTCTGTATGTGTATGTGTGTGTACATATATGTATATATCAGTGTTTCTGCAAAAACGTGGACTGCCCGGGGTTCCCCGAGGATTGGGTTGGGAAACACTGGTATAAATATTGTATTTAATTTCTTCATCATCTTGCATTACACCATAATATATGTACTGTATGATTTAGTAAGTATATAAGTATATGATAAAGTAAAATAAATAAATAAAATAATTAGAAAATAACTGTATGGTTCCATAAGTAAAGCTTACAACCAGATTGTGTAACGCATGCAGATTTCATACAACTCACCATGTGGGTTCTGAACCAATCATTGAGGAGGACTGACAAGGCCTTCCTATGATAAACATACGTAGCATATATTTGAAATTGCGTAATTGTTTGATATGTAGTAGGCGAAGTAAAGTATGCGAAGTGAGCAGTATGTCTGAATAATTAGTATGGGTGAGATAGTAGGTGGATGACATACTATATTCTGTGAAATTCCAAAGTGTGCTACCGATGGATGCTACGCTATCCCACAAAGCCACTGGAGATTCAACCGTAGATGAACAACGTTGCTCGCTAAGAAATTTTTGTTAAGATAGCGAAGGAAGAGCCGCCTCTGCACAAATTTAGGTGGGAAACAATACTGTTGCATACTTTGACTTGAATACATATTTTTTTCATTGATAGCAGTTTTCAACTTTTGTGGTGGTCAGCCTATGCCATTGGTAAAAGTACAATGCAGGCAATATGCAATATGGTGACTGCAGTGTGTCTGAATGCATTCATACTGTCCTCGTGCACAAATACAGTACATACTACATTAACATTGTGAAGCATACTATTTTGGATATACCCATAGGTACAAGAGAGTGGAGGAGAGACGTAATGAATTGTGCATAAAGGCCATTACAGGTTTTGGCTTTTTAATAGCTGCTTATAAAAATGACCGACAAAGACTGTGTCAGGTACACAAGGACATAATGACAAGTTCTCTTCTGACTTTTTGCTAGCAATTTCAATGAAACCGGATATGATCGTCAAGGCTAACAGCCATTAAGTATTAATAGGTATTAGCACGTCACGGTAATCTTGAAATTCATTGCTGACAGCTTCAAAGTCAAATGCTGAAGTTTGACTCAAAAAGTTCACAGAGGAAATGAATCAAAGCTGGACTTGGCGGAAAGAATCCATCAGCCTGCGGTGGCGAGTTCAGTGTTCATTGGAGTGTCGCAAATAGCAAAAAAAAAAATATATATATCCCAGTTTCTGCTGTTTTCTGGCCTCAAAGTGCAACCAAAGAGCGACCCACACCTGAGCCCCAGAAAGAAAACACAGAATTCAACAGCAGAAGGAAATGGAAAGATGATCATTTGCTTTCAACAGATGTCAAGCACTGCCCGTTACATAAATGAACATCAGTGGGGGACTTAAATGTGTAATTACTGCTACACAAATAGTCAGGGTATTTCCAACAACCTTCAATTACCCTGAAAACAATCTAACGAATCTGCATTCATTTTGATAGTTCTCACATGGTCATGTGACACAGGAACGGGATGTGGAATACTGGGGTTATGGGGAGGATTGGAGAGGAAAGAGTCACATGACACTGTAGGGAGTCTGTAATGAAAACTAATTAATGTACTGTCATTGGGGGGGGGGGGGGGGAAAGTCACCCTAAGACAGGTTGACCAGTTAATTGTTGTCAGGGTGGACACTTTGAGTTGGACAGGATTTTATATACTACCATTTTAAATTAAAGGACCTAGATTTCACTTATGCACAGATTTCTTTCTGTGTGCTGATTGGTCAGTCTCCTATAATCATGCATGTGTCACTAATGTTAATGAGAAACAGCTGGATGAGTCTTTCAATCAAGGAAACAAAGCAGTCAAAGCACAAGAAGAGCTGAACTATTTAGCCAAGAACAGGAGTCTTTCAGTTTTAAAGCAATCTGACACAGATTATCAGGGGAGTGTTTCACAAAGCAAGGTTTCTCAGCTGGGTTAACTTATTCTAAAAGTCATGAGTTTAGGTAAGGACCATTTCTATTGGACCATCATGACTTCTAGCTTAAGTTAGCCCAGCTAACTGAGAAATCCTGCTTTGTGGAACACCTCCTAGTCATCCTGCTCTAAAACAGCCCTAGCAACTCTTCTGACTGATTCTTAGTAATTTCAGTAGGCTACAGCTATGCTCAACAGTAATATTAAAAAAAAATGCCATAAAATAATAGTGTAATGCTGGCTTACAGCTTCTGTATGCAGTGTTAGACGCTGAAGCTATCTGCTGAACACGCTAATGTAAATAGCCAGGCACGTGAAAGAGGAGACGTTCCAGCCGGTCTGCTCTTCCAGGAGCCTGTTAAATTGGCAGGTCTGGGCTGAAAATGTGGGCATCCACCTGTGAATTTGTGCTAGACTGAGTGGGGGGGGGGGACAAACAACAAAGCTCCCAGGAAACTGTGTCCAGCTGGGGCTGGCATTGTGATAGTGCCACATATAAAAGGCCCAGAGATGTGCAGCTTGGTGTGGGCGGCCAGGTGGAACCAAGGTGCCCCCCACCCCCACCCCTGATCCCACGGGAATCTCTCTGGAGGTATTAGCTTTGAGTCTCGAAAGACCTGCAAGCAACAGCTGTGAAATAAACACCCACAAACAGACATCTCCGAGCGCGGCCATCTCAAATACGACAAACGCGAAGATCAAATAAGGATATCAAAATTATGCCGTAAATAATGTATTTGCTGACACTCATGTGGTTTGTCGTACACAAGACGTGCTCATCCCATTTTAACAGGCACTCATATGCCTTGTATTCAGAGGTGGATAGTCCAGGTCCAGAAAATAAAAATCCAGACCACGATTTTGTTTCAACCAATCAGTTGAGTACTCTGTGACGGTCATTCTTTCAGCTGATTGGTTGAAGCAAAATCTTGGCCTAGATTTTTACTTTCTGGACCTGACCCATCCTCCTCTGCTTGTAGTATATGAACCTTTACTTGAGCATTCCATTTTTTTTCTTTTTACTTTTCACCAAACTTAGGCAATGGAGAGTCAGGGGGTGTGACCAGGAATCTGGAGCTTACTGTATTTGGGCCCTGTAATCCCCACCAACAAAGTAACTAGACCTGAATTTCGCATTAAACATCCAGCTGTATTAACACACAAAATACAAAATCGAATAGAACCAACAGTAAGCTAATTATTAGCAAATACAGGACCTGGCACCCAATCCTGGGCATTCTCTCACTTTGTGCCACTTCAGTAGTCTCCAGTCCACCCCTGTGAATTGCAGTGTTTCTTAATCCTTGTCCTCAGGAACCCACAGATGGTCCACATTTTTGCTCCCTCCCAGCTCCCTGCCAGACAGTCTACATTTTTGCTCCCTACTGGGAGCTGGGAGAGAGTAAAAACATGGACTGTCTGCTGGACCGGATTGGGAAACACTGCAGTACCAAAAAAGTGGTTGTAGGATGGATGGAATAGAAGACAGTCACTCAAATAAGTGGAACAAACAAAACTCCCAGACTTGATAATAATGTCATGGCTTCTTCGTAAAAGTGAGGTATTAAAACCTAGAGTGCAAGTGAGGATTCCTCATTTGTTAATTGAAGTAATTAAACAGAAAAATGAGTCTGTGATGAGGGTCCTACGAGGTCACTCAGCACCAGTGGAATACAAAGCAAAAAGCAGCCTACGGCTCCAAGTGACGCGCCCAGTCACTGATGCCCCGGGGACTACGTCGTCTGGCACCTCCTGGCATGTGCAAACACGGGCACGGAGATACAGGGAGAGACGTGTGGGCGCCTGGCACGCAAATGCACACCGAGGGACGCAGCGGCACGCACACGACAGCGCTGACGGAGAGGAGAGAGCACGTATCACGGGGTGAAGCTAGCGGCGCAGGCTAACATGCGAAAACATAAAGGGGATAACTTAACGGTATGCACACACCTTTAGGAATGTATATAAATGGACTGGGTGGTATGTGGTTCTGGGTTGCAGCTTTGTGACTGTCAACAGAAGGTTGCCGGTTTGAATCCCGCAGTCGGCAGAGTCCACTGTTAGACCCTTAAGCAAGGTCCTTAATTCCCTGAAATATGGCTGAATGTTGCTTGCCCTGGAGATGTGTGGAGGTGTGGTCACAGGACGGGCACGCTTCTATACAGAAACGGGCAGGAACACCCACAGAGATACACATCTCCATCACTGAGGCCGATGTGATACACATCTCAATGCACTGAGGCCGATGTGATACACATCTCAATGCACTGTCAACAATCCGATACATTAAAGATACAAATGTAACAAATACTAATGCAATATGATATCATTCACCCCTGTTGCGATGCAGTGAGATTCAACATGATGCAATTCCATGCCATATGATGCAAAAGAATATGATGCGATGTAATGCAAATACGGTACAGGTAGATTTTATTTCTTTAGGTTATTCTTTATGAACAAATTATAAATTAACTAGAAAAGGACATATTTGTGTCTCTAATACTGTACTGCGACTGAGTAAGCATTATATATTAATAAATCAGATTTTACCAATGTGAAGATGTTAGAAATAATGAATCCTGAGTTCCTAATACCGATTGATGTAGTTTTTTATTCAATAGTTTTTATTGATCAGTTGTATCTGATATAAAAATATAATTTCAAAAATGTTTACACACACACACACACATACACATAAATGAAACACTTAACCAAATATTAATTCTCTGGACCCCATAAGAATTGGACCCACCATGTAGGATGGATCGTTGTCATCTTGGAATGAGAGAACAGTGTTTGCACCATAGGGTGCGTCTGGTCTCTCGAATAACCACACATCCTGGGGCCATTATGCAGCCAACCAGAGCAATCATCTCTCATAATGACTCCCTGGAGACCGACGTCCATACTAACCCAGATGGAGAGTCAAAGGGATGCTTTGATTTTTCTCCGAACACAAACCCATCCGGATGTGGAAATCATGGTGAAAGTTGACTCATCAGAAGAGAAGAGAACAGCCTGTGAGTTTCTTTTACCAGGTCATGTGACTTTGCGCTCTGGCCTTGATAGAAGTGGTTTATTCATATAGACAGTGGCACACAATATAGTGCAGTACAGTGTCAATCTGACTATGCACAGGGATGGATCTGGGTGACATGCTGACACAGAACCATGCAGGAACAGTATGTTCCTTCCACAACCATCGTAAGCTGATAATTCCCTATTAAGGTGATTTCATGGGGAATCCGCTCCATAGGGGTGTGATTTCACTTTATTATTCTACACAGTATCTCCTCCTGACAATTTCCTCACCACATTCAGCAGCTGATAGATGAATGGATCTTGACGATATGACATTTATTGTTACAAATCCTTATAAGGAATTTCAGGCAGTGGATAAAAACACAGTTTTGCAGAGTGGCACATGACTTCAATAGGAAAGCCCCTGGATTTTCAGGATCCCTTTTCTGTCATTACCTGTCTCCGAAGCATAAGCCATACTCTGTGTCCACAAGCATCAATACTCCTTTTTCGAGGACCTTTGACCTTTAACCTCCTTTGACCTTCTACCCATGGGGGTATTTGGGAGTATTCCACAAAGCAGGATTTCTTCATTAGCCAGATAAGGATTGTCCATTGAGAATGCCACTTACCTCTCCTCCTACTGGACAGCTTCGCTGTTTGGCTTAAGTTACTCAGCTAACCTGGAAATTCTGCTTTCTGCAATAGCCCCTTGTCTCCATTGAACCACCGAAAGCATCAACTTTTTATTAGCCACAGAAAACAACAGCATTACAGCATTTTGCTGAAGGTGGGAGCGAAAAATAACAGTATAGGTGTTTGGCCTGCCCAATAATAATTAACGAGATTCTTAGACATTGGAATAATAATAATAATATAAAAATAGGTTTATATAACTTCAAATAATACATTGAAAATTAAAAATTGAGAGTGATAATGAAATACACTCATCTACGCCTACACCTATACTTATATTTTACTATATAAAGGGTTACATATATTGGTTCAGATTATGCTTACAGCCAGTCACTGATACTCTCCCAAAGCAGCCCACTTAGCTAGAACACAGAAGGAATTAAAGACGCCGCAATATAACTATTGGCGAAATGTTATCGCACATTCTCTACCGCCACTGCCGTCAATAATTTCAGTTGAATTGCCGAGGCAAAAAATAGCGTTTCGAACATTCTGTTTATGGCTGGTATTCAGCGTTGCTGGCGGGCGGACATTACCGTGTGCGCTCCGCTATTCATACCTGAGTGATATGTTCAAAAATCGGGAGGATAGCAAAAGTGAAAACCGATCGATAATTTCTACAAGTTTATGTGGCTGAATTTCATTATCCGGGTGAGTGTTGTTTGGCTCTGTATTGATGTACCTGTCACAGCTGTTGTGATGGCCAGACTGTGATTTGTTTCCAACGTTTTTGCCGTACAGGTGCGGGCGGTTGGATGGGGATAAGGAGCTGGATGACGGCTGATTGTATTACCGTTTCCAGCAGTCTCAGATGCCCCCGCCAAGCTCGGCACCCTTATTCGTCGCTCGCCTGTCAGGTCTGATTAGCAGGACCCTCAGTGTCTAACCGATCTTGCGGAGTTTCAAATTGCACTGGCTCTCCCTCTTTAACTAGCCACCTGCAGACTCTTTGAATTACAGTGACAGGCTGTCTTGCCTCACTTTCTCTCACCATCGAATCAGGAGGCGTAAATACAATCTGCCTGAGTGTCATACACAGATTGCCCGCCTCGGAACATGCGTCGGGTTGATATTCTGGCATTCTTTCTGAATTTTCTCTCTAAGTTTGCATAATAAACCCAAGACAGCTTAATTGTATGTGTGGCTATGTCTTGGTACAACTACAGTATGATTCCAATGTGATCAATTCGTCCATCTTTCAGCCACTGATCCTGGAGTCTATGCCAGCTTTAGAGTCAGGGAAAAGTGTACCTTGGCAGCCCTCTTAACTGTTCAGCAGTCATCTGTCTCTGTCACTCTACGCATCCACTGCACATAACAATGCTCCACCTTATGCACTTTTTGTGAACCACTATTATTCCACTGTAAGCTGTTTATGAACACACCCATTGCACAGCCTTAGTCAATGGTTTGCACAGCATAGTAATTAGTCTATTCATTCATTCATTCGTTCATTTATTCATTCATAAATTATACATATTTAAAAATGACAAACGTGTCACTTGACTGAATAGGATGCCAGTCACATGGCACATCCACACCTTCCATCCATCCATCCATCCATCCTTCCATCCATCTATCCATCCATCCATCCTTCCATCCATCCATCCATCCATCCATCCTTCCATCCATCCCTGACCCTTGAGCTGATCCGAGTCACAAGAGCAGCAGTCTAAGCAGGGATGCTCAGACCTCCCTCTCCCCAGCCACCTCCTCCAGCCCCTCTGGGGGAATACCAAGGCGTTCCCAGGCCAGCCCAGAGATTTAATCTCTCCAGCGTATCCTGGGTCTGCCCTGTGGCCTCTTCCCAGTTGTACATGATCAGCTTTGGGGTGGCATGGTGGTGCAGTAGTTAGCACTGCCCCCCCCCCCCCCCCCCCCCATGACCCTGAATAGGACAAGTGGGTAAGTGAGTACAGAGGATGGATAGATTTTCACTTTTCACAACGCCTCGCGTTTACGCATTCTGTTAGCATTGGGGAATCAGAAAAATCTGAAACTTAAACTTATGAAACAACTAATCGATCCACTGGCACCCCCCACCCCCAACACCCTGACCATTTTACTGGTCTATGAAATTTTTGTATGACATAAATCAGTCATCAAAAGCCCTAATTTAGGGAGACCAGTTAGCCTAACTGCATAACTGGACATGAAGTGAGTGGAACATGTGAACTACCCAGTGAGCCCCAGTGAGTGCCCAGTGAGCTACCCAGTGAATACCAGTGAGCTACCCAGTGAACCCCAGTGAGCCACACTGCTGCCCAGCAGGAGTCCTTGCCAAATTACATGTTGCATTCAAGTTATAAATACTTTTAAGTTGTCAAGTGTATTTTTTCATATCTTAATGAAAGGCAGTGTGACTAAGTGTTCTAATTGTATCATTTTTAAATCATTGCTATGATACTTTAATTGCAGTGAAAGCACACATTAGGTCTTAAAATTAGATTTGAGTTATACGTCCCCTAATGCTAATGGTTATTAAACGCGAACGCACACTGAAGTCAATATAAAATTAAAGTCGGCATTGTTCAATGTCTGCTTCCTGCTTTTATTACTTTTTATTTGCGCTCTTTTTTGAAAAGATTGTTTTAAGCATAACAATCCTTAAACGTAAACGTTTGCAATAGGTTTGCACCAAAGTAATGTGTGCAGTATGACGAAACATATTGTACGATAAAGGGTTTGATCGGTCTTGACAGGTCCTATCAGCTATTAGGTTCCAGCTGTCAGCTGACAGTGAAAACACATGGGACTCGTTGTTTTGCCTGGAATTTCAGGGGCAGAGACAAATATCTGTCCCCTGCTTATTTATTTTGTAGAGGAAGGGTACCGCTAAGTCGCTAATAATAAGTAATAAATAATTTAACTATTTTGATTACTTCAACGTAATGTAACCTATTACATTTGATTATTGTTTGATTACTTTTTAACAAAATGTTTTGAACAAAATGTTTTGAAGCTGAAAACAAAAGCTTTGCTGACATGTTTTGTCTGAAAATGTGCCCAAAGTAGGCATTTCTGCACGACAAAAAGATGCAAATGAATGTTTTTTACCTAAAAGAATATCTTTGGATATAAAGCTTCTGTGGTCACCAACATTTTGATTAGTTATTGCATTTTAATTACATATTTTTTTCGCAGATGACAATTAGATTTATTTTGTAATTGATTTACGTAATGTCATTCCATGTAACTAGTTACTCCCCAGCACAGAGAAACATGATGTCATGGAATCCAGATGCATCTCTAAGTGTGGCTTCAAGGAGCTCTTCTCAGTTGAATGAAAGACTTACTAATTAAACTCGTCATGGTTCAAAATATAATGTCCATATGAAAATAGGTTATGTGAGCTCACAAACTCCCCAAGATACTATCAAAATTATGTAAAAATGTTTCTGGAGAGCCAAGGAGGACAGGACAAACATTTAGATAAACTTTACTTATGTGTTTTGCTGTAAAAGTGTCCACTTTTTTCAGAACTGTTCAGACAATTTAGTAACAATTTTCTTGAGGGGACACAAATAATGTAGCAGTATACTCTTACTTAATGTATTAATTAACCATAAACTAAGTGTTAGTTACATACTGAACCCATGTTCATTAATCATTAATCAATCATAACGGTTCATGTATTTCATGCAGTTACTATATATGTTCATGATTTGTACTTGACTAGTAACCTAGTACCAAGTACTGTTACTAGGTTACTTGTGCCCCCTCAAGTAAAGTGCTACCGTCACTTATCAAAATGTTTAAAACCCATCTTTTCATCTTGTATCGCTCCGTTTGCATTAAATGTGTATGCGCGACAGATTTTCCGGTGCGTGACAGTGGGGTCAGTGATGCATGAATATGCATTAGATGTTGCTTGGTAAACAACAAGAAAGCACGAATTCTATGCCGTACCGCTTAATTCGCTACCCCTGCCAATTAGCTACATCCATGAATTTAAATTTTTTTTTAAAAAGTCAGAAAAAGCGCCTTTCGAAAACACATAGACTCGTAACAAGTGAGACAAATTGAAACAGCTGTGATTTTGGTATACACTATGGTGAACTACTGTACTAATGCTATCTATTAAAGTCAATTTAAGCAGTGGGGGGCTCAGTGACTGTTGTCTCATGCCTGCAGGCTTTGGGGGTTTGAATCTCACCCCGGTTCCATGCGTGAGCTTCCTCTGGGTACTCCAGTTTCCTTCAGCAGTCCAATGGCATGCAGTTAGGCTAATTGGTATCTCTAAATTGCCCATTATGTGTGTGTCCTGTGATAAACTGGCATCTCAGCCGGGCTGTAACCCTGCCCAGGGTAATTTGCACTGTTATTTTTCGGTCCCACCTTCAGCAAATTGCTGCAATGCCATTGATCGATTACAGCTGTTAGCAAATTGTGTAATTTTCGGTTAACAAAGAAAAGAAAACAATTCCTAGAATAGAAATGCTTCATGCCTTGGCTCATCATAAGATGAGTAACAGTTGAATCAAGTTTAAAAGTCTGGTCAATATTTGGTAACATGAGTTGCAACATTGTCATCCAGGGATTTACCTAAATGCCGTCTATCTAACAAATGTCGTGTAATCTAGATGTACTACTGAAGTGCTATAATTCCATTCATGATCAGTGGTGGGTCTAGACCATTTCAACTGGGGGGGGGCAGACTGGGGCCAATTGTTCTGTTGAGGGGGGCAGATTAATTTGACCTTAATGTCCTCCAAGTGATACTTACTGTACATTAAGTATCTATTAAGAAGCAAAAGACAGTTTTGAAAAAGAATGTATTTATGCGATGCTTTGCAGTCACTTTTTACAGTTTTTGCAAATATGTTACTCGTTGTGATTACCATACTGTGACTTCATTGGCTAATCTATGTTCTTTCCTGTTGGCACAGCTGTTCTGGATGGGATCTATGTAGATGGTGAAACATTTAGTAGGCGGTAGGAAAACAGGAAACCAAAATAGTTACCGCTGTGAACCATATTCAGTTTGTAGTGGATCAGATTTGGTGATTTTTAATTTGTTCATGTAAGAGTAAGTAACCATCACTGAACTAAAAACACAAAGTTGCCAAAATTTCATTGGCTTCTTCCTGCCAAATTCTTTGGCTGATCAAATGTATATTCATATGAATTTGCCAATAATAAATAATAACATCAACTGAGTGAAATGACTGGGCAAAAGAAAAGTAATACAACATCATATAATACTATATTGCACAAAGTTTCATCTTGTCATTTTTGTTATACATTTTAATTCAAATTCGATTAGCTTATTAGATAAATTCTAGTAATCACACTACTGTTAACTGCATTAATTTCGGAAATTCTACACTGCAATGACAATGCAATGATCATGTTAACTTCCCTTTAGTGGTTAAATGATTGTGATACTATAGCAAGGGTTTATTGAAAATTGCTTTCTTTGGATTAATGGGTTTTACATATATTTTCTTACGTTAAGGGTAGCATGGTGGCTCACACATATAGGGTTGTGGGTTTCAATCCCACCTCTGCTGTGTGTATGTACCTGGATTTTGCATGTACTCCCCGTGTTGTCTGGAGTTTGCATGTACTCCCTGTGTTGTCTGGATTTTGCATGTACTCCCCATGTTGTCTGGAGTTTACATGTTTTCCCCATGTTATGTGGAGTTTGCATGTTCTCCTCATGTTATGTGGAGTCTGCATGTTCTCCCCGTGTTACGTGGAGGTTGCATGTTCTCCCCGTGTTACGTGGAGTCTACATGTTCTCCCGGTGTTACGTGGAGTTTGCATGTTCTCCCCGTGTTACGTGGAGTCTGCATGTTCTTCCCATGTTACGTGGAGTCTGCATGTTCTCCCCGTGTTACGTGGAGTCTGCATGTTCTCCCCGTGTTATGTGGGTTTCCTCTCAAAGTCCAGAAACATGCAACTGGTGTCTCTGAATTGTACTATGCGTATGTGCCTTTTGCTGGATGCACCAAGCTTATGCCTGTGACAGGCTCCACCCCCTCTGCACAAAATAGGCATGTGGAAGATGGATGGATGGAATTTGTCATTTTAATTGGCATCTCTTTTCCACTGACTGTTAGGTCTTGCTGTTTGATACGTGTGTTGCTTTTACCAGCATTTTGCCTCTTTACTCATATATAATTACCCCACAATTAATCCATGCCACAAAATCATAATGATAGCAAAATTTTCACCTATCAATACAAAACATTAAGAGGTTTGTATAATTTTCGAATCCACATCATTTTGTTTTAGCAGTATATGTGCAAAAGGACAAAACTGATTGATAATTGATTTATATATGTTTCCTCATCTGGCGGGAATATTTCGGTTTTGACAGCAATGTATGTGTGCCTAGAAAATCAGGTGCTATCTATGAAATTATGCATGAAATTACGCTGTCCTTTAAGCTGCAAATTTTTTTTTTCCTGTAGTGCAATATGTTATTTTGTGTAAATATATGCAAATGGACCCTTATGATTGACAAAGAAAATGAAAGGATTGAAGGTCAAAAGGAGTGTTGGCAGCAAAGCAGATGGTTCTTCTGCATAAATAACATGAGTTACGTAACGATGCTACGTAGCTAATGCCAACGCCGCCGCTGTTCCTCATACGATCGGCGTTAAAGCCTGTCTCCATTTCTACTTAGTAATTATTATTTTCAGAGTGCTGTCAGAATCCTGTCTGCAAATCATTCAGTTGAGTACGACAAACCACATTATAAGGATGGGTTTCTTGCCTGCACTGGAGCCGTTAGATAACATTGTTTTATCTGTAATTCAGATGCACGCATTCACAAAAAGAGCAAGGAGACTGATCTTTATGACATTTAAAATACACCCTCATCTTTCCCGCATATGGTGATTGATTCCTGTCTGCTCGCCGTCTTGTAAATGCTATAAGTAAAAGATCAGCCTAATTCGAACCGTGCTGAGTGACGTTAACCAGGCAACACTTGCAAATATAATACAAAAAAAAATGCCAATTACTCAGAGAATGCGAGTGGACGAGTGCAACACGATTATAGTTCAGAGGCCTTGACAGGAAGTAGAAGGTTTGAGATAGAATTCAGTATGGTTGAGGTAAGATATGCAAAATGGGATGAAAAAAGTGGAAAACTGAATGCAAACTTGGAAGAATGTTTCATGAAGATATGTCATAGCCAAAGGCAGTGTGATGATGTACCTGCTCCCATCCTTACAGAAAATCAGATTAAATAAATGTTTAATTTAGCCACATTTGGGAGCATTTTGGGACACAGTCTTACTATGTCCATTAACTTCCCAAATCCATCGCTTGTATAATAGGTATAAGTGAGTGTACCGATCGGATGATGGGGACAGGGCAGCATTCGCAATGGGATTTACCCTGAGTGCTTTACAAATCTTCTTCCTTTTTCTTCATGGCAAACAAAGTAACCTTAAAAATGGGAGATGAACTATTGCTCCAACATCTAACATTTCACGAACTGTTTGACACACTTGTTGGAATCCATGCCGGAATCTCCCCTCTTTTCTAGAAGGTATGAAACTTTAATTCACGCATTTCATTTTCTTTGACACAGGTAGTGCATGGGAACTGTGCACACTCAACACAGAACAGCGGCTAGGATTCAAACCACAGTGCCGCTTCATATCAAGGTAATGAGTCACCCTTTTTAAATAACACAGGCGACTGGTGCTTGCATTTGGAATGGGGCGATATCGACAAATGGCACCCAACTTTAAATTTCACATTCTGTGACTTCAGAAGTAATCTTTGATGAATATATGTAATGAGTATTTTCATTGTGTGATTCACCTTGAACATAATATGACATTATAAGATATTATCATCATTATCATCATCATTTTTGGGATAACCAGTAGGTCAGCTGTTCAAACCCAGGTGTGAGGACTCTTCAGCCAATCAGTCCTCTAATTAATAATCTAATTAGGGAGTTGCAGCAAAAACGTGCACACACACTGGCCATTTCTGGATAAGATTGCCCACTCCTGCTCTAGGCAACATCACCTACTCAGAGGCCAGTTTATTAAGCACACCTGCTGGCAGTGCCTGGCAGAGCCCATGCCAAGCATCACCGCTGGCACCCCCCCCGCACCACGGCATGCCTGTTCTGTGACATCTAATGGGCTGAGCGCCACTGCCTACTTCTTAATGCAAACAGTCTGCTCCTCCGAAAAGCGATTTATGTAGCTGCATATAAATACATACAGCATGAAGATAGGGTCAAGAGGTTCACTTATTGTCAGGCGGAACACTAGCATGGATAAGGTCTGTTTTCTAATCGATTTTGAATGTAATGCGACTGCTGGTGCTTTCCAGACGCGTCAGTTCCGGAATCTTAGATGCAGTCGCATTCCTGAGATCCCCACACACAGTAGGATCCACAGCTTACGGAGAATGGTGCGCTTCTGAGGGCAAAAACACTCCCTTAAGAGAGAAAAAAAGAGGTCTAAGGAGAATGGACAGATTTGTTAAAGCTAACAGGAAGACCACAAGTGCAAAAAAAAATAACTTGGTAAAACAGTGTTGGGTAGCACACAGCACATTCTCCTCGAAGTACTCTTGGAGGCCAAAGGTGGGTCCGACCCAATATTAGCTATGTGTACCTAATAATGTAGCCACTGATTATGTATTACAAAAAATACAAATAATAATAATTTAAAAATAACAATAGAATATATACAGAACAAAATTATTATTTTTTTCTTGTCTAGGGAAAAAGAGATGACAAGATGTCAGTAAGTCTTCAAGACACCCCAAGCCCCAGAACAGCAAGGTGCCCAAAACATCATTTTCCACCTTAGAAACATAGCTAAGGTACGACCAATTATAAATCAGAAAGATGCAGAAAAACTGATTCATGCTGTTTTCTCATTCTGCCACTGTAATGCACCTTTTTACTGGCTTCCCAAAGAAAATCACTGAGCGACTGCAGCTAGTTCAGAACTCTGCCGCCCGGCTGTTAACCAGAACACAGAGAAGAAAACACACTGGTCTAGTTTTAGCTGCTCTACACTGGATACCCGTAAAATAAAGAATTGACTTGAACATCCTCCTACTTATTTGCAAAACCCTTAATGGAGCAGCACTTAGCTATGCTGCTAACTATGGAGCAGCATTTAGCTATGCTGCTAACTGTGGAGCAGCACTTAGCTATGCTGTTATAACTATGGAGCAGCATTTAGCTATGCTGCTAACTATGGAGCAGCACTTAG
>JAODJW010000050.1:524987-543039 GCA_026777045.1 Hyperopisus bebe
CACTTAGCTATGCTGTTATAACTATGGAGCAGCATTTAGCTATGCTGCTAACTATGGAGCAGCACTTAGCTATGCTGCTAACTCCATTGTTAACTATTTACCTTCAAAAACATTGAGATCATCTGCTGCTGCTCTGTTGAAAGTTAATAGCGGCCGAATGAAAACTGGAGAGACAGCATTTGTCACTCATGCCCCTAAAAGCTGAGAACGCTATGTATAGACGTCAGGGAAGCTAGCTCGTTACATATCCTTAAAAGAAAGTTAAAGATGTATCTCATATTATTGTTTGACACAACAATAATAGATACTTTATTGATCCCCGTGGGGAAATTGTCTTCACGCCTCCCTCAACTTGCTCTTTGTCCACGAAGGGCAGCCACCCGTAGCGGCGCCCAGGGAGCTGGGGGTTAAGGGCCTCGCTCAAGGACCCATGGACATGCTGAGGCTGGGTTTGAACTGGCGACCTTCTGATTACAGGCACAGCCCACTGAGCCACACGCTTCATCTGCAAATGAAACCTGTGATGTACAGAATTTGTGATGCAATGGCCCTCAAGCTAATATACAAATAATCAATAATAAAAATACCAATAGCTATTGTATGACTATATACATATTATGTTTGTATGTGTGTGTGTACATGTGTGTATATATATTTTCTCACACACACACACACCACTCTATATTTTCAAACAAATCTGCATTTTTTAAAATCCTGGTTTAATTCTGGCTCTGCGGGCAAAAGGCTACACTGTGTGGCAGGCTGCTTCCTGGCTCAAAATTTCTAAGACAGCAGTACAGAAGAATGAGGTGAAGCAGGAGACACTGGGAACAACCAGAAACCAGCCAGGCAGAGGGCAGAAGCGACTTTCTAATGCCAGAGATTAACTTATCTGACAGTTTCTCGTGAATTGTAGGATGACATCAAGTGACCTTCAAATGGAATGGAAACATTAAGTGCAGGTGTGAAGTGCACTGCTAGGACAGTTTGTATCAGGCTCCTAGGAGCAGGACTGAAGTCCCATAAAGTGAGGAAGAAGCCCTTCATTACTGAGAAACAGGGAAGAACCTGACTGCAGTTTATAATATATATGCATATACATATGCTGTGTGCTTAATTTTTTCCATGGCTGTACATCATATATATATATATATGTATATTATTAATTGGCTTTCCATTATTTTTTATGGGGACAATTCGATCGACACACACACACACACACAATGTAATATAATCTACACATAATCTGTGTGTGTGTGCATGTAAATATATCTTGGATATTAAAAGGAGACTTAAGTTGTGCTATCCACACCTGCATAGTGCATAAATTCATGGAGTTTTCTGGCCACTGAATATTGGCAGCTCAAAGGAATGAAACCATTTTGCCATGACATGATCTGCGTCCTGATTACACCCATCAAATGCTAAACAAACGTAAAGGAAGTGAACGGTTATATTTAAAAACGATCTCAAAATGCAGTTATCTCCGAGACGGACCAGGATCTCACTTTGTTTCGTTCCCTCCAGATTGCCTGTGCTTCTCACGATGGATTACTAAGAACATTAGAACACATGGCGGTAACTTAAAGAGCCGCTGGTCCATCCGTCTTTCACAAGCACTTATCCAGTAGAGATTCCCAGGTAGCCCAGGATTTCCAGTGCTTCAGGCAGGGGACACCCTGCATGGCATTCCAGTCCATCACAGGACACGGGCTCAGCAATGTAAATGAGGACATCGACCAATCTGCAACAGCAAATAATAATAACCCCATTCATAAACATTGTGTGCTTTGTTGTTCACCATCAACACTTCCTTTCAGGAGTAAAACTCCACTTCCAGCAACAAAAATGCCATTGAATTCCACTGAAGGGTGTGGAATCTGGGTTTTGGAGAGAAAAAAAAAAGCAGAAAATAGTTATATGATGTTTATTGCTATAAATTTCGATCAGTGTTCAGGTGTGCCAAATGTGTTGAGGAGAAAAACCACCCAGCATGCAGTGGTAATTATAATGCAGCTATCTAAGAGAAGATGATTGTAATTTGCACGAAAATGCAGAGTAGGCTGGAAGGAGGCCCAGAAAAAAAAAAAAGAATTGAACAAGAGTAACAAGAGCTGTCAGCAGCTGTGGACAGGTAATGACAAACTTGGCCTTAAAAATGTGGGAAAGACGACTTATCACTGCTTAATTAGAGAGAAAGGAAATGTACGGAGAGATAAGGATTCAAAGAGGCAGAAAATGGTCTGTCATAATAAGATGATTAGAGCAACCAGGAATGGAGTGGATTAGAAAGGTTCTTTGATTCTAGAATTCTCCTGGGGCAAGGTTCTTTGTTTCTATTTGAACACTGTCAGGTAGAGGTCAAATGACAAAGAAAACTGAAAAATCTGTGTCCTTCATTTTTGGGAATGCGCGTTGTGGTTTGCTGTTCTTAAAGTGCGCATTGTCAATGTGTGAAGTGGATCCTGTCAAAAACACTGCTGCTTTTTGTCCTACAATACTAACATACTAAAATGCAAATGGCTCATCAGCTTGGTGTTGTTATTGCGCTCAGCTGTGACCGTCTTTAACACCATGCTATAAATACTAACAGTAACATTGTACTCGCTGTAATATAAATGTATTTTATATTTATTGGAGTATAAGTAAAGACTACACTATTGTACTCTTAAAAAATCGTATTGCATTGTTTAAAAATCTTAAAAGAAAGATTAACTATGAGTCAGACTTTAGCATGAAGACGCTGGTATTGATTTTTTCAGTATTCTGGGTTCAAGTGGACAGTGGAAGACTTTTTTCCCGTAAGAGGAGCAGAAGACTCCAAGCTCTTAGTTAATAACACTATTCCCTTTGCAGCCCATACAGAGATATAATTGTCAAGTAATATTGTATTTTGCAGCCTAACAAAGAATAAATTGCCATATCATAGCATTCTATGTTATTGATATTTCTTAAAGTGCAGTGTTTCATTAATTGTCTTTGTCACAAACCAAATCTGGGAGTACTGTACCACATTGTCATATTTCCCATGTATGATCAAATACATACATGCACACAGCGTCAAACCTTCATACGAATGTCATCAAATAAGAAAACAGGTTATATTATAGCATAAATATTTCTACAGCTTGATTGCTTACCATCAATATAACATCATTGTAATTATTCATTTAGCATTACTATTAATGAAACTGAAACAGAAACAAATATATCACGGCTGTTTATTCATACTGTACAAATGGCACAGTGAAATCCACCTGAGAATGCATTGTCACTTATTTGGAATTTATCTGTACAATGCAAATACCTACAACATACCTTTACATTAAAAACAATGCTGGTTTTTACCATAGAGCACTGACCCTGGCACCTTTTTTACATTGTGGTTTTGGTTGAATCGTTCAAACTGACGCGGTCTAGCCTAGAAGTGCAGCAGAACAGACAGTCCTAAAACACCATCAACTGCATCATGAAGAGAGAGACTTGTGTGCTCTTTTCTAAAACCGGAATTTCATTTTATAACAAGGTAAATGAATGCCCCTGGTTGCCATGGATACCGGAACAAGCCTGGACAGGGTGTTGGCGGTATACTATGAGAAAGCTAGTTCCGACTTTGGCAGTATTCTGGGTTCAAGTGGACTGTGCGAGGACCAGAAAACATTAAACTCTTGTTTAATAACACAGCTCCTGATGTAGCCCATATTGAGAGCGAATTGTCAAGTAATTTTATTCTTCTCGTCCCAACAAAAAATACATGACGCAATGTTTCTAAAAGTGCAATGATTCCTTATGTCTTTATCACATATTTACATCATGCATTTAATGCATATAAATACTAAGATATGAATGTGTTTTGTCAGTTTTCTTCGACTATCCATCCATTCATTTGCTATATACCCGTTTGTCATATCCAGGGTCGCGGTGAGCCCATACCCGACAATACGGCCGCCATCCACACAGATATTCACACCTACAGAAAACTGGGGAAGTTTTATTCACCTACAGTACTCACTCACTCACTCACTCACTCACAAACACACACACAAAAATGGTTATAAATTAGCTTGTTCTGTACATAAATCCACTGTGATTCTCTTACTGAACCATAACCGAAGTGATTCATTATCGTTTATATCCGTTCCATACAGGCAATTATTTCAAAACATAAAAACATAAAAAATTAAAAATAATAAAAAGCCCGCAGTAGCCCGGAAAATTTATTTGTGGAAGGAGTCCAGGATTTGTTAGGTTTGGCAGTTTTTGACAATCACATGAAGTATTATATAAATATACTACTACAATGCTGAAAACTAGAATCCTTTCTCATCATTAAAATGGGTTTCCATTAATCGGTCCGGTAACCAACAAGAGCGGACTGATTGGCAGGACTGCCGTCTTGAAAAGGCAGGCAATACTGCCCTCTAGTGCTGCATAAATTAGGTGCAGGTGTCTCCGTCGGGAAAACTATTAGGTTAGGAAATCTAATTAAATGATGATAGCAGATCATAGTTATGACACATACATTCACATCAATTGCACTCCATATGCAACACTTACGTATTCTGATAAATGAAAATCATGAGATCCGTGTCACCGTGAGAGAGATTAACATTTAACTGTAGATTTACTGAAAAAAACATGTATTTGGTCTAATATTTCAGTGGCTGTAATACCTTTATTATTGCAGTTCAACACTTAGTACATAAAGTAACTTAATAAATTTAATAATGGAATAAGTATAGTAGTTTCAAGTTCCTTAAATATGCACGTTACCAGCAGATGGCGCCAATAACACAAAAACTGACTCTTTCTTTCAAAATGACAAAAATGTTTTGACGTCTCTTGAAAAAATGCTTCTGTAGGCAGGCTATGCAGCCTTTGCCCATTTGAATACCTTATGTAAAATGAAAACATGAATACACCGTACCCTGTTTTACAAATTCAGTAACTACGTGCTCCAAGTCACTGATAAATTATCCTCAGTACACAAACTGTTTTACAGTTCCCAGACTTAGCACTGTTCACCAAGAACCAAAGTATCAAGGAAATGGTTGAAATAAATAGAATCCTGATGAAAACAAAAGTGTTATATGATGGATATAAAATAGCAATATTTAAAACCTATGCAAACTCTACTGTCAACATTATATATTAAACATATTTGACTTTGTTAAGATGGCCAAATTCAAATTCTCACCAACACCAACAGGATCAACTCCAAAATTCAATCTTCGGCAATTGAAAAGGGTTATTTTTAACTTGTAAAAGTTGTGTTTTGCATAGATTCATCTGTCTTCCAAAAGCCTATCTGGTGCAGCAGGATTCTGCAATTCCAGTCCTGGATGGCCATAATCCAACACAATTTGCAGATTTCCCTGCTGAAATACATCTTAATACCAGGTTGTGTATGTGTATTTAGGCAGGGAAATCTTTAAACTGTGTTGGAACTCCGCAGTACAGGGTATTGGTGAGTCCGGGGCCTGTCCAGTAAAGCGGAGGGCAGAGGGACAGGATGCCAGTCTGTAACAGGGCACACGTCATATGGGCATCATAGACTCCATTCTGCCCCACTGCATGTTTTTTTTTTTTTTGGGTGGGGGGGGCAGCGAAAATCATTGGAAGAACATGAAAACTCCAGTGAATACAGTGGGTGCTGGATTTGAACCCTTAAAACTGGAGGTGTGAGGCACTCTCACGACAACCAAACAAAACGGTCCATTGTAACAAACAAACACTTCTGCCAATTGTAGTGTGTTCCAGCAGTCAAATTACCAGCCACAGCATGGAGTTCATCTTTACTGCAAAATCATCCATGTTATGCATCTACATTATGCGTAATAGGTTTGCAATTCATTCTAAAGCCAGTGAAAGTCCCTGCCTTTTTTCTCGAGACTTATTAATGCGGAACTGCCACGCTATGCTGGTGTAGTTCAAGTCTCAGGGAGGCATAAATGCTATGAAATGCAAATAATTGCCTCAGCAAAATACTGACAACGCCTGCCAGTGTTCTTTAGAGAAAAATGACTATATGAAACTGTTTGTGAGGTGTTCCTTTAAGTCAGCCATTTAATGTGATAACATTCGAGACACAACCTGAATCAGCTAATGTAAATGATTAACAGAGGCTTTTAACAAATCATCACTCTATATCAGCTACATCATATTAAATATTTAGAAACACAGACCAGCCTTGGGACCTACAGCATCCATATAACTTCCGTCTCACTCTGTTCACAGACATTTCAGTTTGGGTATCTAGTTTAAGTATCAACGGTTGATTAACAATTGATGTGGATCTCAAATGTCTCACTTGATACTTCCACCTACTCTGGGACACTCAGGGACAGCGGGGGAATGGTTTACTTTTGGATGAGCAACTTACAATAATAACCACTGAGGAATACTGACAGAAAAGTTATGTAAAGAGGCCGCTCATAAAAAGCACTAATAGGAGTTTGCAGGATTAGATTGCAAAAGTACAGTCTGGCTGAAAATTTCAGAAAAACTTTTCAAATATCGAAGAGGCCACTGTTCTTATTATGGAAATTGCGTAATCAGCATCTTTGGTATCATTCCCAACAAAGTCAACTCCTTCTTTTATCATTGTTCTTAAAAAGCTATTGCTCTCTATTCATCTTTGATCAGCCTAAAGTCTAAAATTCAGGAGACACACTGAAGCAAATAAAATTGAAATTCTTCACCGTCACTTTCTTCCATTCAGTCCTCCTAGTGACGATATCTGAATGTTCTGGAAAAAGAGACCTTCACAAAATGTTCAGTTTCACTCATTTCTCAATTTATGGGTATAAGCCTATGTAAAAAGATAAGAGTATTTGGAGTATTTGGATAAGAGTATATATATATATATATAGTAAACTGCAGCCTGGCTCCTCTCTGTTTCTCCTTGCTTTTTGGGACTTCAGTCCTGCCTCTAAGAGCTTAGAAGTGCACTTCACACCTGCACTTAATGTTTCCCATTCCTTTTGAAGGTCACTTGAGGTCATCCTCTGATTTATGACACACTGCCGGATAAGCTGACAGTCATCCCTGGCCTTAGAAAGTTGCTTCTGTCCTCTAACAGGTTGATTTCTGGTCATTCCTAACGTGTACTGCGGCCTTTGGGCCTGGAATCTGCCTGCCTCGCAGTGTTAGCCTTTCCCAGCAGAACTCCAATTAAATCAGTATTTTAAAAAGGCATTTAAAAAAATAGATTGCTCTCTTAATTTTTTCCAGAGCTGTAGCTACACTGAACAAATTTACACAGCAAACCAGAGAATCCATTTACTTCAACCACATAGACTGCAGCTACAGTTAACTAGCCCAGCCTGATTTAGTTTAGTTAGAAAGTTCTAGCAAGATTAGCACTCCCAGTGTAATTTCCTTATACATAATGTCATATTTAGTTTCATAAGTTTTGGCAATTCATCTTATTTCCAATCATAATCATATTGTTTCAAATTATCAAGACACAGTATTCAAACAAAACCGCACCACTGAAAACAGCAAATGATATTATAAACTCAAAAGACAATAAAGAACATTGTGATTCCTTTTAATAGATCTTCTGAACAGCTTAACACAATAAGCATTGTGTTTTTTTCTTCCAGTGGGTACAAAATGCTGGATAGCTTACTGATGCTTACATTATGTCATGAACAGGACTATTTATACAAAAATTTTTCTATCGTTGGCTCCAGTCAAACTGGAGTCCTTGTTATCTTGCAGCCCACAGAGTTAATGACAAGATTGACACTTTATTATAATGTTAAACTACTGTATGAACCTTCAATATTCTTTTATGTAGCTAAAATGCGTCAATGGCTAATTTGTTATATTCCATCGAAACATAGGTTTTCATCAAATTAGGCTGCACAGTGGTTAACCTAAAACCACATCTATAATTAATCTTATACATGCTTTTCTCTGCCCATCAATTAGCATTAAGCGGTTAAAGAAAACATTTGTGTCAGGGCTACTTCAGGAGTTTCAGAAGCCAAAACATTGCTTTCAATGTCATTAACAACACACAAATAGAACATACAGTATACGTGTCAGTCTCAATGTCTGGCATAGATAAAACTTTGATAATGCTTACGAATTGTGGCAAAAGGCCCATAGGTATATAATGTCAAGCCACTTACAATGATTAATTTTTACAATGAGTTTATTATAAATCAGTTAATCTTCCTTCCTAATAATTGCACTGAAAGTCATCTTTTACAGCTTTCATGTCACCTGTCATCTGTTTATTAATGAGCAACGACCACCTTGAAAATTAAAAACAAAAGACAGGCTACATCCTTAGATACAAGGGTGGCAACTGAATCCATCCATCCATCTGTCCTTCCATCCATCCATCTTTTGTAACCACTTGTCCTATGCCGGGTCCAAAGCCTATCCCAGAGACCGCGGGTGCAAAGTAGAGAACAACTCAGGATGGGGCGCCAACCCAATCGCAGTAGCAACTGAATATTGAATATCGACCAATAAAACTAAAAAGCAATGTGATGACTCAAGGCATTTTTTTCTGCCAACCCCCACCCCCCCCCCCCCCAACCCCAAGGAGAGATAGCAGGACAAATGGTCTGTGTTGTAAAGAAACATTTGTTTGTATGGCTGGTAACTTACAGCCTATCAATAAGTCATTGTTAGCACTAGAGCTTGGTAGCATGTCTTTGCCTCCAGTGGTATGTACCCAGGGGCGTTGTGGAAGGCGTTGTATCAGAGCAAAACTGAACACAGAAAAAGTAAAAGTTGTAAAAAGTTATGAAGGGAACCTATTTTTACTGTATAAGTGTGTGTAGACTCTAAAAGTTATTAGGCACTTCACAGAGATTTTACATGTAGTGTACACAAGATATCAACTTGGCAAAGAGGAAAAGTTTGCTATTTCTTAGTTAATAATATGTGCAACAAATTGGTACATGAGAATGCCTTATCATCGATTAGGTAGTAATTTTGTTAGTTATTATAATTATTATTATTATTATTATTATTGTTATTAATATTATTATTGTTGTTTTTAGGTGCCATTAAGTTGATTTGAACTCCAAACAGGCAGTGCTCCACCAGAACGTTCCAGGTTCCAGATGGCCTCCTGCTCACTGTTGTGATGATTGGGTCCCTCCACCTTTATCCTCGTCATCCTCTTCTCCAGTACCACATTCCCAAGAGTTGCAAACTTCCCTAGTTTACTGGGTCTTTGCATAATCGTGCTTCTTACGAGGTCAGGCTTGATCCGTTTGATTTGCTCCAATCGTGTCCTTCAAAGTCTAAGATTCTGCTTCGTCCTGTTCTGCGCTCTTTGTCTTCGTTCTTAGAGATGCTGCATCAGTTTTGAACAGGGCTTGACTGGGAGTAATGGTGGGGTCAAGTTGACCCCATGATAAGTTTTGCTAACTGGGGTGAGTGACCTCAATAGTAACTTTTTTCAAGGGATACATTGTGCCTGGAGAGGTATGTCTGTGTGTGTGTGTGTGTGTGTGTGTGTGTGTGTGTGTGTGTGTGTGTGTGTGTGTGTGGTGAGGGGTGCATGATAAATTTTACCAGCCCACACACCAGTATGCCAGATGGCCAGTCTAGCCCTGCTTTTGAAGAATTCATCGCAGGTCTGCCAAATGTTACTCTGTAATATGTTTCCTGACGCCTAGATCCTTCCTGGACAGCTGTCAATGACAGATCCGAGGAGAAAAGATCTGTCTGCAGCATCTGTGACTTCACTATCAAGACGAAAGTTAGCTGAAGTGGTCATAACCTTTGTATGCCTCAAATTTATCTGAAGTCCCACTTTCCTATTCTGATTTTTAACTATCCTTATAAGTATCTTGAGACGATTCATTTTTTCATACAAATATGGAGTAATCAGCAGATTGAATGTTGTTGATGTTTCATCCACTAATCTTGATCCCACAACCACCTACTACCAGTCCAGCTTCGTAGACTATTCTGATGCTGTACTACGACAAAGTTATTATTACAGTATATTATACGAGTGAGTTACTTGAAACTATAATTTAAATAAGTTCAAGAAATAATGTCATTAATGTCAATATATTATTTCACTAATGATTTAGTGGAGAGCTAAAATTTACTGAAGTTAATGAATTTAATGATAAGGGTTGGGGTTCCATTATTTTGGTTATGATAAGAATGTATATGTGCGTTTTTTTACACACACTGTTCGATTTTTCGTGTAGAAGGGGTGACGTCAGCAACTTCTGACCCATACTCACTACTCCGAAACAGTGCTTGCGATCGCAAAATTGAAAATTGTCTGACCAAAGTACAGCATTAATGATGGAGGGGACTGGTGTAAATGAATACAACACCAATTAGTCAGATGTATTCAAAACCTGTAGGTTCTCGAGAAAAACTAGAGTCTCGTCAATAAACACCCCAAATAAAAAATGTTCTCAAACGTATTCAGTACTCACTAATACCCAATAACACTCATTTCTTAGCATGAAGACTGACTTACAGCAATCAGTAAATTATCAGACAACAGCAATATAAAGTCTAAATAACGTGTCACTGTAAGCCATGTCTAATTGAAACATTGAGATTTAAGGGGAGTACTGCAGATATTTGTAACCTATATTTCTGTAACAGTCATTGAAAACGCTACAACAAATGATACCGCTCAAACACAAACAATTAACAATAGCTGCTGAACTACGACCCATGCAAGGCGACGCAGCGGGGTTTAACTTGGCAACAGAATTGACTGTGGTTTATTGTTGGCCAGCAGGTGGCAGACATTCCCAAGGAAAAGCACGTTGCAGTAACGCGTCAAAAAAACTAGACTGGTGAACAATCATGCAGTATGCAGTAATCAGTGATATAATGTGTGGCTGTTTAAGCAACACTTATTCATGCAAGTATTTTGCAAGTATTTCTGGTCAATAAATGGAAAAGAGATCAGCATGAATGAAATAAAAATGAATTAAATTAAAAGTTTACAACGGATATGGTATTTAGGTACCGTAGGCTACAGTATAATATACATGTAAATGCAATAACACTTTTGTTGTGATTATTATTTGTTTAAACACTAGCATTTATTCTATTAACCCGGTGGTTTGACAAAGCTAGGGGCAATGAAGTCTTTTAGTATTTCTTCTATTTCAGAAATTGAGAAACAAGTTTATCTTTGTTTTCTTGCGTACCCCGTCCGTCCTTCCATCACTAATACAGGTGTGCTGACACAAACTACACAGGCACTGTTAGAATCATTCATGGTTTTTAAACTGTACTCTTTTGATATATGAGCTTCTGCACCAAGCAAAGATTTTATCAATTGTAGGTCAAAGGTAACTTCCTGGGAGTGATCGTTGGGGTACGTGTAAGGGCTGTTGAATGTCAATTTATTTATCTTTTACCCCAAAATGCATACATAGTAGAATGTATGAGTAAAATGCTGTCATTAGAGTGTATAACGGGAAGCATCCAAAGTACTCATCAGACTGAGAAGTAAAAATACATTGTAGCTTGAGGCGGAATTACATATATGCTGCAATGTTCTCCGTGCACGCGAGGAATTTTACTTTTATCAGCACTAACATCAATTAACTTGAAAAACCACACATTTCATTCATTAAACCGTCCATAACATTAAAGAATGCAGCCCACTGTTCAATGCATCCATGGAACTAGGAATGTCACTGTTTATAAATGTGGTACGGGCTCGTGTCGAAGGCCTAACCCATCAATGCTGCTCTTATATTCTTAATTCGTCAGCCCTGCCTATTCCGCCCAGCAGTAGCACACTAGATCACAATGTGTTGTGTTTGAATATATACTTTTTTTTTACTCCCGATCCATTGTTTTGGCTATAAAACAATCCTGATACGTGAATAAATAGCAACCCAGCTCATAAAATGCATGTACTCTATCGCTCCTATTCTCCTTCCCTATGAAAGCAGCTCAAAGTTCCAGGAAATGCACGGACTGCTGATGGCAGTTATATGGATTGGGGATCTGTGGTAACCAGTAAGCAGCTCCGGTCTTACGGTTGTTCAGTCTCAAACGGTTAAGAGGTACATAGTGTACGGTTTATTTTACCATTCATTGTTAAACAAAAAAAAAAGAAAGAAAAGAAAAGAAAAAAAACTCCGCCATTCCCTCCGACGGCTCTGCTCCGCCTCCTTTTAGAGGCAGACGGAGTTTGATCCCGAGCGCCGACCTTTGGGAAGCGAGCTCAGACTGGTAACAGGTGGCTCTCGGGCCGCACGGGGAATATTTAACTGGATATACTTCCATAACTTGAAACTTTGGCGTGTTTCGGGGAGCTGACTCAAAATAATCGCCAGTCCAGGTCAACTAACAAGGTAAGGAAGGGATCGGGGGGCTTCGGTAGGTGCGCGCAGGTCCACCTGCGGACAGATCCCGGCGGGCGCGGAACCTTGGGTTACTGAGCCCGGTGCTGTGCGCCTTTCTCTACACCCGGAGCGCAAGTTCTGTCTTTATGTTCAGATCGCACGGAAAACTCGAGTGACTGAATGGAGGTGAATCATAAAGTGTTTGTCATCATCATTATTATTGTTAATATTATTATTATTATTACTACTACTACGATAATAGTAATTAATAATAATAAATAATATTGTGTAGTTCGTGCGTATTTGAATATGGGGTTTATTTCAGCTAGACTACCTGACTGTGAACTGACTAATGACACATACGCATAGTAAGGACATTTCATCGCGTCTTCCTGTGTGACACAACAAAACACACATCAAGTCCCTTTTACATAATGGGTTTCGGTTAAACAGCGGCAGCTGGGCGGGGTGGGGCGTCCTCTAGAAAAGAATAAGAGAATGTTCGAATATGTTATATGCCACGAATATGGCTCTGCGGCCACGCCATGGAGACGGCTACCTTTTCTTTTCGTGTTGAAAGAATGCACGTTTTATTTAATTAACTTGTTTTGAATCGTCAGCGATGTCTGGCCAAAATATGATGTGGTTATGTTTGCATATTGTTCACGGTAGTCGGGGAAATAGTTTTAATAATCATCTCATTTCCCGTGTTAGGTGGCAAAACAATACATTTCAATTGTTTGTATATCTGCGTAACTTGTAAAATGAAACAGGATGCTGTTACTTCTGGTCTACAACTAGCAAGTAAATTATACACCCTTTCGGTGGGGGTGTGAGACCGCACACGTGCGAAATTGTTTCAGTCAGACACGGATGCAAGCAAAACTATTTAAAAATGACAATTTGCAATCGTGAAGCAATCTCCTCCATCTCGGACTGAATGTACGTGCCTTGCACTGTTTACGTCCGTACGAAAAGCGAGGAGCTGAATCCAGTCCGACAGGTTTAAGGACTTGCACCTAAGCCATGGGGGGCGTGGTTTGCCCCGCTGCCCCTGGGCATCTTTTGTCATCAGGGAAGCCATGACGACAAATGACACCTAACTGTGCGCAATACCTTCTTAAAGTGGGACTGCTGCAAGCGGGTGGCGGCAGTTCTGTAATTTTGCTGACTTAGCTTTGCTAATACTTTACACAAACCAGCTGGCTTTTGTCTCACTTCACACTAGTTCACATACATTTGAATTAATCAAGATTGCCCTCAAAAAGTTATGCAGTTCAAAAGGTTTTGTTTTTTAATATTCAATAACTGTAAGGACCTATACCGTGTTAACTGTGCAGATTGCAGCTGAAGTATTTAATATGCATGTAATTGGCTGATAAGCTAGATGGGCTAATTACTGCTGCATTATGAAATAAACTGATTGTACCCTAAACTGTATATAATATTTTAATAAACCTGCAATAAAACTAAACGTTCACTGTATTTAAGAAACCCAGATGTGTGCAAATTGTTAATTTTCATTTACCTTTGTAACTTATCTAGATTATGTAGTGGATACATCACAACTATGATATAAATGTGCCTTATTTAATGTCTAAAAATCTTAGCAGGCCTAGTTTTTATAAGAATAATAATTTCTTACGATTTAAAGAATGAATACGGGGGGGTTGAATTATGTAATAAAAAGTGTCTGCCTTAGGTGTAGATCTATTGTAGACCTATGTAATGTCCATCCTGGGGTTTTCATAGTGAAAATGGGTTTCGCAAATCAATCAAATAATAAGTAACAAAACAATGCAAAATTAAAACAAGTCTATGTAAACAATATGCGGTTATGATGAAGTATTTGTCAGTGGGGGTGCTGTTTTCCTTCTGCCTTTCCTTTAGTATATTTGCATCAGGTAAATTCAGGGTTTTATTGCAAGTGAATATTCATCACTAATACAAAAGCACACAAAAGCATGAGCTGTTGTGTGCTAAATTACATGTTAGCATTCGGGGTGGAGTGGACTTTGTGGCGTTATTGGGAAACAAAGACGTGAAATGTGTTTGAAAAAGCTTTCGGAAGATTAGCTAAAATGCTAATGGTTTTGTTATGCGGTTTTGGAGGGAATTAGTACGGAATGATGAGTTACGGTGGAAATACAGAGAAGTTCCTGTTCCGGATTGTCACCGCTTCTTGTTTCTTTTTCCCCTTTTTCGACGCACAGCCATGAAGTTGTGTGCTGCCATCGCTGTCTTTCTGTGGTGTGCTGCCGCTAGCTTGACATGGGCTGCCAAAATCGTCATCGTGCCTCCAATCATGTTCGAGAGCCACCTGTACATCTTCAAAACCCTCGCCTCCGCTCTGCACCGAGAGGGTCACGACACCGTGTTCCTGGTGTCGGAAGGAAGAGACGTGCCCCCGTCAGAACACTATCGCCTACAGCGCTACCCCGGCATTTTCAACAGCACATCCGCGGACAACTTCCTGCAGTCCAAGGTGAAAAATATCTTCTCAGGACGCTGGACGGCTCTGGAGCTGTCCGACATCTTGGACCACTACTCCCAGAACTGTGACGTCATGGTGGGGAGCAAGGCGCTAATGACCCGCCTCAAGGAAGAGAAGTTTGATCTGCTCCTTGTTGACCCCAACGAGATGTGTGGCTTTGTCATTGCCCACCTCCTGGGGGTTAGGTATGCGGTCTTCAGCACGGGACTATGGTACCCAGCTGAAGTTGGCGCACCTGCCCCTCTGTCCTACGTCCCAGAGTTTAACTCCCTGCAAACGGACAAGATGACCTTCTTCCAGAGGATTATAAACACAGCTGTCTATACGGTGTCCCGCTTCGGGGTGCAGTTTTTGGTGCTACCTAAGTACGACTGGATCATGAAGAAGCACAACATCCAGCCTGAAACATCAATGCACGAGCTGGTGCAAGGCAGCCGGCTGTGGATGCTTTGCACCGACATGGCTCTGGAGTTCCCCCGTCCCACCCTACCTCACGTGGTATATGTTGGAGGCATTCTTACGAAACCTCCAAACCCGCTTCCACAGGTGGGTGCTAAATACCCGTTACAGACTGCTAAATACCCGTTACAGACGGCTAAATACCCATTACAGACGGCTAAATACCCGTTACAAACTGCTAAATACCCGTTACAGACTGCTAGGGGAAGGTTCTTTGTTGTTGTGTATGGCTTCATGTGTGCAGGTCGGTCGGTTCCTGACTCCAGTCCAGGCCTTCCTACTCTCCTGCGCCATTTCACCAGCCCGTCTGACTGTCTCCGGCCGATGACGTCATCATTGGGCGACAGTATTTGGCCACTGGAGGAGCCAGTGCCGGGAGTTTCCATTTTCGATGCTCGGCACCATAACTTGCGGCTGTTTTTTGCCCGTGTTTGTGTTGTTGCTCCTGGTGGTTTTTTGTATCATTTTGGTCCATTATTCGTGTTACAGGCTCGGTCTGCCGCTTGGTTTGGTTAACCCTCTGTATGTAAATAGGTGTTTATGTCCTGTATATATTTGGTCTGGGTCGTAACCATGCCATATGGATTTCCAAAGTTCTAACACGAAGACCTCTAACACTATACAACATCTCGTAGTAGGATTTCAAGCCTTCGAGGTTTTTGGGGGGGCATGGTTAACACCGTTGCCGCACACCCCTGGGATCAGCGTTTGAGTCTCTGCCAGGGTTCCATGCATGGGCGTTGCCGCCATTAAATTTCATAATTATTCGTTTGGACCCCCCCACATTTAACATAAAATATTAGTTTTATGCCAGTGTGTCCCCCCCCACATTCAAAATGCTTCTGACGCCCCTGGTTCCATGTGTGCGGAGTTTGCATGTTTTCCCCATCTTGGCTTGGGGTTTCTTCTCGGTGGTCCGGTCTCCCCCCACATTCCAAAAACATGCCGAGGTTAATTAGAGCCAAATTGCCCGTAGGATTGCATGTGTGACTGAATGGTGTGTGTGAGTGGGATGGGTCAGACCTCCATCCTGGGTTGTTCCCTGCCTTGTGCCTGTAGCCTTTGGACCCACTGCAGCCCCGAATAACACGAGCGGTTTCAGAAAGTGAATCGATGAGTTTCCAGTGCTCAAACAAGACTTCTATTGCTATACATCATCTTGTAGTAGAATTTCAGTTAGTAATTACTGTGCTGTGAAGGATTGAATGATGTCCTTATTTCTGTTTTTTTGAAAAGAAAAAAAAAATCCCATTGCAAAGTTATAAAATTTGTGTTTGGGGGTGCCACAATTAACATATACTCTAAGACTATTAAAACCCGCTTCAGTCATTTCGGAGGTGACTTGGAGGTTAGTATAAGTGGGTTAGAAGAAGAAGCAGGCTGTATCTACTGTGCGCTTCTGGAATGCCGCATCTCCAATGAAGCATTGTAAAATCCTTCAACTTTTTTGCGGTCCCCTTTTTAAATGTGGTCATTGTTTACTTTGTTTAACAGACACAGGACCCAGTGTCTGGTGTCTGGAGCTGCTTGTCAGTGCCAGGCCAGCTTGCCCTCCTCCCCCCCCCCCCTTCTATGCAGCTGTACGTCCGCGATTTGCTGAAATGAAGCATTTTTTTAAGGCGCAAATTATACAAGCTCTTAAAGGGTGCAGTCACCGCGTGGGCAGCGATGACCCTGACCAGCCCACCGCCGAGCGGGGTTTAGGGTATTATTACACTAAATAAAGTAATAGAGACCTGAAGCTGGGAATTATGTTTCATTCATGTTTAATTCATTGGTGTTTGGTTTAAAATGGACAGTATGGAAGAAATAGAGTATGTTTGTGATCAACTAAATATCAGTTTTACGATGAAAGATTTTTAAAATCACATTACACTTTGAATGTTACTGTGTATAGTCTCCGCTATGCTTTCCTGGTCTGCATACTAAATGCCATATTTACGGACGCTTAAAAAATGAATCGGACTGCTTAAGGAGGCCGGTGCAATGAGTCTAGGAATTAAAATTATCAGATGGCTGAGATCTAGTTTCTGCGCACACCCACTAGGTTGTCAGGAATTTGTACCATTACGACAGGTGCAGGCACGTGTTGCAGAACAAGCAACTGACAACGGTGCTGTTGTATCATTCATGGCTGCGATGTTTCATAATATATCGGATACACGCATTTGAAACATTTGCGTAGTGTTAAATTGTTCGTAAATAATCCCGTGCGGCGTGTCGATTTTTCTCATCTCTTTATCTAGCAGATTTACTTTGGGTCTTCACTAGCGGCAGGTGTGAGACTGATCTGTAGCATTTGAGGTGATGCGGTCCACTTGCTGCATTGCCTAATTCATAGCTTGATGAACCATTCGGTTGCACTGCCCTCTGATGTAAAGTTAAAGCATTTAAAGCGCCGAATATGATCTGGTGAAGAGCACCAGGCCTTGTTGGCCGATTGTACCGAATGCATTTTCTAAAATAACTGAACTGTTACAGTACATTGTAATAGCTAAAAATCTGAATATGCTTCATTTGGGAATATTTTCTTTAGAGATCCTGTCTTTCCAGTGAGTTCTGTCGTTAATTCACTTGAGTCAGTTTGTTAATTTGGTCATCAAGTGGAAATCCACTACTATTCAATTTACAAATTGTTGTATTTGTCTTCAGTTTTGTTTATTTAGCAACATAAATCATTTGCGGGGGAGTGGTAGTAATCTTGAGTAGTAATTTTATTTCTTTTGTATACATAACCGGTTTGCTGAACATACTTCTGCATAACTTTAACGTTTAGCAGACC
>JAODJW010000050.1:543139-555712 GCA_026777045.1 Hyperopisus bebe
AAAGTTATGCAGAAGTATGTTTAGCAAACCGGTTATGTATACAATGTATATATTTTTTTATTATATATTTTATTATATATATATATATATATATACTACTATATTTATTATATTTTTAAATATATACTATTTTTTTTTTTTTTTTTTAAAGAAACAACTTTCAATACTCAATATTATCCCATTCAAGTGCTGTACTAAAAATAGAAGGGAATGCACTGGCCGATCAGCCATTTTCCGTAATGGAGGATGAGGGATTCTGTCGGTTCCTTCGCCCCTGAGAAGAGGTCTCGGATCACTGGCCTGTGACATGTCGTCATTACTTTAGGCTATCTGGCACACAGATCAGTCTTTCGCTTCAGATGATTAAAAAAAAAAAAAACTATGTGATGTCAGTCCGCTAATCTGCAGCAGCAAGCTTGGCAAGTTTCACCACAGGCACCCCCCACTGCTTATTCAGTAATCTATCACAATACTCTGTTTCCCTGTAGGGGAATTATTTTGTTATTGCATTTTCGGTCATCTCTTCATTAAGAGCTTCAGTTGTTGGTTGTGATTAGCCCGTAGGTATTGCACAACATCCATGTTACCTCTTGTTGTGGGAAATTTATAGGCGGAGTAGCGATCTTGTCAACTGTAATGGTAAAGGTGTGTTCAGCCGTTTCCCCTCAACGGTCATTTACCCAAATTGGCATTTCTTAGCTGCTGGTGGTAACCGACAAAAAAAGCCCTAGAGGTTGCCTGTAGTATTTTAATTAGAAATGAGAAGAGGCGTTATATTCTTCTGTGGTATTTTGTCTTTCGCAAGTTATGTCACAAAGTGCATTTCTAATCCGGATGATTCTCAGCTTTTAACTTTGGTTAGTTTTTATGTATAACTAAAGTCATAATACTAGTAATACAAACATTACTACTACTTACTGCTGCTAATGTTGTTTTGATAATAATAATAAAACTAAGTATTAGTAGTAGTAGTAGTAAAAAAGAAAAAATCTGATGTTCATGGCTAAAGTTTAATCAATTTATATGGAACTGATTCCTTTTACAGCAGATTTAAAGTCAAAATGAAAGTTTGTTCTTTTGCTGCAGTATTCTTGCATCTTGTGCTAACTAGGTATACTCTTCTTTCTCTAGGAATTTCTGACATGGGCCAACAGTTCAGAGAAAAATGGATTTGTGCTGGTGTCATTTGGAGCCGGCGTCAAGTACCTGTCTGATGACATTGCAGAGAAACTTGCGGGAGCATTGAGCCGTCTTCCTCAGAAGATTATATGGAGGTATGGTTTTTGTAATTTTTTAAGGTCTTGGACTTCCTATGAACTGCCATACGTTACCTAATAGTGGATAGTTCCAGTATTATGACAATCAGAATACTTTTATTATCCTGGAGGAAATTGTGTGTATTTACAAACTGCATAGCATACAGATACAGAAAAGACAGAAACTGACAAAACACTGTGCCACATACAATTTCTATATTAAAACGCATATGGAGATGACCAAGGTGAACATTGTGCAAATTTTGCTGTAAAATATTGCACAAAAAATAAGTATCGATAAAAATAGATGTGCCCTACAAGTACTAGTACTGTTGAACAGTCTGATGGCTGTCGGATGGAATGGTTTCCTCAGGCCTTCAGTGGAGCGTTTCACGTTGCGGAATCCTTTGACTGAAAGTGCTTTTCTGACCAACCAAGTGGATCAGCAGCGTTGTCCATGATCGACCGAAGTTTAGGCAGCATCATTACATGGGAAACTTGCTGACTATGGTAGAAGGAAGTGACAGCAAGGTCAGGCACACTGTTGATTACAGCTCTGTATTCAGAGGTGTCTGTTGAAATGTAACGTCTACATCTTTCATCGATTGGTGGGTTCATCCACCCGTTAATATTAGGTGATGAAATATACACTCATTAGCCAATGTATGAGTTACATATGCCCAGTAGAGGTTAGGACCTCCTTCTGACTAAAGAACAGTCTGAATCCTTCAAGGCATGGAAGGTGCTGGAAACATTCCTTATGGATCTTTTTTTTGCACTTGGGTTGGCATTAATGAGCCTGGCCATTAGCATGAGATTACTCTCATTAAGGTTTTTTTTTGCCCTCTGAAGTGCCATTAACTGTAATATTTATGTTTATCAGACCATCCTCTGTAAGCTTCACACTGTTCAGGTTGGCGGTTGCCTCTGAGATGCTTGGGCCACCACGTCTGGCACCAGCACGCTAAATCGCTCAGATCGCACGTGTCGCCTGTTCTAAAGCTCTGTCAAACAGTAACCGAACCTCTTGATTCCATCCGCATGCTCTGCGTTTTGATTTTCAGTTTGCAGGAGCAGGCTGTTGACGCCAACAGGGAGATGTGTCTAATAAACAGTACAAGCCCTCACTTTAATGTGTCCTTGCATTCTTAAAGATGTCCACATGTCTTCTGTGTGAGCATTAAGCTCAGACTGCTAGGGATGAAATGGCTCTTGCATAATCAAGACGAGTGCTATACAGTATGTAGCAGTCTATCTTGAACTTTGTACATACATTTGCAGGCTGAGTGGTACTTCAGGTTAGGGATGTGTGCCAGCAATTGGAAGGTTGCTGGTTTGAATCCCATGAATGCCTGGAGTAATCCTGCTCCATTGGGCCCTTGAACAAGGCCCTTAACCTGCAATTGCTTCCTCCTGGGTATGATGTTAATCTACATCCAGCCCAGCAAGGAAGCCCTCCAACTCCTAGGGAACATTTGGGGGTTGGTGGCAGGACTGGCACTCTTGCCACTGGAAAAAAAACTCACACTGGTCCTTTCGGACTAACGTGGTCCTGAGGTCTCACCCACTGCACGGCTGCCCTCGGGTTCTCATCCCTGAGGGGGTTCGTCGTGTGGTTGGTGCAGCAACACGCTGTAATCGGTACACGCTCCTTGCCTCTTTTACTTTACACCCCATGTGTTATGTACAAAGAAGTTACTCCGACTGAAACCATTTCCGATACACATAAAAAATAAATCAAATCCAAAGACATTTTATAAGTCTTTACGGACATTTTACAGCTAATGGGGAATCCTGACTATTACTCCATGGAAACATCTTCTCTACTTAACAGCATCCCATGCTAACTGGATATTCATGATTGTTTTTTTTCCTCCCCATTCCACTTACTGTCAGATGCCCTAGGGTGCAAACTTTAAACTTTATTTCGATTCCTTTTATACGTGGCTAAATTTGAATGTGTGAGTTTCGTACATCTCTTACGTGGTACTTATACACTGACATTTGGTTTATTCATATGGCCATCAGTTAATTTTTGATAGCAAATATGTGCTATTTGCCTCAATCGCTTTGGAAAAAAAATAAATAAAATGCATTACGTTAATATTTATGATTCTTATAAATTCTTACCATCTTTTTCATAGTGAATATCAAGCATACAGTGTGAGTTTCCATGCAAAGCATCTACAAATGAGTGTGAACTGTGTTTGTCTTCTCCATGGGAAGGATTAGTATCTTAGTAACTGCACCACATTTTCACATGAGAAAACATCCAGTCCATAACTTAACGAGCATAACCTGCACAATCCCTTGGGAGGCTCATCAAGCAAGGCCAAACACCCAGCTCCCTTGACTGGAGGGAGGAGGGGAGTGATGTAACTGGTGAATCTCGCAACTGGTGTAGCTGCCGATAAGATGTCCCCCATCCACAGCAATCTCAACCAACTGGTAGGCCTCAGTCTCTTAATTTCACGTCTCACGTGCATGATCAGCGATTGAACTGAGAACATGACATCAGCGATCAGGACTTTTACGGCCTCATTAAAAGCGAAACTGACACAGATCCTACTGAGGGAGGTGCCCAGCCCCCACAGATTCTAGCAATTTATGGCCCCGTTTAATGAGGTCGTCGTCATCTTTCAGATGCTACTAGCTTCACAGAAACACATTTATGGCTACCTGGTCACGCACGTCTTCGTGGATGCAGAAAATATATACTTGCAGAAAGTTAAACGCATATTAGAAAGTTCAATGAAATTGAAAATTCAGTATAATCCTTAAGAGTAACAGTATCTTCTGCACAGGTTTTTCTTTGCTTTATGTTGCAGATAGTCATTTAGAGAATGAAATGTTACTCAATGAAACTTCACAATTGAGTTGCTAGGTGATCGCCTTTTGAATGAGGAAATAGTTTCGGTAGGTATCATGGTGCATTATAATATCTTTGAGATCCATACCAGTCAAACAGGATAGAAACATGCATGCGCTGCATTGTAGCCATTACTCATAGGTGGTGCTCAGTTCCAGCTTCCGCATGAAATAATATCGAGACCTTTGATGTCCATTCTGTTGAAAAGTCATTGTGTGAATCTCGCCTGTAGTACTGGAGGGCTGTGACTTAGGATGGCAGCTGTTTCCTCCTGATAGAAAAATCAATCCTGAATCAGCTTGCAGCTTCACTTTGGCTGAAGACCTGGTCCTCTGTATTAATTCCTTCCACAGGTCTTGAGTAATTCCTGACACATGGGTGGCTTATAGCTTAATCTGTCCGGCGTAGCAAATGTTGCTCTCATTCCCAACGATCCGGTTTACATGTCTAGGATTAGTCAAGAGCTGAACTTGATCTTTCCGGTAAAGTAGCTTTTGTGGCTGATGGGTGCACAAAGAGATTTCACTAGCCTTTGTGCTTTTACAAATGGGCCACAGTAAACTACAGTTACACTCTGCTTGGTACAGACAGCCAAATGTAAGATGCATTAAGATTTTCCTCATTGAGTTTTAGCAGTCATTCACTTATTTATATTTCCAGAATGGACACAATGCATTTTTACCATTAAGTTATATAAGTATTAGTATTGTATATATTACATATATTTATCGCTATTATAGCCTAAGAATTACAATGGCGTATTTGTCTACAGTTTTATATTACTAATATATGCATTGGTAGTAAGCTTACCAAATTATAATTAGCCTAATCACCATTGAGCAGAGTCTGCGGTCTCTTGGAATGTTTGTGAACTTATTGCGACGTCACGATATCCGTAGCTCTTTGCGTGCTTTGCTTACAAATACTGTAAAAAAGCCGACAGTTTTAGACCTGCTAAGAATGCTTGTAAAGTCAACATCTATGAAGAAAACCCACATTTGTTTGTGGAGTCTGTTGTGATTTTTCAGCATGGCTGCTTTGCAGGACTGAGTGGCAGATTATAGCACGCGGCCACAGTTAGAGTTAAGGGCTCTATTATCTCGTGGCGTGAATCAGCGTAAAAGAATTCCCAAAGCAAGCAACGGCTAATGCCGGGTCCCAGGGGTGATGCCTCAGTGCAAAATATTACTCATCAAATAAACACTAAGTATAATAAACACGTTAATGGAACCTTAGAAAAATGCCAAAATTCCAACAAAAGAAAAGAGGAATGGAGAAATAGCAAAGCCACACCGATTTGGGTTAATAAAGGAGACACACCTCGATTATTCATTCGTGGTGCCTCTGGGAAACAACGGCGTTAAATTCGCAGGTAGTCTTTCCAGTAGACTGCCTTTGTGGTGCACAAGGGTGGCCCAGCAGCAGCTTTGTCGTTTATGGGGATCCTGTACCGTAGGCGTGACGCAACACGCTTGTAGCTGAGCACCTTCTCACGGTGCTCAAAGAACAGCCAGTGCCTTTGGAACGAAGAATGGGTCTAGATAATGGCCGGCATGCTCTATAGCTACTGGAATAGGCTCATCCTGCATTGAAACGGCAGCTATGAAAGATGGATGAATGTTGACTGGAAATGAACCTTGCATCGGCTATGTCTTTGCATACTGTATGGTGGACGGACCTAACCAAATGTAAATGGCAGTGCAGGTTACCCAGCCACTGCTATGACTAATCGTAATACAAGTCACCTACTGTACTGTACTCCTACACACAAGATATTATCAGAGAATAGCTTTACTCTCGCCTGACTTCACCCTGGACCAGGAGATAGAATTTGACAGAAGTCAGCCAAACCAATGTGCACACAAGAATCTCATTTTGCTTCCTCTAGCACCTAAAAATCACGTTAAGTTGTAAATTTAAACTCCTAGAATTGCGTATCCCATAAGTATATTCAATTGCAGAAAATAGTACTGGCGCAAGCTAACTTGCTGGGTACATTATGAAATCAGTATACAGTCATGTGTTGCTTAACGACAGGGATACGTTCCGAGAAATGCGTAGTTCGGTATTTAATCCCTGTCCGAACTTACGCACTACGTGTAAATCGGCACACTGTTTTATATGAGGGGCCGTTAGGGACTTTATTCAGAATTACCACAAAGTGAAAACGCTTACGTACACTACTGAAAAACTCTCACATAATCAACTGAAACATTCTCATATAAACAACTGAAAATGGATACATTCACATACACTTTTTTATAGGTAGAAAGAGTACACTATAACGACAATGAAGTACAGCTACTACATAAATCTGTAAAACGGTTCTCATTATCAAATATTATGTATGCACTATACTTTTATATGACTGGTAGCGCAGTGGGCCTGTTTACACAAGCATCACCACCAAGACACTAGTAATGTCTTGTAATGCCTTACACTATGATGGCTTTCAGCTCCGTTATAATCCTATGGGATCACCGTCATGCAGTCTGCTGACCAAAACGTCTTCATGTGGCATACAGCTGTAATGCGGTTATGCAGTATTTTATGATTCAATAACAATCATCGTTTTGGAAGGCGAAGTTTGGTTATGAAGGGCAGTTGATGCCAGGCTGGCTTTATTTCTCTATTTGAAATAAATTTAAGTAGCATAGGGTGAGGTTGATACTTCAGAACATTGCACAAAGAACAACTGGTCCATCCAGTCAATAATGTATTTTTATGGTCGTTGGCTAATAAGTGTAGGTTTGTTTAGTTACTCATCCAAGGTCTCCTCCTTCAAATTTCATTTACCCAAGGACACAACAGCTTCGCCCCGGATGGAACACAGGAAGTGACCGAAAGCAATATCGTGTAAAATCTGTGGTTTGCCAGCTGTCACTTATAGAATGTGTTTTACAGCAAGTAGTACAAAAGGTTATTTGCTGGATATTTCATTCTTACAGTTGACATTTGCTGAAAATGGTACAGTGTACATCTGGAACAGCTTGCTTAATTCGTTAGTTTGTTTCTTTATTTTTTGCACTTTTTACTGAGAACTTAATGTTGGTCCCATTAGTTGGAATGATTATTTACAGCATCCTAATCTGAACCAACAGACCAGGGATGTTTCATTACGAGATGCAAACTAATGCTCTAGACACACTGTACACGACGAGCAAATTGGGTTGGAAGTGATTTCCTAAGTAAATGACTATTTTAATAAGTTGTATTCTTTGCCGTTTTACATTTCAGCCAAGGATGTTAGTTCTTGGCCCACCCTGGCAACGGCAGCTGCTTCTCCTAATGCAGTCTATTACGCCGGGGGGGGGAGGGGACGAATCTGCCTGAATTGTCTCTTTGATTCCGTTCATTCTGAATGTTGCTTTTGTCATTTATTGTCACTGCAGTAATGCATGCGCTGCGTCGTGCTCTCCTGATACAGGAAGGCGCAGGAAGTCGATGCATGCAGATGGGCAGCATGTGCCAGAGAAAAAAAATACTATCAGTGTCAGGAATTGTTTTACCCAATGATCTGAAGGAGGAGCTGCTGATAATGGTCTTTTTTTAATCAATGGTCTCTTTAAGAATGGTCAGAAAGTTACATTAGTAAATGAATAAATGCTACGTTGTGCACAGTATACACCAAAAATACATGTTTCCTTTACTTGATCTATACTGCTTTGTCTCAGATTTTCAGGAATCGCACCCAAAAAGTTGGGAAACAACACCAAACTTGTGGACTGGATGCCACAGAATGACCTTCTCGGTAGGTATCATTACAACCAAGCATAAAATAACTGGCATACTTACACAGATTATATTAATACGTTATTTTCCTCTTAGTGGCCAGACTTTAGTTTTGTGTCTTATTTGAATTTGCATCAGCGTTAAACCTTGGAGGTGAATCAGAAATTTCTGGTTTGGGGAAAGTTGTGCATGTGTTTCAGTACCACTTACATCAAGCTGAACAAACTTGGCAGTTTCCTCACCAGTCAACTAGAAAATCCAGGGATTTAATGTTCGCTGGGATTAGAGATTAATTGATCTTTAGCTTGTTAAATCGTTTAGGATTGGCTGTCATTAGCACATCAAAGGCAGCGATTGTTCCTATGCATTTTACTTAATTTGATCGTTTTAACTAATGTGTTACTAATGTCCTTCAGTAAGCCACTACCACACCTCTTGTTGGGACTCAGATCTCTGTTGCTCCTGGCATTGATTTAATCACTCTTTCGTGAGCTTTAAATGATGCAGTTGACCCTGACATGTGCCCCCACTCTTCTCCTGCTTCCCCGGGGTGCCTGTAGACAATCCGTCTCTTGTGAGAAGGGACACAACACAAACCCTGTGTTGCCCATCAGCCAGCAGAGCTGCGGGCCCGGATGTACTCAGTCTGGGAAAAAAATCACCAGAGATGTTACTTTCTCCAGAGCCGCTCGGATTTCTGTTTCCTGGTGATGTTATCCTCCAAACACCAAACAAGATCCCTGTGCGTCTGGGCATTTGATTCTTGACTAATGATGCATGTACCTACAAATTTAGACTTTAGTATTACAGTATGTTATATCCATCCACAAAGCCTGTGACTGTTTTTCTGGACACAGTGAATACTATACTGCATTTCTGAATTACATATATTTTCGACGATCTAATATATGTTCTGGAAATTGTTTGATTATTTTTGTAGTTAACTTTCTCTTAATATTCCAGTGGATGAAATATCAAAGATTCTTTGAAACCTATAATTATTTGTCAGAGAAATGCTCAGATTTTTTGTGCTTCAGGCTAAAATGTGCATAATAAAGCCATAACTTGCGGACAGTCTGAACCTTCCCTTTCTGCACATTCATCTGTTGCTTAGTAACAAACGGGTGAATCGAAGTAAAACTGCTTCCTCCTGAAAAACCATATGAATAAAGTCCATTCTTTTACTGCTGTAATACAAGGTTATGCACAAATCACTGCGAGCACATCCATTATGATTTTGCATTATTGAAAGTAAGAAGGAATTTGACTTGAATTGCAGCTTTTGGCCGGCTGAGAATAGCTGGAGCAGGTGATGTGGATCATTAAAGGGAAATACATCACTCATTGTGTAGTTACAGGTCAATCAGTAACCTGAAAACACCACCAAAGCAATAAATGGGAATTTTCTTTCCAGTCCTTTTTACATTTTCTTAAGCTGTCAGCAGTTTAAGGCTAAATGCAAATGGCTGCCACCCTGTTTCTGCAAGTTCACAAGATGCATTTAGCAAACACACCTCTGACTTGCCAAATATCATGGCCCGTAAATAACGTGCATCCTCCTTAAATGTTACGCAACTATTTAGCTGTTCGAAACCCTTCCTTGCGTGAATAAACTTGATGCTTCGCATGCATCAAAAAGTCCCACCGCCAAAAGCAAGAAGCGTGTTATACGCCTCTGATTACAGTTTATTAAATCACATTGAATCAGTGCTGTTCGACTCGGAATATAATTAAATCACACTGAATCGCTGCTGTTCGACTCGGAACATAACAGGAATGTGCGTGTACTTGGACGTGGATGCAGATGTGAGCGATCTGTCGCTTTGCGTGTTGAGTCTCTGCACGTTGTATTTTTCAAGGTCACCGAAATATCAGGGCTTTCCTCAGCCATGGGGGGCTCAACAGCATCTATGAAGCCATGTACCACGGCGTTCCAGTGGTTGGGGTCCCACTTTTTGGGGACCACTATGACACCATGACGAGAGTACAGGCAAAAGGCATGGGGATAATGCTGGAGTGGAAGATGATGACTGAAGAAGACCTCTACCAGGCTATGGTCAAGGTCATAAAAGACGACAGGTAGCATGAGCCACCGTCAAAGTGTTCATGATGTTTGATTTCCTGTTTGTAACTCGCTAAACGTTTTTTTTTTAAGTTGGCCAGGTAAGTGCGCTGAGGGCCCTTTGCTGTTACTGCCCATGGCAGGGGTGGGCAGTTTTATTCAGAAAGGGCTGCCGGCTGTGCACGTTTTTGCTGCAACTCCCTGATTAGATTACTAATTAGAGGACCGATTTGACTGAAGAGTCCTCACACCTGGGTTTGAGCGGCTGAGCTACAGGTTATCCCAAAAACTTGCATACACACCGGCCATTTGCAGATAGGACTGGCCACCGATGGCGTATTGCAAGATTAAGCATGTTAAATAACAAATAGCCAAATCATATCCTGTGTTCACAGGAAAAGAAGGATCTTTACCAGCTGTATGGTTGTATTTTATATTCTAAGGCTTAGTTAATTTTACTGTATTGCGGTAGCATGACACGTTAATGCTCTGTATAATTTAAGCTAAAGGGATAAAGTAAGAAGTCTTTTATCGTAAATTGTCTATTGCGTACGGAGCACTAATAAATATATCATTTGAAAGCTGCGTCGCCGATTGAGTTTCTCGACTGTGGAGCAAGAGCACCACCTGCTGACTAATTGTTGCATTTAGTCCAAAAGCACTGATGCGCACGCAGCGTTTTGATTTTCCTCAGTCTGTATCCTGTACGGATGTAACGCAGCTATGTTGCTAAAAGCTATCGTGATAGCTTTAGTGTAGTTTTAAATTTTATATGCATTTAACAGCTAATTTCTAAGTCACTCAGTCCAAGACCGTAGACCTTTTATATTTAAATTATGTTGCCCCCCCCCCAAAAAAAAATCAAACTTCCTCCAGCGCCATTCACTCAGTGCACGGGATACGTGGACGGGCTAAGTTTTTAAGTATTTCTGTGAGTTTTAGAGACTTAACGAAAGTACTTTGTTGGATTAGATGAGGACTGAGTGGGTTTCGTCAGTTGGAGTTCCGGGGTAAAACATTAAGTGATTTGTTTATTTTTAGTAATTGTACTGTTTTATAATAATGTAATTGGTACGGGTAAATGCTTCACACCCCATTTGCCTTGGATACCCAAGTCTTGCATTGTCCTGTCTTTCGATTCGCAGGTACCGACAGCAGGCACGCCTCCTGTCTAACATCCACAAAGACCAGCCCGGCCACCCAGTAAGCCGGGCCGTCTACTGGATCGACTACATCCTCCGGCACAGGGGCGCCGACCACCTGCGCTCTGCCGTCTACGGCATCCCCACCCACCAGTACTTCCTGCTGGACGTGGTGGCGGCGCTGGCAGGCGCGCTGCTCGCCGTCGCGTACGCCGCCTACCGCGTGGCGAGACTCATCGTGACGCGGGGCCGCTCGGCGTCCGCCGCGGGCAAGGCCAATGGACACTGCTCTAACGGCATTCCCAACGGGAAGCACAAACGGATCAGCCACATCAAGCACGACAAGAAAGTGAAATAGGGCCTGCGGCAAGCGCAACACCGACAGCGGAAACGGTGCAGGGAAGGTACACTTCAAAGGGCATCTCTAAATAAAATCCATTAAAATAACATCGCCGTGAGATACAACAAAACATTGGGGATGGGTCAAAGTCCATACGCTAAAGAAGTAACCATTAGGAAAATTGACTCCCCCCCCGCATCCTTCCCCAAAAACTTCTTCAGCCTTTTTGTTGGTGGAATCACTGTTGGAAAAATAACTCCGGAAGTCAGACCTGCCCTCGGAAAACCCACGTAATTTGAGCAGTGAACATTTGTGAAGCTCATACTGATAGAGAAGCAGTAAAGATGGACCCTTTTCCTGTTATATGTCTAGCACTTTACACGTGACTTTAAGTCGTGAAAAGTAAAGGTGCACGGAGGCACTCCCACCATTAGATGAATTGGCTCGGGCAGCGTAAAGCTTCCGGTTTATTTAACAGTTATTACATTGACAACATGCTCATCCTCTAAAACTGCTTGTTTTGCTGCTGGATAGATACATCACCAAGTTCACTAGCTGATGGATTGATATGGTTTGTAGATTAGACATACAAAGAAAAATGTGTAATGCTGTTAATTGGGACTAATATGTAGTTAGAGCTCCTTAAAAATGTATCATTATTCACACTAACTTGATGGCAGGACCGAAATGTTATAATCTAGTCTTAAAAAAACCTTTTAATTAACTACAATACTTGTTTGGCAGCAATCGAATGAAAGTTTAACAAGTACTGTAACACCCTATCGTCAAAATCATAACAAATGATGTGTGCGTATGACTGCATATTTATGTATGCGTGCTTGCGTATGTGTGTACATATGTGTATGTGTATATGTTTTAGATGTGTATATATATACATATATATGTATATATGCGTGTGTGTATGTATATAGATATATGTGTGTGTGTGTGTGTGTGTGTGTATATATATATATATATATACACACAGACATATATACAAGACAATAAGACGTAAATATATAAGAATATAATATTTGAATAAACTATTGAATTCATTTTGATTTGGGACATTTTGAATTTATGTAAAGGGGAAAGTCCTCTGCATTTATGTATATGTATGTGTGTATATATATATATATATATATATATATATATATATATACACACACATA
>JAODJW010000050.1:555812-567458 GCA_026777045.1 Hyperopisus bebe
ATTTATGTATATGTATGTGTGTATATATATATATATATATATATATATATATATATACACACACATACAATTACACACACATCTACACACACACACTGTCTCAGGAAAAAAAGGTAAAAATTTGTACCTTGTCACTGGGGCTGTATCCTTGTAATTGTACCTTTTAAGGTACAGAAATGGACTCTGAGGAACATCCCAAAGGTATAAGCCACCTCAATGTACCATCAATGGTACAGATATGATCCTCAGACTCCATTTCTGTACCTTAAAAGGTACTATTACCTACAGCTAAGGGTATAATTAGGTACAGCCCCAGTGACAAGCAAAGGTAAAAATGTTTACCCTTTTTTCTGAGTGCATGTGTGGGTATACACACACTATACACACACATAAATTTTCATTTTAATCACTCCTAACTGGAACATAACCATTGATTGAACCATTCCCTAAAAATGATGTGCAACTTAGTTGAGGGGAAGAGTTTCATAATGAAAAATCTTTGTAGAGTATAGCATTATACCTTACATTTAGTATAACTAATACTCAGAAATGAGAATCTATTTCTGACTAAACATATGTAAGCACATACCGGTATGTAAATAAGTATAACTGGTTTATTAGCTGAGCAAGTGACCTTTGTGTGTGTATGTGTGTTTTGCTCTTATACTGTATATTCATACACTTTGTTTGTGTCCAATGATTGACTATATAAGCCCCTTTTTAGCCAGTGAAAACATGTTCGTCTTTTTACATGAGTTATAATAATAAAAAATTTGATACGGTCACATCTACTAGTGTCATAATAGCAGCAAATTAGGAATTATCAGCCGAAGACTAATTGTGTTTGGTAGGTCTCACGTATACATGAGTTTGCGTCAGATTAAGTAAAGCATTAATGCAACTAAGCCAGGGCTTGTAAAGGTTAGAGTGACAACAGTGAAATTGAAAAAATCTAGGTTCATATGTAAAGTAATAATAGTAAATTTAGACCATGGGATTGTTTCATTAGAACAACCCATAGGAGCTCCGTAAATAGCTGTAAGTAAACTTAAAATTAAAAAAGACTTTTTTTGCTTGTGAGTTTTGGGGAGTGGTTGGTTGATAAGATACCATGTAACTTATTTGACTGTTTACGCACCGTGCATTCCACTATCTCAAAGTATTTTCTTGAACATGGTACTTTCATCATTATTGTGTAACTATACTATGTGATTAGAACCCTGTTTGGGGTATAATTGCCATTCGTAGTAACTGGAATTTTTGGGGCTCTGTCTACTGTGCATTGTTGACTTTTTTTTTTGTCTACGTGGGTTCATTTTGCTGCTGTTTTTGTCCAAAGTGGCTTATGTGAGAGGAAAGGATTATGATTCATATGTGCTCTGCAGGTTTTAAACCCACAATCTTTGCATTCTTAATCAAATGCTCTATTTGTTGAGCTACATTTATAGGTAATAGAAGTTTTTTATGTTGAAATGAATGGCATCATGGAATGGATGGAATTGTTCATATTTCCATGTATGCCACTCTGAGCTATATTATCATAATTATTACTATTATTCACACATCAACATTTCAGTTTGGAAGCATATTCGCTTGTTCTGATTTACTTTGGTTTCATTAGCAAAGGTCATTTGCTCACTTTCATCTCAAAATTAACCATTTTGTGTACGCACAGATCATCAAGGCAGGCAGGCTGTTAAGTTTTGGTTTTTTGTATCTATCCAACTCACAATAACATTTTTGGGATAAGCCCTTGCAAAATAGTCTGTTTCACTGTTACAGTCCATTGAGATTAATTGTTTCATGATTTAACAGATAAGCCCTAAAGGAGAGTGTTTCCCATATTGATACATTGTGAAATGCCCTTCATTCTTAGCACTGGAATATAGTCTATAGTTCAGCTATCTGTTCCATTGATGAATTATTATAATTTTTTTACAACTATGACACAGTTTTGTTTAAAAAGTTTTAAAGCAGCTAATAACTTTTGCAGAACTGTTGTAACGTTTAAGGGTCTATTTAGTTGCACTAAAAATTTAAAATATTTATTAACGTGGTATGATAAATCATTTCTGATAAACCTAATAAGTCTTTTTTTTTGTAAAACAAGCAATAAAATGTATGAGGGGAAATTAATTGTGGCCTTACCTTTTGAAAAGCCATTTCACTATGAGCCTTAATCATCTGAAAGTGGAAAATCTGATTTATATGTACGTCAATACTTGAAGATATAAAAAACACATTCACATCTTTGCAGGGGTTTTAAAACATTTTTTTTCTGTATATGTGTATGTATGCGGATGATTTAAGGCCATGACTAGAGAAATGGCGGAAAAGAAGAGAAACAATGCACATGTGACTGAAGGGGCCTTTTGTATCTTTTCAGTATTAATACTGTAAGGAAGAGCAGTTAAAAGTGGCTGCAAACTAGCACTTTACACATAAAAAGTTGCTTTTCCTTCTGGATTTTTTCGTGGATCTACAATGTCTAAAAATGGATAGGTGTACAACCTCTGGGCCTTTGGACAGTTTTTTAATTTTGGAACATTAATTATCTGTTGAGATCCAAGATACTGTTCACTCCTTTGTTTACACTCCTGGACGTCGTAAATAAGTGCTCTTTCCTACCTGAATTAATCCCTTACTTACAACATTGCCTTGTACTTCTCCTGTAGGTATACATTTTGATAATGGTTCAATTTCCATTAAATCCGGCATCCACCACTACAAATGACCTAATTGGTGCTGGCCTTGGATATTTTTTTAATGTTTTCAAATGTTTAAATTGTCTGTTGTGTGTTCTTATTGTAAATATAATATGAACGCATATGTACACATGCAAACGTACTAATGATAAATAAACATTAAATATTTTGTTGGCATTGGTTTTATTTCTCATTTCATATGCTCATTCTGCTATATGGTCTTCATGTTTTGGATATAATTTATTTTGCACCTTAAAGTATAAAGAAAAGTCACACTATAAAGAGCATTTTCCAGCCTTTTTGTATAATTACAACCAAATGGAAACGTTTCTGTATTAGAACTATTATGTAATAACTTTCATGAGGAAAACAACTATTTTCACATGTTGAGGATACCCTGACACACATGAAAATTGAATATTTTATTACAAATTCTTATGTACTTGATATACTGTATAATATTGAATGATTTATGACAAGAAATATTAAGATTGTAGTGATAGTAGCTGATAACATTAAAATACAGGAACAGCCGGTGTATTGGTCTGTTATTTGCAACTGAAACTTCAGTTTCATAACGTGAGATGAATTTCCATCTCAGATACCATTGAGAATATTTGTTCCATTATGTAACCTGTAAAGTTCGCTAATTCAGGCCCAGAGAGTAAAAGTACAGACCGGGATCTTGTTTCAACCAAGCAGGTGAGTACTCTGTCACTGTGACTCTTTATGCTCAACTGGTTGGCTGAAACGAAATCCCGGTCTGGATTTCTACTCTCTGTAACTGAACTATCCACCTCTGGTAACCTGTCCTTTACTTGTTTGGTATTTTGGCTATAGCTGTTTTTACTGTTTGCCAGTAATTCTTCTTGTCTTCTCATATTGTTGCCATACGTCCTAACAAATTGAAATGTCTGTTTTTTCTCTGTCAGAATTGATTGTGACCCATATGCCATTTAAACATAACCAAGGCATTGCAGGTTTTTTTTGGGGGGAAACAGCGCCCCCTACCCTGCAGTTCTGCTGGCTGGGCATGTGCATCTTTTGGCCACAGGATGCGCCAGAAGGCCAGACGGAGCACAAGAACACAAAAGGAATTGCCTCATGAGCCTGTAATAGATACCTGTCTGGTAGCAGAGGAGCAGTGATAGTATACCAATTGACTGCTTGGAAGAAAAACTAGTTTGTCAAAAAAAAACACCTCTCCCTTTAAGCAGTGCATCATTCGTGGTGGCTTCTATAGCCACGGCAGATGGAAAACAGACTGAGCAAAGCAAACAAAAACTTGGCAAACCGGTGCATTTTTGCTTATCCTTTCTCTCTTTTTTAACAGAAAATGACACAATAGTAACCAATGGATTTTTGAAATGCATTTTTTCATCCCTCAGTTGAACAATTCATTTCCAATGAGAGTTTCCCTTCCAGAGTGAAGTCAAGGGACCGCTGAAGAATATTGCTTCTGCATTAAGCCTGAATGCAGCTGAAATGATAGTCGTCGTGGTGTCAGGTGTCAAACGCCCGTCCAGTAAAGTAAATGGAGCAGCCTCACGTGCAGCTGCCTCTCAGAGATAGTTTTCTATTTTTTTGTTGTTGTCTGCATGCTGAGTGAAGAATTGTAACCAAACGCCACGCCACTTCCCATTTCCGTGGAATCATTTAATTATTGAGGGACTAGCTTGTAGGCCGGTAGATGGTCACTGATCTGCGTAAGGATGTTACTTTCTGTTTGAAGGAAAATGATTGCATGAAAGAGTTCATTTACTGTACAAATCACTCTGCATACAACTTGGAATGCATTTTATTTAAGTCGTTATCGAGCGTTTTTCGCCGGGGAGATTTTATCACTAAAGTCAATCTGTTTTCAGATTTACTAAAAAGTGTCTGAAAAAGTGAAGATTTGCTCCTTTATCAGCTCCAGCTCAGAGAAACTGCAATTTTAGTAGCTTGAAGGGGAATACAAATGCTTTGAATCAAGGCATCATTGTAATAGGCCATGGAATGTATTCAGTTTTATTACACCAATATAGACAGCATGGCCAGCAATGGAATTGCCCGTCTTTGCGAAAATACGTTTTCCTCCCAGACGAACATCGTATTTGTTGACAGTAGTGTGTATTACATAGCTCATTTCAGTTCACAGTGATATCATATCAGCAGCTGCAGATTGAGACCTGAAATGTGTCCTAGTGTTTTTATGATAGTGGCCCCTTCTCAGAAGAATACAATTGAATTGATTAATTGAATTGTATTTCAGTTGAATAATGTTTCCTCTTTAAATTATGTACCTGATGTCAAAATTGCTACATTGAGTGTAATTAATTAAAAGATGATGGTTTATATACAGAGTAATTCTGCACATAATCAGAACAAAGCACTATTGACCTGTCCACAAAAAACAAATCTACCATTGTTTATTTGCCAGAATTAAAATTCTTCTCCTTCAAGCTTTATGCTCGTTTGATTTTGTGGGGAAAAAAACATTCTAAAACCTACATTTGTTGCATACAAAAACCATCTCAACTGTACCCATATGGTAGAGTGAATGACGAACAGCATGGTGGTTTAAATCTTTCAGCTAGTTCAGCATTGCTTCATGTCCTGCCTTAAGGAGCATGGAATTGTTCTGGTTGAAAATTAGGGCAAACAATTAATAGCCTATAATAAAGTAATCTATTTTAATATTTTTAGTAATGTTGGTGCTTGAATCAGGGCTTTTATGATGTTATGCAGGCATTTGGTGTCTGAATTGACAAATTGTGTATAGGGTGCTTTTGTGAGTGACGGTAAGTGCATTCTTGTTAGGGGTGAAGTCTTACGGCTTGGGGGGGCCTGACCTTCAGTTGCAGCTGGTGCATTTCCCATGATTCCATGGGGTTAAGGGAACTCAGAAACATCTGCGGGGAGCATAGTTGCACCAGCAGTCTGTGAGGCCGCAGGCAGTTTCTCATAACATACTTAACCCTATAGACCCTTAGACAAAACATTTGACACTTATTTACTTTGCAGACCACTGCACATTCAACCTGTTTATGTAAAGGCGGCAACTGAATGCATATTTTAAAATAGCTCTACTGTGAAGAAAAATCTGATCATGTAATAGTTACTTTATTCCACTTCATTATGCTTTGACAGGTTTGTTTCCTTGATTGAAAGACTCATCCAGCTGTTTCACATTAACATTAGTGACACATGCATGATTATAGAAGACTGACCAATCAGCACACAGAAAGTGCTTAATTGAAATCTAGGTGCTTTAGATTGATATGGAAGTTTACATGCCCTGTCCTAGGTCAACCTAGCATTTTTATATAACACAATTATTTCATACTGATGAAGTTGCTGTGTTAAATGTAAGAACGTGGATCCTTAAAACAAAAAAAAGGTCATAGATTTCTCCGGAATGTTTAAACACACATAAGCTAGCTTGCCGTTAGTTCCGACATTTCTGCTCGATAGGTCAGCACTGCATTTCATCTGCTGCCATCTTCATAGTTGGAATCTTTCAGCAGGGCAATTGCTACCGCCCCCCCCAACCTGTTCCTTGGCATTTTGGTTATCAGCCTTCTTGCAGAAGATATAACGTTGAAGAAGTGGTTCTAATCCAGTTGTGAGCCACCTTTACAGTCCAAAATTGTCCTTTTTCTGTGCCAAAATCTTTCTCAGGTGCCTGGCAGAACCTGAAAGTGGGAAAGGAATATATTCTGGCTTGTGGGAGTTTTACACAAAAATGTTCTGAGGGCAGAACAAAAAATGATTGGTTCAGAGAGATAATCAATGAGATTGTAGAGGAGGAAGGTCCAAGCAATAAGGGGCTGTAATGTGCAGTTCACAGTGTGAACTGTGCAGTGGTCTGCAAAGTAATTAAATGTCAAATGGACCAACCAATCAGATGGCTTGTTCCCGCCTCTTTTAGTTGCTTGGACCCACCTCCTCTCCAATCTGATTGGTTACCTCTCTGAACCAATCATTTTTCCTTTTCCCTATATTCTGATGAACATGAAGCTATATGACTAAATCATGACCACTTAGTTTAAAATTAATACTAGGAGGACAATATATAACATGCTGCTCATAAATAACACAACAATAACTTGCAGCCATATTTCTTATCCTTCCCAAAATTACAGAGAGATCTGGACTTCAGCCAACATCTTTACAGTTACACAGTGAGGTATGATTGATTAATGGAGAGCTCATATGCTGTACAAACAACATGAACAAAAGCATATTAGCAGAAGCCCTTGAGAAACATAAATCTATACAGCTTCTGAGTGTGTGATTGTCTTCACTAAGATATGTCTTTCTCTGCATATGATTGCAGCTCATATTCTGGGAAATAGATTACTTATTATGACAATGTGTAATTACATACCCAAGACAACTTGTTCTTTGGAAAGGAAAAGGGATTTTTTATTATTATTACTATTATTTAAACAAAGCCCGAGTGCTAAAGCAGCCCCTTGGGTGAGAGTATTATTTATTGGCTTTGCGATGCTAATTAAACTGGGGTGGCAGATTGAAAGCCTTTTCAGTGTTGTCTGCTGCCTAGCACTCCCAGAGGCGCTATGGTGGCACAAAGATTACATGACAACTGTCTGAATCCCACTCACGGCGACCAGAATGCTTACAATGGCAAACGTCGACTGACACGTTATTAAAAACCGCTCGGGAACTTTGGTTTGGAACTTATGTTCGAGTTTACCATAGACTGACTCATTCCCGTGTGTGTGTGCACATGTATCCAGATTACCCATAGTGTGTGAGTGGGTGCCATATCATGGGTTGGCTTCCCATTCAACATATCCCACGACTTGTGTCATTTGCTTCCTTGCATAGATTCCAAGCTCACTCGCCTATGTGTTTGCGTCCTTGTGCAGTGCAATGTGCAGTGAACAGCAGTGGCAATCTTATTTCACTGTGCACTACTTCACTGGCCCATGCTATTGCATGTACTGGAATACGTGGTAAGGTTGGATTCACTGTGTAGTAATATAGGCCTGAATATGGGTGAATATTTTACCCAAAACAGGATTTATACGTAACAGTCGGTAGATACTGCAAAAGGCTCGACTTTCTCATTGTTGCAGGTTAATGAACTGCAAATGGCCTGTTTTATGTCTGTATTTGGGAAACCAATCGGGTGGCCTTTCTGCACTGCAGTGTAAAATGCATCTAGCTGTGCAAACAGTTTGTCGTGTGTTACAGTACTTTATATCTCCTCTTTGTGGTCTGTTCATTAAAATTTAACTCAGATTTGAGGAACTTTAAATATGCAGTGCATTTAATGTAGATCAATTTGATTTTGATATTTCATGCAAAAAATATTTACAAGTTAGCAGAAAATAAAAATATGGAATATGAATGTAACTTTTTTTTGGAATTGCTTAGTTTTTTCCCAACCTGTAGCTGAAAGGAAGTATCTTTTAAATGAAATTAAAGGTGTAGTAAAATCCATCCATCCATCCAGGGGCGCTGGTAGTGATTTTGGGCCCCATACAGCGGCCCTGCATCCGTAATCTAACCACTTGTATTAGGTTGGGGTCCTGGGGGCTAGAGCCTAATCCACATAGCACAGGGTGAGATGGGGAAAAATGCGTTTTAAATATATGTTATTATTTATAGAATACGTGTGATACTAAATGTATTAAGTTAGCATTAAGATATAGCAATATTACGATGAAAGTCTGCATATTTAATGATTTCTTAACTATGATCGAACAGTACCTCGAATGCCACAGGTTAAATGAAACCTATGAATGTTTTAGACTTGCACCTCAACTTCGGCAACACCAGATGGCAGTATTGTATCTTGGTACCGGTGGCCTGCCGTTCAATTGTGACTTGCTCCTGCAGCGGTGATTTAACGGTCAGTACTTTTCCATCCTTTACTAAAAATGAAGTAATCTGTTATTTCAGGCTGAGTATTCCCCATAGTAGCCCTGTATTAATTAGTATAATTTCTGGATGATTATAGTAAAAAAAAATAATTATCCTCATGGGAGCTGGCTTTGCCTTTCAACCTTTGTACTCACTAAATGTTACGACACAGTTCGCAGAAAAGCCAGATTACATTAGATACAGCAAAAAATCACACCATAAGGTAACTGTTGTCCATTATTAATAATTAATAATTATTATATGCCAATAGCCTGGCTAAAAGTAATTTTTTGTCCTGTTTTATTGTTTTTCAAAAAGGTTAATGCATTTTTAAACGTTATAAGAAAAACTAATTGTGTCGTTTTCGCGTTACGAACAAATGAATAAGCAAGTACAAATACTTTTAGGCATGTACCCCCCGCCTTCCCCGTCCACGACTTCCCCTGAGACAGTCAGTCTGTACGATTGCAGTGAGGAACTCAGAGGCCATTATTTGTTTAAAGTCAGAGTGAAGGTGCACAGGCCTGAAATTTCACGCCTTGATTAAATGGCTTTTTGGAGGGGGGAACATTGTTTCCAAGGCAAAAACTCTGAATACAGCGCGATCCGGAATTCAGTATGTCGCCGTGGCGACCGATACTTCAGGGACTGCACCTGCAAGATAAAAATCACAGCTTGCCGCTGAGAAACTTCCACTGACAGAGGACAAGTCAACAAAAGTAAACCTGGACCTTCAGGTGCTATAGAACAGCAGCTATCAAAAAGTATTTCAATTGTGAAAACAACAGTAAGGCAGTATTTTACCATGAATCTTTGCCAGCCCATCAATCACAGATGTTGTTAGCGGAAATAGTTTTTCATGTCGTATCTTTGAATATGAGACAATTCGGATTTGATTAAGGTATCGGATGTGTAGCCACATACAGGCCAACCACAGACTATGCGCATTGAGGGTTTATATCCTTGCTGGTCATCTGTAGGTGCCATTGAGAACAACGTAGCTTCAGGCGACATAGTTATCTGCTGTATACTGGCAGAGTCATGTTTCAGAAGGCAGACAGATTCCGCTACCAGCTAACAGTGTGGCGGATCCAAGCCGGTGAGGATGCAGGAGTGAGTATGCAGGAACGCCTGTCTGGAAGGCCTTCATGGGATGTGTGCGAGTCCAAGCCTGCTGACCTGCAGCAGAAGCCGCGAATCAAGGGAAGCAGCCGCCTTCTGGGAAATGGACCATGTGTGACAGTGGAGGGGTGATTTTTTTTGGGAGAACTGATCTGAGAACAGTCTGAGTCTTTGGCTCTAGGCTCGGTCTGAGTCCTGTTTCCCGCTGAGATCTCAACATAAGTGGCTAAGCACATCCCTGCTAGAAAAGATCATAGTTGTTGTACCTCGTGGAAAGACCTGCTTCAGTCTGTTAAATACAGAAAAGTGGGGAGGGACCGAACCCCTGTGCAGGACGGTGATCCGAAGGCACGGCTCTAAAGCTACGGCAAAGTGGATTTAGGATAAGAGAGTGAATGTCCTCGGGTGGCGGAGTGAAAGTCCTGCTATGAATCCTATCGAGAGTCCGTGCAAAAACGTATAAGAACGTGTCGTCCTTAAGGGATCCCAGAGCGGCCGAGGAAAGCTTCTGCAAATCTGCTCAGGAGAATGGGCAGGAACCGCATCACGTAGGCGTGAAGGGTAACAGAAACAGTAAAAACAAAAACAACATGGCTATACAGGTATTTAACCATGTAGTGGGGTCAGGGTACTTATCCAATGTGGACATTTAAGCAGGCTTTCTGGAAAACTAATAGTTCTCTTACGTTATCTTACACAAAAGCTGCTGTATGTCATTGTTCTGTCATTCTGTATGTTCATATATACAATCAGACATTAAGCCAAGAAACACTAAGCCAAGAGTGGCCAGCCGGCTCTGTAAGCAGTGCAGTCACTTCCCTGCTGTGTGTGGAGTTTAGGTGTAATTTTCATGTTATGTGGCCTTTGAGCTGAAGATTTCCTGTCTGGTCTTTTGGCATCTCTAAATTACATGTGTGTGTCGCTATGGTGGACTGCCATCCCATCAAGGATGTCCCCCTGTTGCCTTGGCGATGATCCAGTTCCCCTTGCTGTAAAGAAGTGGTTCAAAGAAGGATGCATGGATGGAAGGATGGAGGGATGAATGGATGAATGGACAGACTGAAATACTAAAGCATTTATAATGGCCTGTAAATCGTAAATTATTACTTTATTCAAATCAAACGTTTTTATTGATACATGAAAAGAGGTTAGGGTTTGTGTGGTACAAATAATATAAAAATACAGCTTAATATTGTGCAGTTTAGGAGAACAATAGATGTTCAGCATACATTGATTCACCATGGTAACAAACATGAGACAAAGCAAGGAATGTGTGCGGCCTCAGGTATATCTGTCACGGATGACATTCTTTGACCAATCAGAGTCCCTGAAAATCGAGTCTTTGCTAAATCTCTGTCTGGATAAGTGTGTGGGCTATTAGTAAATGTACGGGTAGCGCATCTTCTCACATCCTTAGCTACCCTGAGACTTCTTGCACATATTACAATTAGGTAACTAACCCAGTAGATTAGATAGTCATGACTAGTTATATGGTCTGAATATTAACCAGTGACATGACATAGTTTAATATCATATTGTTTGTTGAATAATGCCGACCTCAAGGACAGATTATTTTCTTCAGTTCCCAGGAAACATTTTGCCTTCGTAATTAATTACCTTAAATCAGAGCTGAATGAGTAATAGATGTGCTGAGATAATGTGCGAGTAGCCTTTGTCCATCTCCATCTGGGCCCACAGCATCGAGGCCTATTCCTGGCCCCACATACTACCACACAGTCCTTGATGCTCAGGCAGCCGAGAGATCGTATTACGCTTAGACTGCAATTCAGCGACCGAATACAGTTTATACTCTGTGTCTCACTATCCACTCTACATAGAAACTGAAACATTAGTAACTGATCTAAAAGTAACTTCATGATTTGTATTGCGCATTATTTTTTAGCTAGGAAATAAACACATACAAAATATACACATGTACATT
>JAODJW010000050.1:567488-577958 GCA_026777045.1 Hyperopisus bebe
TAAGGCTTAACATGTGAACATTCCTGCATTCACGTGTGTTTTTTGTGTCAATGACATAACAAAGACTTGCCTCTTTGTGAAGTATCTTAGACATGACAATAAAAACCATTGATTGTTGGTGGTGTTTTACTGCTGAATCAGAAGGATGATGCTTCGCATGGTACTTAAAGTTATGATGAACAAAAAACATTTTTAAATGATGCTCCTCCTGGCATAATTTAAGCCTGATGAGTAACAGACACACACAGCAAATATCCGTCTCGTCGCGGACCATTACTCTCAGCAAAAAGACACAACTGACTCGGGTTACGATGAGATGAAAATCACATGAAACTGCATAAATTTATTCCAAATGGGCAAAAAGCAAAATTTAAGTGTTTATTCTTTAGTCATGGTGTTGCAGTAGCTTTAAAATGTGCTTATTATCCCTCATAACGGGCTGTTTGTACGAACAGACTTCAAATAAAATGCATACTTAAGAAAACCTTGGCAAAGCGTGGAAATCTGAATTTGAATGTGATTATTTTCCACCCTGGGAATGCACTTCACCATTCCGTTACCACTACAAAATTTCTGCAGACCACCATCAATATCAAAGACAATGTCAATTAAGGTCCACTGAGAGAGGGCTTGCATTTACTGTAAACACCCTTCATTTAGTCACGGACGCGGTTATTGTAATAAATGGAAATGCCGCCTCTTGCCAGCATGTATATTTGTCATTAAAAATATATATTAGGAAAACATCTGGTGCTTAACTAAAGTGCAACGGTACGGTTTCACAAATTTAGCAAGGTGCTTGTAGACGACAGCAGGAATTCAAGATGGTAACGTGCAATAAAAATGTCTGTTCTCTCCCGGGAAGGTGATTTAACTGTGCACAGCAGAGCCGCTTAGCCAACATACCTGTGACCTTTCAGACGATCCCGAAACAACAGCGACCGTTCCAGAAAGGTCATGGCGTGTGTGTCCTGTGAAGGACGCTGGCGGATATGCTGCCTTTACTGCATGTTTTCCGGAATGATAAGATCTAATTAGTACAAAAGTCACAGGGAGGTTTGCTGTGCAGGAATGCTGCAGCTAGCTTCACATCTGTAGTTTGAAAGCTCTGTAATTATTCAGTCTAAGTCTGAGGTGTGGTACTGACCAAGGTTCGAACCTTTTCAGGGAAGAGCATTAGATTGCTAAGCTAAAAAGCTAACTCTTCGGCTAAAGACATGTATGGACATATATGCTCTGAGCTCCACTACTGGCGAAGTAGTTAGACATTCTGGGCCCCCCGACAAAATATCAGGTGTCCCCCCTTACAGTATATTATGTAATTTTATAATTTTATGTATTCAAGGCCCCCTGTAAAGTGCTGGGCCCCCTGAATATGTCAAGGTGCCCATGCCGCTCTGATACCTCATGTCCACTACACCTACATCTCATTACCATGTGTGTGGTTTGGTGGGTTAGAGCTCTGTTCCTGCAATCAGGAGGTTGCTGATTCAGATCCCATAGTCGGCAGATTAATGTCAATGTTGGGCCTTTGAATATGGACCTTTGCCCCAATTACTCTGGGGACTGACTCACCTTGCTGCTTTGTATGAAGGCATCTGCAAGTACATTCTGTTCCAGTTATTGATAATGTAAATGGTCCTCTTGTATTATTCAATAATAATAATACTAAGTTATATTTATATAGCTTCTTTCACAATCCCAGTGTCGCTTTACAGGATGGAGAAAAATCAGTAATTAGTAAAGGAGGAAGAGACAGAAGAGAAAGGTCCATGGAAGAGGAATGTCTATAGTTCAGATTTAAAGGAAGAGAAGCGGTGCGTGTCCAGTGAAGGACGCTGGCAGATGTGGTGATTTTACTGCATTCTGGAATGATAAGATCTAATTAGTACAAAAGTCACAGAGAGGTTTGCTCTGCAGGAATGCTGCACCTAGCTTCATATCTGTAGTTTGAAAGCTCTGTAATTATTCAGTCTGAGTTAGCATTAGATTGCTAAGCTACAAAGCCTGCAATCAGGAAGTAGCTGGTTCAGATTCCAAAGTCGACAGAGTTATGTCAACATTGGGCCCTTGAGCGAAGCCCTTAACCTCAGTTACTCCAGGGACCAATCTTGCTGCTTTACATGAAAGCATCTGTAACTATATTCTATTTTATCTTTTTCTATGTTTTTCTACGGTGTCGGCTAATAAACCCATTTGTCCACTTAAAACAAATTTGGACATCCTGTATAAAGAAAAAGTACTCCAGTGTTTAACAACACAATAATACAGTGGTTTACATAGTACAGTGATTATCATGTTCAGTTCACACTGCAAAGGTTCCGGGAGTTTTACTTACAAAACAAAGTTCTGGGCACAAAAAGAAAAATGATTGGTTGGGAGAGACAACCAATCGGATTGCAGAGGAGGTGGATCCATGTGACTGATTGGTTGGTTCCGCCTCCATTAGTTGCTTGGACCCACCTCCTCTACAACGTGATTGGTAATTTCGCTCAACTAGTCATTTTTCTTTCTGTCCTCAGAGCATTTCTGTGTAAGCATCCCTTAAGACTCCCATGAGCCTAGGACTCTGTGCCTGTGATCGAAATGTTGCTAGTTAAAATCCTGTGTTTCCCCGAGTGATGTCACGCTTGAGCAAGGCCATTAACCCCAATTGCTCAAGGGACACTGTTTGAGTCTCTCTGATCCTCACTTGTGTGTCACTTTGGATAAAAATGCCTGCTAAATAAATACGTACAATATATAATGTCGAAATACTGATATATATTTTTTTATGTTTGAGCTATTATTTTATATGATATTAATATAATGGAGAACTCAGTGCATTTTTAGTGCGTGCAACATGTGTGGATGTCCTGACGCCTTTCGAAAAAGCGGAAAATTTATTACAGATAAAAGCAGCCATTAGCATTGGTGGACATCGCAAACAGGAAAAAAGAGAGAAATATCCAGCTGAGGACCAGCTGTTAGCTTGGCAGCAACATCTTTAAACGTCAGACCTGTTTTTTAATCCAATTTATTCAACAGCTGCAGAAGACCGTGTGTGGTCCTGCCCACCATCCCAATTCCGTAAGACATCAGCATCTAATGGAAAAAATAGCTGTACCTCTTTTTCCAGCTTTCGTCGTACGCGGTGGAAGGATATGACTGTTGAAGGAGAAATCCATGGTTGTATTCATAAAACGCGTAGCATGCTATTGATGTATAAATAACGGCATGAGGATGTTTTCAGGTCTCAATACAGGCCCTCGGCTGTTGCCGTCGAGATCTTATAAATGCGATTTCCTCTCTTTCATTCCACCAGCCTGCTGCCATTTTTACAGTTATGATGAAGTGTTCGCCTCCCCTCCCTGAGCTTCATCAGCAACAATTTAGGGTTTATGCGAAAGGATGCAATCAGTTCTTCCATTAAATTTTATCTGGCTGTCTATTGACAGTTACGGCCATGAAGCTTCAGGGCCGCAAGTGGAGATTCTATTCCCCAATTTTAAATCTCTCTCTCTCTCTCTCTCTCTCGCTCTCTTTATATTATGACCTGTTTTTGTTGGCCAGAATTTGTCCTGGCAAGGGCTTTGATCTCATCAATTCAGCACACTTGTCGTCAGGCCTTATTTAATTATTATTTTTTTTTACCCGATAATTATGGACTGTATGCTAATAGTCAACGCTCTGAGTTTTCCCCTGTTAAATTATTGCAGCCTGTTTTTCAAATTAGAGCCGTGTAGCACCTGTCCGCCGCTTGTTCAACTCACCTGTAGCAAGGCACATAGCGGAGAGACTAAGGCTCTGGATTCTGGGTGGAAACTGGCATTGTAGCCTTGAGAGAGGATTCTCTACAAATGGGTAAAGTTAAAATTAGAAAAAATATGTTGGCTTTAGCTCTGTGGAGTTTGCACATCTTCCCCGTATCAGGTAACTTGCCATCTCTAAAATGCAGATTGTAATTTGCATACTCAGAGGTGGCCTTTATTTAAAGTAACATACGTTTTGAAGACGGTCGGGTAGAGCTGGGTAGGTTAGGTCCAGAAAATAAAACCCCAGACCGAGATTTTATTTCAACCAATCAGTTGAGAATAAAGAGTTACAGTCACTGAGTATTCAACTGGTTGGTTGAAATGAAATCTTGGCCTGGACTTTTATTTTTGGGACCTGAATGATCCACCTCTGCACCAGAGTCCACCAGTCCCCCAAGTGGAGTAATTGGGGATTAAGGACCTTGGTTGAAGGTCCAACAGTGAAATAATTCTGTCAACCAGAAGATTTAAACCAAGAACCTTCCAGTCACAAGCACGTTGCCCTAAAATCCTGAACCACTCGCTGCCTGCCTGGTCACCCTGGACTGGCGTAAGTGATAGGGAATTTAGATGGATAGACAATAACATCTATTTAGCACTTGACATTTAGGCTACATTCTTATAATAAATTCATCCATGTTGATAGAATAATTATATAGGACAGACAGACAATTTTCCTGGATTTCCACCATCATGTTGCCAGTTTTCATTCCCTCTCTGAATAAACCGGCACAGTGAAATATTAGCTTGTTCACGCTTTTGAAGTGCTTCTTCTCACCAGTCTCCTCTTCCTGACTCACATCAGTTCCCGCCTGTGCTCATACGCTCCAGCTTACTGTGCAATTATTGTCATTCCATATCCGAGTGGTGCATTGCTCACCCGTGAGGCAATCCCAGACCTGCTGTTCAATCAATGTCATCACTTAACCCGGGATTCAAGATTTGCCCATAGTTGATCAATGTTCCCTCACCAAACTTTCCTGGTGCATCATTTAAGACGCGTAATAAAAAAATGTATTTAAATTACCCGCGGGTCATGCGTCCTTCTGAATTCTAATTAGATCGAACACGCCCACATATTTCCATTATTTGTAATTCTTGCTCTTTGCAGATGCTTCTTCTTACCAGGGAGACTGAGATCTTCCAATCACTCATGCACTGTAGGGTCGTGTGCGATAACTGCAATGCAAATGTAAATATACATCAATTTCGTCGTACGGAAATGCGTCAAAGAGACTCAGACCATACATACATTCCACCTCAACTCATACCCACATGTCACCAAAGACAACGAGGTATAACTTTAGTGCGAAATTAACTTTACTATGTGATATGTGGCATGTGATTGGTTGTTGAAAGACAATAATTTGCATGAATGAACTGATTATATTTTTGTACGTTTGTGGTGTCCTAAAACAGTTCCAGTTCCACAATTTTTCCTCGACTTCGTCTTCCCCAATTTGTTATCGCATTTAGGTTCCTGCCTCTATAATTCATCTTCCCTTCTATACCCATATGTCCGGTTCCAGTGGCTAGGGGCACAAGGCCGGGAATCACCCATGCTGGATGCACGTGTACAGTTTGGTAACTCCATTTCACCTTTGTGTGTTTCTGGACTGTTGGGGGAAACCAGAGAACCCAGCAGAAACCCCACGGCGAGAACATGCAAACCCCACACACATAGAACCGTGGTAGAGACTCAAATGCTGGTCTCCAGAGGTGTAACGGAGCTGTACTAGTCACTGTGCCTCCCCGTCACATTTATCGTCCTCCTAATGGAACTCTGTGGGCGAGATTCCAATTTCATCAGCCGTTCTATATAATGAACAACAATGAAAACAATGGTGACCACAAGTACAATGAAGGAAAAACATTTCATCACATCTCTGAATTAATAAACTGCTTTGACTATATTGGTATAGAAAATGGGTAAATGGATGGATTATTGCCTATATTATACACCTGGGTATATATATATTATACCCAGGAAGCCTAGTCACTCATAAACAAATTAAACATCTTCATTAAGTGCTCCATGCATGCATTTGTGAATTTACATTCAAATTTTCAGTCCCTTTCGCATATTCAGTTTTGAACACAACCGTGTTACAATCAATCCAGCAAGCTACAAGTTATCTTAAAGTTCATGTACTACTGTCAAACCTGAGCACTGGCTGGCTCATAATCATCTGTCTTTGTAACTTTTACCTACAGACTCTTAGTAAAGCTTTTCACATATTAATTATCAAATTAGTGCAGCTCAATAATGGGCGGAATATTTAAGTAAGTAACTTTGAGATAAGAGTAAAAAAAATCAAGTAGTACATGGATCAAACGTGATTCTCGTTACGTTATTAAATGTTAGTTGAAATGACCCATCAGGTTGCCAAAATATGACAGAGTGCAATTTGGTACAAACCCCACTACAAGACCAGAAGTGAATTTAACATTTATCTGACTGGGTGACTGGATGAATTATTTAGTATTGCCTAACCTGTCCATGGACCATCATGCAATGCTCTGATAATGGAATTCTGTGATCAAGGGCACCGGGGGATTGTAACCCCTGAAGTGATATTTCCAACAGCCTATTGTGAATAAATGGCTGACCTCCAAGCCGATTGCCCAGTGGGGTGGACTGAGGGAAATACAGCAGATTCATGGACCGCAGGTAACATGCACAACCAACCGCGTGAAATACAACAGATGCACCACACTAAATATCACGTTACTTATGTTTATAAATATAATCTCTTCATTTACAATATTTTACTGTCATTACGCAATTACCATCTGGAGACGGTAGTTTGAAGGTATGATGTAGGAAGCCATGATACAGACATGCATTCAGTGATGTATGCCTTGAGTCAATAGCTTCGCAGCTGACAGGTAACATTCCCAGAACTTATCCCGATGTTACGTGAAGTTCTTCGAAAAGTTGGTTGAAAACGTTTTTTTCTGTTTTACATTTCATTATGTTTTACATAAAGGTTCTGTCTGTTAAAATTATTAACCGAACATCCTTTTAATGCAATTAATGTTTTAAAATATTGTTTTATAATAAAATTTTATTTTATGAAAGGGCTATATGTGCATACTACAAACACGCTATCGAACCTTGAACCCATGTGATTTTTGATGTAAAGCAACAGTGTTATCTTCTGCTCTGACATGCCTTTCATTTGTTTTTGTATTATTAGTCTTAGCTGTAGCTGGACACTTTGAAGGTTACCGTACCTTAATTGTAACATTAGTAACGTAAAAACTGTTAGCGGGGTTCCTTGCTACATTTGGGAATTAGCATTTAGCTACCTAAGTGTTTTATAGTATTTTTTATCAGGCTGGTCGCCTGGCAAGGGAGGTATTGTGGTTTAGCACATAGCATCTCCAGAGTCGCGGGTTCTGCTCTTTATGCTTGCATGCGGGGAGGTCTCCCTGTGTCATGTGGGTATTCCCCAGTAGCCCCAAGACATGCTAACATGCTAATTGGCGTTTCGAGACTACAGAAAGTATGTGCACCTTCTGATAGACTGGAATTCTGCCCGGGGTGCATCTGTGCTGCGTGGGACAGCTTCCTGCCCAGGAATAGTGCTTAGAAGATGGATGGGTAAGCAAGCTTCAGTGCAGGTTGCATGCGTTGTTTTCCAAAGGCTTTCTCAGGGAGCCTGGCTGATACCTCATGCATGATCCATGTTTCTGGGGATAGATGCAGGATCAGGACTTTTTAGATAAACACATGGGAAATGTATGGATGGCCGTTTTCTTGAAGGTATCTCTTCGCTTAACCTTCATATTGCAGACTGTGCATGTGGCCTACAGCAGGGATTCGAGGAGTTATAGGCAATAAGGTCTTCCTCTTCCCAGGTCCACCTGTGTCATCACGTTTCAATCCCTCTCGAGCTGCTGCTCCTGTGATGTGGAAGCTTACAGTATATATTAAACCACATATCTGTCTGCTCCATCCCTGACACGGGTGGCGCTAAGTACTGTCCCCACTTCCAGCTTCAGACCTCGGACTCCACCTCATCTGCTACTCATCCGTTAGGCTCCAGAACTGGAAAGTAAGCCTCTGAAAGGCTGAAATCTCACATTATGTGTCACTTCTTCACAGACTTCCCTGCTTTAGTGCATCCCCTTGAAATCCTTCCAGTGCTGTTGGCTTCTCATTGTCAAACGCTACTTCGGAACCCCCTTTCTCTCTTGGGACAGTGTTAGAAAATATCCCTATCTCTTCTCTTTTATTTGTTCCAAATCCCTCAGTCCCGATCCTCTGTGACCCATTTCTGAAGAAATCCTCCTCATTACCCCAAGCATGCAGTAAGAATACTGTATTTCTTTTGGTATGTAAGATACAAGTGTGGTTTTTGCTGAAACATTGGGGTATACCTCTACACTGATATACTTGGTAATGCACTGGTCATGTTGGTCACATGATCGGTTCTCTATGTTCTTGCCGATTCCTTTGATTCTGTTTTAATGCAAATTCAAACAAAGGTGAATAAAAAATATACGCATGCATATTAATTCAAAGAGCATATAATTTCAAAGATTTAATGAAATAGTAGTAGTAGTAGTAGTAGTAGTAGTAGTAATAATAAAAGTAAACTGGGGCCTGTATCACAAAGCTGAATTTCTCGCTTAGCTGGATAACTTGTTAGATTTAAGGTAGTCTGGGCTAAATGTAAATGAATGAAGATAAAGTCCATTTAAACTGGGATACCTTAAATTTGACAAGTTATCCCGTTAAGCAAGAAATCCGGATTTGTGATACAAGCCCCTGTTCTCTAAATGCATACCTTATGGTAAATAATGCATGAGCTCCATTTATTTATTCTGGTAATCACTTCGTAATTTTCTCCACCTGAATAATTCACACAGACATACATACTGATAAACAACACAATAGGTTTCCGTTGTTGTCGTTTAAATGTCCACTGTCCTACTCCCAATTATCAAGGTTGCATCTTAACTTTGGCCCTGTACTGGGTTTTAAAAAAAAAAAGAGTTAAAGATGAATACATGTCTGGATGTAATTTTTAAAATATGCAGCCATATACTTACTTGACCTTTTAGCTTTTTTCTTATAGCACCTTATTCCACTAAACAAAGGGACGACATCCAAATCAACCTTTGTAGCCCCAAGCTTATGCTTGGAAGCATTATCTACATAAATACTGCTGAACACAGAAGGCGGCGACGTGCAGCCGTTAGATTTCACGACTCCCATCGTTCAAACCGCGGCATGTTTCTGCATAGCACAGATTAAAAACGTATTTTATTCTCTGGCCAAGGTAACAGAAGGCACAAATTACGAGCAGGTGGAGTGAGTTCAGGTTCAGCTAGGACTTTCAGTCCATTATATCAGCCCAGCCAAGAGTATTTTCCAGAACATAAAAAAAACCTTTCCTATTAGGTGCATATGACTATACTTGATTTTATAAATGGATGGTGGCTTCCTCTGCCAACTGACAATTCATATGCGAATGCTGTTATAAAATTGCCATATGGTATGAGGCTCCATTGAAGACCTCCAATGATGGCCAAGCTTCTCCCAAAACATTATCATCAGGTGGTTGCAAACATTACATGCTGCATCAAAACCGAATGGAGAAACAGCATGTGAGATCCAAATGGGAAAATGATATGAAAGTTGACCTGCATTTACTTAATTAATATTTGCTTTAAATGCTATTTTGCAACTTCCATAACACGGATTCTGAATACATCTCGTTATTTCAAAACTCCCAACGCAAATCACAAATTCAAACTACATTAATCAAATCTTATCCCTATCCAGTGAAAGCAAACAACGGACTCAAGAGCGTGTTATCATCAGCATAATAATCATAATAATCTTTGGCAAAAATAATGAAATAATGAGGTAAGGTCTTATGAATTATCCTGATCTTGAAAGTGACTTTGTGAACTACACCTGAATAAATCACACTTTTAAAATGCTTATTTATGCCATCTGTGTACACTAATAATAAGAATTACTAAAAAAAAAAAAAAAAAAAAAACAACTTTCTGAACTGCTGCAAGCATACATTTAACACCCGGCATCATACCTTTAGGCTGTATGCATGAAAAACCGAAGCTCTTCTGTAATCAGATTGACTCAATATATGCAAATGATCCGGAACATTCCTTGAAATGACATGTGACGATACACAGTGATTTGAAAATTATAACATAGTCTATAAAATCACCACTTATTGTTCTGTTCATAAAAAAATGGCCTATTGTATTAATCAGCTAGCAACTTTGCAACACGCAGACAGCAGCTTTGACTTTCTTATAAAGGTCCTCAGCATCAAGATTTCTCAAAAAATGCCCGAAAGAAAAAATCTATTACAATTACAGCCAAGTCTGAATGAAGTGAGGAACAATCACATTAATCTGTATGTGGAGGTTTGAAATGAGTGGGTCTCCGTGAAGGCGGTTTACAAAAGGCAGCTCAGAGAGGCAGTACCAATTTAATGAACAAAATAAATAATACAGTGATTCCCCCGCCTATCGCGGAAGTTACGTTCCAGACCCGTCAGCGATAAGTGAAAATCTGCGATATAGAAAGACCAAATAAATTAACATTCCCACACGTTACAAACACATGTAAACTTATTAAACCACACTTTGTAAACACATATGATATATGTGGATGTCGGGCTAAGGATAT
>JAODJW010000050.1:588103-600683 GCA_026777045.1 Hyperopisus bebe
TCATCCATTGTGCACTATACTGTAAATAGCTACATAATGCATTATAGTGTAGATCATAATGTTTCATAAGCTCCAATGAAGTTTTCATCCATTGTGCACTATACTGTAAATAGCTGCATAATGCATTATAGTGTAGATCATAATGTTTCGTAAGCTCCATTGAAGTTCTCATCCATAGTGCACTATACTGTAAATCGCTACATTATGCATTATAGTGTAGATCATAATGTTTCGTAAGCTCCAATGAAGTTCTCATCCATTGTGCACTATACTGTAAATAGCTACATAATGCATTATAATGGTCAGTATAAGAATTAATAAAGCATTGCAGCGTATTCTGTCGACATATTCTGTTAGTATTATAGAGTTGATTATAATACTTCATAAGCTCCAGTGAAGCTCTCATCCATAATACTTCATAGATACTTTCATAATATATTATAATAGTCAGTATAAGAATTAATAAAGTGTTACAGCATCTATTGACAGTTGTAAGACATTACTGTATAGTGTTGATTATAATACTTTATACACTCCAATTAGGCTGTCATCTATAGTAGACTATAGGTAGCCTGATAATGCATTACAATGGTCGGTATAAAAACTAAAGATACTTTGTACTGCATTATGAATGTATCTATATTAGATGAGAGCTTCATAAAGCAGTCATAATGCATAATAAACATGGCTATAATGTGTTATGCCTATTTATGAATATGTATAGTCATGTTTATAATGCTTTATGAATGCTTTATAATGCGTTATGAATGAGAATGTAGAGTCTTATAAGGATGGCTTTCATATACCGTGTTCATATTTTCATATTTAAAACCCTGTTTTCCTCATCTCTTCTCTTGATTACTTTATTTTTTTTAGCGAATCCAGGCCTTTTTGGTTGTTTTCATTTAATCCCTGAAAAAGGACAGGTCTAATAAGATTTCTTAAATCTCTGTCGCGTGTATCTGTCACCACAGCTTTTCTCACAAAGGGAGAGAATTTGCAGTTATTGATGCTCAAACACACAGAGGAGTGGGTGGCACTTCTGCTTGGCGCCTTTAGGGTTACGGGTTCGATTGCCCCTGGCTGTTTGTGTGGAGGCTGTGTTCTCCGTACCCCGTGCCCTGCCCTTCCCGAATCCCAGTAACCCGCCATTTAATATTATAAAAAGCAGCCGCACAGACAACAGCCATCATATGCGTATAAATCCACCAATGCCCAGTGAACAAGAATCTGTCACATGGATCACTTTGAAGCAACGCGGGGCAAAAATTAATATTGCTGTTATATGACTGCACCCATATTAGTTTGATAACCATCATATATGTATATCAAATATACAGCATGTATATTTAGGTGCCTATTTTGCGTAAGTGTTATTATACTTCCTCCCAAACTGTTTGTGCAACTGTGGGTTATATTAATGTCCATCCATCTTCGGATGATCCTGGACTGGGACACAAAGGGGGCTGGAGTCTAGCCCATGCGGGAGCAGGCATGCCAGCCTGTCTCAGGGCACGTATACAGCAGTTAGCCTACTTCTTCTCATTGGAAACCGGGGTACTCAAGGGAAGCCCACACACCTGGCGGAAAATGTACAGACTACGCATGTGTGGGTCTAGACCCAATCTCAGGCAGAACAGGACAAAAGCCAGCGACACACTCAGGACGGCGCGCCAGTCCGTCACAGGTCTTATGCAATATTAAAGTATATATTATTGCATATTATGGTAAATTCTCTCAGGCTGATGAAATTGCCTCAATCACTCCTTTAACATTTCTAATTTGCTGTTCTAATCACATTTCGGTCCATGGATAATAACAAAGCTCAAAAGACCATTCAAGGGTTTTAAATTCTCATCTGGAGAGTCAGAACATAGATGGAACCAGCGAATGATAAAAGGTCACCTCTTTCCAGATTGCATCATCTTAAGAACCTCTGGTTATGGCCAGAATGGATCTTGGCTTAATATGTAGATTTGAAATGTTTACTGGGCTCTGGGCGTATTGCAGGGGCGAGTAAGACAGCTGGATGCTCCGTAGTTGAGTTTGAAACTGCGTAACACCCTTCATTAATTTAATTACTGCATAATTTAATTAAATGCAGTTTATTTTCGTTCTGTTTCTTTTCTGAGCACTTCCTAGCATGGCTTCCCAATGTCTTCAAGACGAAAGATTTAGCAGATTTTGCAAACAAAGTTCGTTATATCATTAGCAATAGAAGCAACAGTGTTTAGTATTTTGCAACTTTAATTGCCGGCATGAAAACGCAAGAGGTCAATGGAGAAAATAAATAACAATCCAAAACTCCCAAAGTAGGTGCCAAGCCCAAGTGGCATGCCTCGCCCACCGGGCATACTAATCATAGACAAATTAGAGTTCTGTTTTTCTCTTATGCCTCATTATTTGGAATCATTAAGAAAATTAAAGGAAATCCCCCTCCCCCCTTTATTTTCTCTCTCTTTTTCCAGTTGCATGTATCCCGCTTTAAATGCCACATATTCAAGAGAGTACCAACTATCACTTTTGGACCTCAGGGTCCATAGAGGGTCAGGCTGGTGAAGCTAGAGCGATTCGCAGGTCGAGGAGACGGAGGGTGAACAGGCCAGTGGGTCCTGTACCAGCTAGAACAATCTAGTGACGGCAGTGAGCATGACGCGCTTCAAGACTTTATTTTTTCTTTTCCGAGGTGTCATAACCGTCAGCTCGCTCTAGCGCTGGATCTCAGCGGGCCCAGAGAGGTTCACCTGTCAGAATGGTTGTCAGGGCTGTCAGAACCAGGTTGGCATCTGACTTTTAGTGTCCGGCTACTCTCTTAAACATATGGAGATCTGCTTTGAAGTCAAACACTGCTCTCAAACATCCCACACCTGTCTTATCTCATTCTTCCTAAAAAAAACTGTCTCTATTCATGCCTTGTATCACCTACTATTAATGAATACATATCAGGAAACACGTATAAGGAATGTTGATGACTGACAGCTACAGTTTTTCTTATTATATTTGTTAAATATATTTTTAGCATAATTGGATTCTATGCAAAAACAATCCCATTGCTCATGGTAGTTTTATTTATACATAAATGTTCTGAGGGCAGAACAAAAAAACGTTCAAGGATAACCAATCAGATTGTAGAGGAGGTGGGTCCAAGTAAATAATGGAGGCGGGACCAACCAATCAGATGTTCTGGTCCAGCCTCTTCTGGTTTCTTGGACCCACCTCCTCTACAATCTAATTGGTTGACTCTCTGAACCAATCATTTTTCATTCTGCCCTCAGGACATTTTTGTGCAAGTAGTCCCATTAGTATCCACTTTCATAGGTAAAACAGCAAGGTGTAAGAAAACAGGCTCTGACAGGTTTCAGCTTCACATCCTAAAACAATTTGTTTTTTTTTTTGTTTTTTCTTACTGATTTGCGCACATTTTGTCTACCTGTATATTCACTTACAAATGAGCTGCCTTCATCAATGTTAATGGTGACATTAATATGCCGCATGGCAAACTATTTTGCCAAGGAACAAATCACATCCGTTCCGAGAGCCTGAAGCCATTAACGGACAGCTTTACCCTGAGATCAATCACTGCCACTCAAGTGCTGCTGTTGGCATAATTGTATTTGCAACTAGTGCCTTTTTCCATTAAGACATTGTTCACATTAGAGAAGTGAAATTATACCTGTCTCCCTTTTTTCTAGCTTGACGATTTTAAGGGAAAAATGGAACTAAAGTCTCTTTTGATGAACCAGACATTATCAGCTTCAGTTTCCCAACATTACTACTCGCATAGTCACATATTTTGTATAACTTTTATGTAATGGAACTGAGCACTCTCTAACCACTGTTTAATATCTTTCAGCATTTTGTCCAGGATATTTTTTTCTAATCTACAACATCTAATTTTTCTGAGCAAATTGGAGTCATTATGGTTTTTTGTTAACTTTGGGGATGTGTTTACTGTTAAGAGCAGATGGGAATAACATTTAGAACATGATTTAACTGTAATACATTTATAAGGTGAAAAAAACAGTTTTGTTGCAAAAAGAATGTTTTCTCCAAAAGCAACAGATTCAAGCAGGTTGTCACAAAATAACAAGCATGTGGTTACATAGCTATAGAAAGCCAGGAAAGTAATTTCAGACTGGTGTCATGTGTCTCTAAATATATAGTGATTTGTTAAAGCTGGGGATTGACATGTTCTGCACAAACATTGTTATTAATGTATCGATCAAGCTTTCATAGCTGGCCGCAAATAAATTGCGCTAAAGCATTTTTTTTGCCCCCCAACCAGGGAAGAGTTGCAGGCTTATATAGGTTTGCGTTATTAATCTGTTATCTTAGGGCAACAGCCGAAATAGGAAAATTATTGATTTTTAGGTTCAGCTGAAGAGGGAATAAATCATAGTTTGGAAGAACCATACAATTGTATTTTATTTTATTTTATTTTTTCTTTCAGTCATGTTGTCTACTAATAAGAAGCTCTTTTGACTTGCTTTGGGCCCAAATAAAAAGGCATGACATTATTTCGAGAGTGGCGATCAGTATGAATGTGTGATACGAAAACAGGCGTCCATAGCACTTCGATTATGTGTGTGTTTGGAAATACGGACCGGCCCATTGTGGCACATTGTTCTGATTGTGCTTTTTATAAGGTTTAATAAATAGCTGCACTGTCTGGAACTGAACAGCAATGGAATACAATGGATTCTGGGGATTTTAGATGATGGGCTGGGGGGGGGATGGTTGCCTGGCTACAGAATCCTCTGTTTCCAGAAGCAATATGCAGGTTCTCTGTTAATCCAGCCCTTTCACTGATTTCAGTCAACATTAGAGTGTCACACAGCAGCCGGGTTTACACAGAACAGGCTCTGTTTGTGGTGCTGGAACTCTTAATTGTATGCAAATGAAGGACCAGAGAGGGACTTGTGCTGTGCATGCAGGCTATGGGTGTGTTAGCCACGGCTCTTTAGCTGGGTGATAATGAGGATGAGCACAGGCAACTCGTTAAAAGGGGAGCCCAGAGTTTGGGCATCACTCATCTTCAAACAAGAAACTGCGACTTTCCAGCATAAAACATTGTAGCCCCTGCCTTTATTTTTTGCTTTTTCGCCCACATGTCATGACATTCCGAACAATATAATCAAAAAGCAATAAAATAAAATTTTAACTTGACAGGTGTCATTGTATTTACATAGTGTTCACTATTGGGTTGGTCTGGGTCAAACGTCCTTTTCGACTTCACTATTTCTTTGTAATAATTTAACACTTAACTCTTACACGCTCCTATAATAATTATATTAGAAGTCACATGACATGTGCCTTTGGGGTCAATTTGACCCCAGGGCAGGTGTGAGAGTTAAATATTATAACATATTACTGTAAATCTTATTCTGAACGAATGGCACGCATGTTCACAATATAAATATTTGTTAATGCATTAAAATGATTTAAAACATGTAAGAACGTAATATCTAGGGAGTAGTATACATATTGTCTATAATAAAAAATCTCTGCGGATATCTTTAAATATTCATTTTCATTTGCTTCTGAAGAAGTATTTTATTCTTCAGTGTTCCGCACGTGTCGTCGTTTGCAGATGTATTTCGTTGAATGTGCAAATGTTGTGTCTGTTTCTTTCGGCAGCTCCTGGGTGTTTTGAAACGCGTGTTTAAAACGCAGGCCAGGGTGTAACTTTGGGTTGAACATTGGGGGGGGTTTGAGGTCTCCACCCATTTTGTGATTATTGGCGGGGGTTGTATTGTTTGGTTTTGATTTTTAGGGCTACAATCCTGAACGGAGGGTTATATAAGGACAGGGCCCTGGTGAAATATATACCGTGTTGTTTTGTCATGTTTGTTTATTGAGTGATGCAGTATTGGCATACCGTCGTGTGTTTTTGTTTGTTTTCTGAAAATAAGTGTCGTTAGTGTTTGTTATAGACATAACTGTCATTCCTCTGCCTGGAGAATGTCTCCTTACACTGATGTGTTTTGGGCAGCAAGTGTCATAGTGGTTTTGGTGGTTATGTACAGCTGACGGCTTCTGGTTTACTCTAGCCTAGTGAAGGGATTCTCCCTGTGGGGTAGGTGACTGCGGAAACCACCAGACACACCTCACATCTGACTGGCCTGGGCTATGCGGTAGTATAACTATCTGCTGCAGCACATTTAACAAGCTGCCCCAGCCTCTGTCATTCTTGTCTAAAACTGCATACTGAATAAGTTAAATAAGTGCTGGGGCCTAGTTTCAAATCCAGAGAAATACACAAGAACTTCAGGCTGAACTGGATGCATGAGATATTTTACGTAGTGTGCAGATTGAGAAGACATCAGATAAAGAGGACATATCTGTGATTGAGTTTTTGTTTATCAGTATGCTTTTAGTGCTTGTGTGATGAAGTGGACCATCTCTTATTGTGATTTTGTTCCTTTTGTTTGTTTTTATGATGTTTGTATGCCGATTCTGTAGAATTTGCTGCACCAGCTAACCAAACAGGACTGCCATTAGGGAATTCTTTGAAAACAAATGCATCAAAATCTTTTATTAATAGAAAGCAACAGAGCAGACCACAGAGGACAAGTAATCGCACAATGTCTACTCTGTGTCGGCTGTCCTTTCTGAGCTTCACAGGTCCGTTTTCAGGTAAAAAGGGAAAAAAGCAGGCGCAGGGCGTTACTGTGGACTGCCACACCACTCAGGCAGACAATGAACTGCTCACAAATGCACAGTTCATAATGCAGTCTTGTTATAGCTAGCTAATGAAATACAGGGCCCCATCCACGAAAAATTCAAGTAACAAACAAAAGCTACAAAGAAAATGGCAGCACTTTACTTAGGGGGCACAAGTAGCTTAATAACTGAGTTACTACTCAAGTACAAATCATGAACAGATACAAATACACGAACCGTTATGATTAATTAATAATGAACAAACATGAGATTAATACATAACTAACACATAGTTTCTGGTTAATTAATACATTAAGTAAGAGTGTACTATTACATTATTTGTGCCCCTTAATGTGTTACTGAGAAAAGAAAACAGGTGAGTTGCATGTCATACAGGAAGAGAATCTGTTAACTGTTCTAAGAGATTGATAAATATTTTTGGTGCAGTGTTTAATCTTCAGTGAATGGGTTATGGAGTCCTTTGGGGACAATTATCAGAGTGCTTCCTACGCCTTTGATTTATATCTATATTTGCACTATCACCTGACATACATCCCTGTATGGATAAAATCACAGGCTTTATCACTAGGTTATGCTTGGAAAATGGAGCATTTTAGCATAACCACTTACATATCAGGCTGACAGCAAGTACAGAAGGAACAAAATTTATTGTTCTTGTACACCTTGCTCTTGATAAATGAATGGACGCTATTCACGGTATTTAGGAAGGAAGGGAAAAAAATGTCTCCCCGTGAGTTATTTAGCAGCGCAAATACCTTGAATGATGTGTGATGCTTAATGGTATTTTAATGCACCTACTTTGAACCGTAATACAGATGATTGAACCTGAAGGCTTTGCTGGTATTGGGACAGAGGTGTGATTGAATTTCGGGTGTTTCGACTGCTACACTTCAGCCGGACATTAAAATTCAAGCTAGCCTTAAGCTCTGCCTCTCTCTCATTAATAATAAAACAATGTGGCCATGAATCAAACAATTCTGTACTGGATTCATTACATCCAGCAAGAGAATGGAATAAAATTACAAATGAGTTTGTAGTCATTAAGGCTCAAATGACAGACAATTAGCCATTTGAGGTACAAGGCGAAATTAGAGGTCTGTGATAGTGTTTTATTTAAAATTATTTCAGAAATCTGGCTCAATTTTGAACATCGAGTATAACCCTGACTTGTGTCATGTTGTACTTTCATTCTCCATTACGGCCGTCGCCATTCATCGCTTATCACATTTACTTAACATCCAGTTTTGGTTTAAAGTGCAGTGCTGACACGTTTGGTTTATTGAAGAGAAAGATCCCATATTTTGATTGGCCAGAGGTGTGATTTTTTTCCCCCAATAAGCCCCGCCCCCTCTTGGTGTTCTTAGCACCAGCCCGATGATCTATCGGAATTTCATTGAATTAATTTGAACACAGACCCAGAAACAGCACAATCCAGCAGAGCAGGTGCCGTTTCCCCCTTCAACTCCCAGCACTTTTTTTTGTTTTGCCATTTTTATAAAAAAAAAATATATATAGAGTGAGGTCAGGTGCACTCTAAAGGAGACGAAGTGTGAGACAGGATGTCACAGGTGGACTGGGGACGATGCTGATGTACGTTTCATTTGCAGGCTTGTCGTTACTGTCCCGCTCTGCATCCTCCTTGTGTTCTTCCTGTCATTTTTTTCTTCCCTTGACGTCTGATACCTGCCTTGATTCCTCTGGACTTGACGGCTGAGGAAAAAAAAAATGGACAGAGCTCCTTTCAAAAATGAAGAATATTCCATTGTTTTATTTAACTTCTGCATTGTCTAAATTTACAGCCCTGCTATAAGGCTTATTGTTCCTGTGGAGGGGGTGTCCTTCACTGGGCCGCTCTCATTGTCTCATTTTCAGTGCTACAGCAGTACTTTGGTGGGTGGTGTTGTCATCTCATTCTTCCCAAGTTTTGGTTTCATTCTGGCACCATCTGTCTGGCCAGTTATTTTTCTTCTTTTCGGTGTTCGTTGTATCTACCATTGAGTTGATTTGGAAAGTCTACATTTCTGGCATTGTCTGCAAGGCTGTTCTGTACTAAAGCCGGCCGTTCCTGTTTCTTTTGTGTCTCTAAGCATAGGCTCCGGAGAGTTGCTTTGGATCAGGGCCTGATCGCTCAGTGGTTGCCTGAAGCATGGCGGGAACACGACTGCCGTGGAAACCGTTTACGTTAAATCACGTTACTTTGCGTAATGAATAACGTATGGAAATGGCAATGGATATACTCTGACCTTATCTCAGTGGAGCAGCAAATGCACACACCAGAAAAAAAAATACCATCATTTCATGACGCTTTTGTTTTTTTCTTCCCTTTAAGCATTAAGTACTTGTTGAGAGCTGGTGGCTGTATTTCAGGAATGGCTTAGTTGGAGCCCAATCGGAAATCTCTGGAGTGGGTTTCCATTCTGCGAGTCACCTGCTGTAAGTGAAGAGCTTTTAAAAGCCTTGTCCTTGTGTCCCCTTTTTCCAACGGTTCTCCTGCCTTTCATGGGGCTACAATGCTGTGAAAATAAATAAAAAAACGGGGCCATGATTGACTAAAAAAATAAATAAAGCGTTGTCTCTTGTCTCAAAATGTGGCTGCTCATGTCTGGGGTGAGCCTTTTTTCGCCGGTCGGGGATCAGATCAATGTGTAAGCAAAGCCCAGGAAATAAGATCTTGTGTCACAGCAAATGGAGTAGCGTTTGTCTTTAATGAGTGCACTCTCCGTTACGCTTCCTGGGTATCCCGTTCATGTGGTGCCGCATATTTTCCAGCTACCATCCATGGAAATTATTTAAAAACCTTTATTGTACATGCTGCCACCTTTATAAATTTGACCTGCCAAGTTTTCATTATCCTAAATTGCTGTGTTAGATTTTGGCGTTAAGCATAATTTGGGTTTTTCAGAATGATTCTGGAAGTCTTCATACAGGCTTTTTACATTTATGATGGGATCAATTATTTACTTTTATGTTTAAATCTGAAGCACATAAAATATATTTGAAATAACGTTTATCAAGAACACTTTCAAACATCTGGCGAGAAACTAGTTAAAAGCTAGTTGGTAATAAATTGCTTGGAAAAGGCCACTTATCGTACGGTACTTAAGTTCATTAAAGTCTTTTTATGTATTTCACATAAAATAATGCTGCTTCATTTAAGGTTATTATGACAAGAAGAGGATTTTCAGCAATGAAAAAACAGGATTAGTGGGTGGGATTCACACTCAGAACATGTTTACAGAATAAAGCAACAAGGAAGGCACTTCTTGTAGGTAAAAAAAAAATAATGATTTGGATGATTGACATATTATGTGATAAAATATGCACCCACAGATCAATCACTGTTATGACACTACCAGAAAGAAATTTATTTCACATGGTATGGCAAGTGTGACACAAACAACCCACAAAAGATATCTGTTTAGTATGGATATATTTGCAGGTAATATATTCTAAAATAATGGTGTGATTTTCTGCATGACTACAAGTCGCTGCCATCAATGTCACTGGTTAAGCAAAAGTATAGACCTAATATCATCAGATGTGGAGGTTAAGCATACTCAATTATTAGTCTGCTGCCACGGCGGTTCTGCTCTGATAAATACGGGAGCCGATAATTAGGCGAGGCTGTGCCGGGATTCTTTTGCGAAATTAATTTCCAAAACAAACAATGGCGAATCTGCATGCCTTTGACAACCCTGCATGAATTATACAGATGACATCAGAGATATGTTTTCAGATGTCTGAGAAGGGGTCACTGAAGAACCACAGCAATGGGATTATATTTTATACATGTTGATCATTTGGTCTTTTGACAGCAATAGTAGTAATAATAGTACTAATAATAATAATAATAAAAATAATAATAATAATAATAAAACAGCTGCAGAGGTGATTTCACTGAACTGCAATCACTGGCAAGTAAATGTCGAATTTATTTTGTTTCATTTCATTCTTGCTCTTCATTTCCATGCGAGTCGAGATGTTCCACCGTCTTTCTGAAATCCTTCAATGTCACATCACGGCTCGCAGCAGTAAATTGTTGCTCTCTGCCTTTCCATCATCTCTTTTTTCTGGCCCGGCCCTGTTGTTCCATTCATTAAGCTGCAGCTCGCTGTCATATCCAGAGCAAGATATAATATTTCAGGTGTCAGGTGGAGTGGGCAGGTTACTGGAGGACGCAGCCGCGTCTCTCCGCTGCCTCAGAACCTCGTCTGTCCCCGGCCCTCTGAGGGCTTGTCATCTGTCCCCTTGGGCCCTCCGCAGACTCTGAACAGCTTGCATTTATTCATTCCATATTTAACTGGATTCCGGATAATGTCTCAGCTTCCCCCCCCCATATTAAGGTAGTGTTCAATAAGTCTTAGGACCTCTTTAGCCGCATCTTTAGCCGATGGATTTTTGCACAAACTGCATTTGAAAGCCACGGTTGAGAAGCAGAATCATTATTTATAATTATAGAAGGAATATATCGCCCACTTCAGTCTTTTTTCGATATATCTCAGCTATCGCAACAGATTTTATTCTTTATAATTGCTGTTGCTGCAGGTTCTCCGCTGATCGCTACTGTAAAATTACCAGTTTTCGTTCTGATTTAATAAATAATACTGGGTATGATATGATATGATGAACTGGTAACCGGTGCCCCTATTAGGGATGTCCCCAGCTTTGTACCTAGTGTTTCCAGGGATAGTCCAAACACAGTGCAATCCTCTACTGGATAAGTGGGATGGATGGATGGATGAAAATGTATAGTAAATTAATGCATAAAATACGACACGCAGCAGTATCAGTATATTCATGGTATCAGACCATGAATATACAGTAAAGCATCCTCATATTCATGCTCGCATGTACAGAAAAAATGTTTATGCATGATGGTTTTAATTAACAGGAAGCAACCAAAGTATTCATTTTGCACTCAAATACTTAAAAATGTATTATCATACCCTTGATTTTTAATTTAACAACCATGCGGTTGTTGGGGTGAATTTATGCACAGAACGTGCATGAGTTAATTCCTGCTTGGCCGTGATGTAGAACAGATAAGTACACAAATTAAAAAGTCCATTTTGAAACAAAATGTCTTGTGAATGTGAGTAAATGGAGTATCAATGCATGTTTGTGTAGCTATATGATTCTGAGAGGCACATGTTAGCACTGCCTTGGTTGTCTTTGTCCACTGCTTCTGTCTGAAGTGACCCAGGTTGCCATAAACAATATGGAATCTTTTGCGACGACGTGGATCCACTGTAAGGCGTCCTGTTTGGTCTGATAGGCAGCTTTTCGTTTTGCAGAAGCTATTGTCAGATCACAGGCTCAGGCCAACGTTTCTTATTCGTTTTGTTGTCTCTCTTTCATCTCCGTGACTCTATTTAAAGCCCATCAGCATGGTGGTTGCTCTGGTTACAAGATGACACCAGTATAGGAACACCGGGCCTCTTTGAGATGTAACTCATTCCCTGTAGTGTTTATTAAATTAAAAGTTCTGATTAGAGATAAATCAGAAGTGAAACTTTAATATGTCTCTTTTATTAACTTTGACAACTTTAGAAGCTGTAGGTGTAGCTTATAGTTGGATGGACTTTTGTCGAAGAGAAAGAAAACAAAACGCTGGAACAGAAACTAAGGCAGGTTTCTTTCGAGTTTAAATCTGAAGCTGTAATTGCCTGTCTGCCTGTCCCATTGCCTGCAGTTGCATGTGACCCCCCCCCGCCAGCCACATTTTAGAAAGGACCCAAGCAAATTCCTGACTTCCTGATTACATCCGAGTCAATCCGCCTCTGTCAAAGTGATTTCTTCAAACTTACCTCCGCATGGAAGCGGGCCAAAGCATATTTACTGCAGCGTTTGGGTTATGATGTTGTGGAAGGCTCGATGACCGGTCTGGCTTTTTCCC
>JAODJW010000050.1:600783-613455 GCA_026777045.1 Hyperopisus bebe
GATTTGCGATCGTGTGTGGCGGATTCCCCAGACTTCATAATACGTCTCATAGGTTCGAATGTGTCCACAAAACAAATTTTCATTTTTCATCTTTCAAAACCAAATTGTGTTACACGCTCCATTTTCGAGAGCTTGTGTGGTATCTTTATTGAATACGAAGCAGAAGCCGAAGCAGAAATTAGTTGTCTTTTTTCTTATCCCGCTATTGTATTTGCTAAGTAAAATATCACTGAGGAGATTTTCCATTTCATTATGGAGTCTGACTGGGAACCGTAAGCCTATTCCTGTTTTGCACCAGGAGAAATCATGCCAGTCCCTAAGTAATGAACCAGCATTCACAAAGCGAGACTAACCTTGATTTTGGTGTATAGCTGACTAGAATGTAAACGACACTATCTTGTGAGGACTATACATTTTAAATGAAAACAAAAGCCTCATCTTTAAATCTCTAAAACCCTTATTTGAATTGTCTGAAGTGTCAATGTCAGGTTCACAGCATCACATTTCAAACACACTCAGGCACAATTTTAGTTTTTAATTTATATTCTCACCGAATTCTAATAGCCCCAGTTGTTGAAATGCATTGCACTGGTAAACACGTCTTACTCATAACTTCCTGTGTAACACCCCATAGTAAATAATACTAATAGTATCACTTCCTGTTGGCAGCAAATAATAAACATCTCAAGTGTGACTTTCTATCTGACAGTATATAGTAAATCTCTTAAATCTGACATCTCACGTGATGGCAGGTAACATACTGTATGCCTCAAATAGTCTAAGATTCCGGCCAGAGAATAATTCCTGAAAAAGAAAAAAAAAAACTTTTTGAGGATGTCAAGACTTTCTGACCTTTCCTACATACCATATACGCTCTGCTACATTGATTGTTTTAATGTGTATCGCCTTACCCTGATTCCCCAGGTCAAAGGATCTGTGGTTCTAGACTAATGTCCCCCCAGAGATGCTAATTTGTTTGGTCAAGGGCAGGAACACTAAGTGTCTTCCTGCCGGGATCAGGCACGTCTAGCGAATCAATGCTAATATTCAAATACCGATTAAAGTTCTGCACAAGCCTGCAGTGTTGTATAAAAATGTTGTTTAACTACTGTATGTGTTTTTTTTTCTGTTCTGTTTTTCTGTTTGTAGGCATTTTAATGTGACAGCCATTATGAATTTTACATCTGCTGAGTTTAAGGATTCTTGGTCCTGGTGCAATTTATCTGAATTTTAAACTCTGTGTTAAAAAATGAATCATGTCAAAACATGAAACGTGGAATTAAGACCTGTCTATGCTATCTTACTATCAGGTGATGCTAAAATCCACAGCAAGGAATGCTTGGCAACATTGATATTTTCGTCGGATTTTACAGTTTTGATATCGTAATTGACTCCTTTTGTATTGACTCCTTCATTATTTCGGACACATATAAATGTGATGGACTCCTGCTCTGTGCCACCTGGGATACACTGGCTGCAGCCCTGTATCGGTCAGACAGACTTATGGACAGACGGACGGACAGACAGATGGACAGACAGACGGGTGGACGTGCATAGTTCTATTAAGACTTGATTTCACCTTGAAAGGAATCTAATATTTCATCCTAACTTTCTCCTGTGTTCTATGTCTTGAATTATGAATGTCTGGCCTGTTTCTCACCCTGTAGAAAGAGGAATCTCATGATACTGTCTTTCCCTGTTTGCTGATTTTTTTTCCTTTCCCTCTTTAAAGTGATGTCGGGATCGTAAAAGGCGCTTTATAAATGTAACCTATAATAATAACAATGATAACTATTATTATTATTGTCATTATGGTTATTATTATTGCTAATTATCAATGAGTGTAATTTTTATTATTATTAATTCATCATTATTATTATTATTATTATTATTATTATTATTATTTCCTTTACCCCACATAACGTTATGAAGGTTAAGAGGGAAGACAAGCTGTGTTTAAGTGGGGTAAATATCTTTTATCATGGCAAGTTTGAAATACAATGTTTAACCAAAAGATTTAGGCACTGATCATTAACGCAATGCTTTTTTGATTGATGCATTTCTTAGCGTTTGCTCAGGAATAAAAACACTTCCTGGTGCCTGGATATATGAAGGGCCGTAAAGGGAGAGGATTAAATAAGCTGACAAACACAATGATTCGCAGACAGAGTGAAACAGCTGTCAGTGTTGTGGCTTTTGTCTTATGCATTGTTAAAACTGTAACAATGGGTACCTTTCCGTAAATCATGTAACACTCCAGATCTGTATTGTGAATTTAATCTCCTCATTACTTACACAAATAAACAAGCAAATGAACAAATTAATAATGAGTGATGAGAAAAATGTTTATCGTGTGCCAATAAATTAGCTAAGATGAATTACCGCCGGTAATTAAACTGCATCACCATTTCCAGCTGTGACTTATATGAAATGACATTAGAGAGCATTTTTAAACAAGTGTTTTTTTTCTTTAATTATTTTATGTTGTATGCACATTTCTTGGATAAATTAGACATTACATTCCCAATCACTATAAATTTCTTACCCCCGGGGGGCAAAGGTAAGCACAAACTTAAGAATGCTATGTTTTACACAACTAATTATTCTGTATACCTTAAAGGCATACATACATAACAGAGCAAAAAAAGAAATAAGTTTAGGATAGACTTGTATCCTTGCTTTACATAAAATAGAATTGTTCTAGAATCTATTCTTTTACTGATTTATATTTTTATAATTCTATGAAAAATATTAATTAATATTGATATATATTGCTCCAACTAGGACTCCATTGGAAAACTGAGAATTGGACATTTTTCATTGGGTTTTGACAAGAAGGTCAGAAGTGGCCATATTTCTACAGGGGCGTGATGTAACAGAGCGTGGAACATATATATTCTTCCTAGCGGATTCAAACAGTTGTTCTGGAGAAAGATGTGTACATCACGCAGATATTAATGATCTACCTGATAAATTACTCATCAAAGCTGTAACCTCAGTATCAGGCATCCATCAATATGCTGCAGAAGCACATTCATTTACGTCTGTCACTCGGATATCTAAAGAAGGAATCCAGCATGTAATTTTGTCCATTAGCTTTTGCTTTACACAAGAGGCCGTCTTTAATTAATAATTGCTTAATTTGAACATTAAATGTGTGAATATATATTCAGTAGTGTTTTAGCACTGTCTGATTTTTACACAAATAATTTATTAACGTACTGCAAAATAAATGTTAGCGCTCCACTAAAAGGTCTTTAGGGCTTATCTGAATGATATCTGGAAAATAAACCCCTTTATTAGTACATATTCTCTTCATTTACTCATGGGTTCCTCTGCCGAATCCAATTATCGAAATGGACATGTGCATCAAACAGCGAAGGATACTTCAGCTCCACCGATGACGAAGGTTGCAGCTGAATGCGCCAATGGCATAATCGCAAGTCGCCTATTTGGTCCCCTGTAATTAGATTCAGTTCTAATCAATTCATTCCACCCCCACGATAACTGACGTACTGTACAGGAGCAGAAGCGAGGACTGAAAGTCCGACAACCGGGACGTGCTCTCTTTTATTTCCCACCTGCCAATGGACAGGAAATGCCATCATATTTCTGCATTTATTAACCAGTTTATGGGCAAAATGCCACATATTCTGGTGTTTCTCAGCCTAATGAATTAGTCAATGAAAGGAAAGCGGGATTTTGAGACACGGATTGGAAATGGTGGGGAAGCAGCAGGGAATCCGCTAAAATATTAAGGCAGTGACAGTGGAGTCGGCCATTGAAGAAACTCGTGACAAAGCTGACCATTAGGTGACCACCACATGTCACCGCCGTGGCCTGCAGGAGATGTCAAGATGTGCGAGATCTGCACCGGCCGCACTGCTCCAAGAATAGCCGTTCTGGCACAGACGTGGGCAAAAGTTTTCACTTCTTCTCAGGGCGACAGGAAATGTGGACTCGGAGAACTCTGCCGGCGCTATTCTGTGTTATAAACAGTCACTGCAGCACATGAAAATAAATAAATAAAGATCCTATACATAAAAATAATCTCTGCAACCCAGCAGATGTAACATGCTTTAGGAAGACGGATGGATGGATGGATGGATGGATATCCCTCAACGACGAGGTTGCAAGATGGATGGATGAATCGCTTTATTATTATATGCATATTTAAAAAGGTTATTTTTTTTATTGTTGCCCTATTAAAGCAATGAGCTGTCTGATACAGATCCTGAACCGTATTAGGCATTGCAAACTTGAAGTTGCCCAAATTTGTGTTTTTAAGTATGCAACTATAGGAAAAGACAACAACGTACATTCTCCATTAGTAGAAGAGTGTTTTAGTAGAAGAGTATTTTTTGAGGATTATTGATATATTATTGTTTCCTCTATGATGGTAAAATCTTTGTTCTTTTTGTTAAAAATGGGAACCTGTTGACTGCTGTGAAAATATTTAACAATGCAAGTAGCGATTACGAATATTGATTGCATTGCTGTCCATGAATACTTGATATAACATTGATTACTGTTTTAGGGGGAAAGAAACTTGCAGTAAGAAGGGCGCTATAATACTCACTGTCATTATTTTAGAATGTCAACTGCAGTCCATTATCTTGCCAATTTGTTTACTGTGGTTGACGTGACAATGGTGGCGTACTGGTTAGGGAAGTGGAATTGTAATTGAAGGATTGCTGGTTTGAATCTGCATTCTGCAAAGTGGTGCTGAATTAGTTGTCCCATGCTATGTAACCTACGGGTTAAATACAGAGGACACATTTTGCTGTGGTGTGTCAATGATGACAATTCTTCACTTAATGGACGAATGTTGGATATGTACACAGGTTTCTAACTAAACCCACAAGACAACATGTGCAATATTAACATAGTTTGGATTGAAACTATTGCACAATGTAAACAACATTTTGTTTTAAATTCTGTCTAGAGAAACAAAATACAAAAATGTTTATGACACTACAGTGTGGGCATGAGACTTCAGATATAAGGAAATAAATTAATGAACAATTTAATAGGTGAACAGAAACGTAAATCAAATACACAAAAATGTTTTACATTGATTGGTAGTAATTTATCATGTTCACTTCCCATTTGAGAGTACAAGCAATAAATTCAGTCTTGAAAAGTATTGTGTTTGAAAAGATCATTTACCGCAGAAGGCAGTCACCATTTCTAGATAGCAGTGCAAAAAAAACTCCTTTGTAATTTATGAAGCAAGTAAAACGAACAGGCACTCTCACCCATTTTCAGAATTCTATGAAAAATGCAAATTAAAATTCACCTTCAAGTTATCATTTGCATTTTATTCAGAATCTGCAGCGGAGGTCTGTGTAGGACAAACCTTTGCGAAAATGTAGCACTGCTTTAGCCCGAAGTGATGCACCATAAAAATAAATAAATAAATAAATAAGACTGCAGATTTACATTACAGCTGACATTAAAAGTTCATTTTTATGTCCCTCAACACAGAGTTAAAAATATTACTTTTAAGGTCGTGGCTGTTACAAATTTTAAGACAAAAATTTATATCGTCATAAAAGATCAACTTCTAACATCTTCTTCTGCTGTCTCGTTCAATATGAAGTCAGCACCATATATATGCATGCACTTACGTTACATACGTATATCATTTTTAATCTAAAAATCCAGATATGTCCATTTCTTTATTTACTTTTTGTCAGATATATTTAAATGAGGCCACACAAAACGAAAATATTATGGTTTTTCCAATAAGGCCATAGCTGAAGAAAAATTTGTATGAATTGTTATAAAAAAATATCATGGTTAACAACAACTTAACAGGTCAAACAACGAGATCCTCTGGTGACATCCTGGATCATAAGGTGTTTTCAGACATGGAAAGAGGAACATTTTTTAAATGTGTCGTCACCTCATAACAGCACCTTACAAGTCAATGAATTTTTAATAAAATCATTAATAAAAATTGTATAAAAGTAACATTACAAGCACTTCGATTAACATATCTGCAAATTGGATTTTAAAGAGTTATATAGACAAGAACATTCTGGACACACCTCTTAGTCACTGAATTCAGGTGTTTCATTCAGACCCATTACCGCAGGTGTATAAAATCAAGCACCTAGCTATGCAGTCAGGTTTACAAACATTTGTGACAGAATGGGCCGTTCTGAAGAGCTCAGTGAATTCACCCGTGTCACTGTCATAAGATGCCACCTTTGCAATATGTCAATTCGCAAATTTTTGTTCAATGCTAGATATGCCACGGTCAGCTGTAAATGGTATTATTGCAAAGTGGAAGTGTTTAGTAACAACAGAAACTCAGCCACAAAGTGGGACAGTACGTAAAGTGACAGAGTGCGGTTGAGGAGTGCTGAGACGCATAGTGCGTGAAAGTCACCAACGCTCTGTTGACTCAATACCTGCAGAGTTCCAAACTTCCTCTGGCATTAACCCCAGCATAAAAACTGTGTATGGAATGGGCTTCCATGGCCGAGCAGCTGCATGCAAGCCTCACATCACCCAGCGCAGTGCCAAGCGTCAGATGCAGTGGTGTAAAGCACAGTGCCACTGGGCTCTGGAGCAGTGGAAACGTGTTCTGTGGAGTGATGAATCACGCTTCTCTGTCTGGCAGCCTGATGGATGATTCTGGGTTTGGCAGATGCCAGGTGAACATTACCTGCCTGACTGCACTGTGCCAACTGTAAAGTTTTGTGGGGGATGGATAATGGTATGGGGTTGTGTTTCAGGGGTTGGGATAGGTCCCTCAGTTCTAGTGAAGACATTTTGGACAATTTTATGCTTTCAGCTTTGGGAACAATTTGGGGAAGGTCCTCTTCTGTTCTAGCATGACAGTGCCCCAGTGCAAGGGTGTAAATTATAGGGGGGTGGGGGGTTGTATTCCACCAATAATCAAAACCACCCCCCTAGACCCCTTTAAATGGCTCAACCCAAAGTCACACCCTTGCCGCAGAGTGCATAAAGCAAGGCCCATAAAGACATGGTTGGGTGAGTTTGGTGTGGAAGACCTTGACTGACCCACACAAATCCCTGACCTCAACCCCTTTGAATACCTTTGGGGTGAACTAGAACAGAGAATGCGAGACAGGCCTTCACGTCCAACACCAGTGTCATTCCTCTTCTGGACGAATGGGCACAAATTCCCATGGAGACACTCCAAATTCTTGCAGAAAGCCTTCCCAGAAGAGTGGTAGGTGTTATTTCTGCAAAGGGGACATACTGACGCCTATGGATTTTGAATGGGATGTCAAAACTTCCGGTAGGTGTAATGGCCAGGGGTCCCAATACTTTTGTCCTTATAGTGTATCCCTAAAGGCCTCTGCTAAACACTAAATCCAATAAACTGCCATTTCAGCTTAACTTCTAAAGCAAACAAAACCATCATTTTTTCACACTAAAACACAGTATGAAGGCACCGACTGAACAGAACACGAAATACTAAAGCTGCTTGACTTTCAAAGGGTCCTCAAGAAATAACTCGCCAGTCTCACACACAAAAACGGTCATTGCAGGACGCATGTACTAACAAAAACGTCACACACTCAATGCACTGAATACGGGACTGAACGGGAGAGTAATATTACGAAGACGGCATTTACGCATTGGGTTAATAGCTCCATGAATTAAATAACAGCCACCCTTATCAAAGAACAGTAAGAGTGGGCTGAACATTAGCTCAGATAAAAGTGACATTGATGATAAAACAGCAAACAATGGAAGCACATAAACCTACAAAAGCAGCTGCAAATCCGCACAAGATTGCCAGCCTGGCATATACAAGCGTACAGATAAGAGCCATTTAGGAGAAATTATTTAAAATTTGATTCTTTGTGTCAGCCTCTTGGGAATCTAGCTTAAATACAGGCCTCGTTATATCCAAAATGAAAACAAACTTGGAAATACATTTTTTTTTTAGACTGGGTGTACCCTAGCCTTGTGTCCTGTCCTGCCTGGGGCAGGTTCCAGGCCCCCCTACCACCCTGAGCAGCATAAGCGAGTAGAGGATGGATGGATGGATGGTCGGTTGGTTAGTTGGTCAACAGAATGATATGGACTTCAACCATGTTTATTGTTGCTTTATGTTGTGGGCAGGATCTGTACACGACAATCGGTGTAGTGACCATAAGCTCATACTATGCATCCAACTTTGGGAACAGATACAAATACAAAAATATATCACAAATACTTAATCTATCTTCGTGAAATCAGGCAGAAACTGCATGTCTCAGTATAAGGAAGTATGAGATAAACTGTTTTTGTCCACATTAGCTATTGAATAAAAAGCTAGTGAAACATTTACAAAATACAGCAGTCGTTGTCGGCGAAGACGTCCGCCATTTGTCATCAAACTACAGGCCAGATGATACGGGTCACTTTAAGATCAATGGGCCACAATAAGTCCCAAGTGCCGAGTTTGAAGAACAGCAATTAAGGATCCAGATGCATCGAGTAATGGTCTAAAATGCTGATGTTTCACAAAGCCAGGGAGACTGGGGGGAAATCTAAATAAACTTTGGTCACATTAGTACTAGGTATACACTCAAGGTACAAACAGCATTAATGTACCATCGTTTTCCTCAGAGTCCATTTCAGTACCTTAAAAGGTACAATTACCTACAGCTAAGGGTATAATTGCCAGATCCTTGAGGGTACAGCCCCAGTGACAAGCAAAGGTACAAATTTTGACCTGAGAGTGTATGTACAGATACGGCACTATGGGCATGTGTTGCCCTGAGGGCGACCCGGCTCACAGGATCGTCATCGGCGAGGACCCAAGCGCCCGGAACCACGCCGAGGGGACGCCCACGTAACAGCAGGATGCGACAGGTGGATGCCCATTTCCCGAGGGGGGGACTGGACTGTGTTTCACCTTGTGGTAGGTGTGGAACTGCGCTGCATTTTGGCGTGTCTCTCAAAGACATTCGTTATCACTCCTCAAGGAACCACTGCTAATTGTACGTATTTCACGTGACGTCACTTGTAAATGAAAATACATTTGCTGTTTTTCTACTCCTATATTCGTTCTTATATGTAAAAATCCTGATGCACTGACGGCCTTGATCCTCGACGTACCTCGGCCGTGACGTTCACATCTCATTCCTTGCTCGCAACCCCAGACGAGCTGCCGATTACTCATTTTTTGCGCCGTCGATTGCGTCGATTCCGCAGCCACACCTTTTGTCTTTCGAGAGTCACACTGCTAAGTGGATGCGAGTCACTCATGAGACCTTGTTCTCATGATGGTCATATGAGTAAGATTTATAAGCTGATTGACGGTTATTTATATATAAACATTTGCACGCATGGTTCAAGCCTGGTTTGCACATTTGCCAAAATAGCTACATACAGTATGTATCGTACAATATAAATGCAATGTTGACTATGCACTATACGATACTTTAGTAGTCGTGCAGAGCTTCTAGTACATGATATCTTGTATTTATGAAATATGTCAGTATCTTTCTGAACGTGTGCTTTCTCCTGTCTGTCTGCCTAACTCTGACGAATATTTCTCATTGCAGGAGTGAGACACATGGCAGTGGAATCAAAATCCCCATCAGCTGTTACCTCTCTCTCTCTCTCTTTCTCTCTCTCCCTCTCTCCAGCTGGCTGTCAGCCTCTGGATGTGTTAAGAGACCTAATTGTCAACAACTTCTCTCCCAACACCCTGATCGCTTTTACCGCTCTTCCGTGGTTTTCTAATCAACACCAGCTACTAACTCTCCTCCAAGCTTGACACGCTACGGACGTTATCCCTGTCAGCAGAGAGCACTCTTGTCGTCATATTCCTCAGAGATAATCTCTGTTCATGCCCACTGTCACCAGATTCCATACCCAGCCCTTGCTTATTTAGGTGGGCTGGCTGTGATACTCTCTGGCAAGAAAATGGCTTGAATTGCATTCCTGTCGATCTGTAAGTTTCATCATTTAAAAAAAAAAAAAAAACAAAATGTTGCCATCTGATTTCTAAGGACCTTTTGTGGAGATGACAGGGGATGCTATTAGAAAGGGAAAGAAAACAGCCTTTAATCATATGCCTTGTGATTGCTTCGCATTTGCCGGAACGTTCTTTAAACCGGCACCGTCCAAAATGGCTTGCGGCTGCCGTGTTGCAGCTCTGTGGTGAGCTCGGCGTTTAGTGCCACATGAGTCATCCGCCCTTCCTAAACAGCCACACCTCCTTACCCTCGACACAAGTTTACCTCTCTAAAGTTACTTTGTCGGCACCAAACATTAATTTACTCGGGAACCCCTGTTTAAAGTATAATTCTCCTGCAAGCTCCCTTTTAATAAGCACCGCAAAGCTTAATTCTGCACACAGCAGGGGTATTAATGATAGAAAACACTGGTATTATAAAAAAAAATATCATTTAAATTCCAAATACATTCAAAATATATCATAATCCTCTAAAATGTATTTAATATGGATTTAACATGTTTCACTTTCTGTTATACACGGAATTTTGGTTTGATTTGCTATTAACTCCTGAATTTCTGGCTTGACTGCCATAATAAATATGAATTTTGCTGAGGGACCTGGGTGGCAGGACATGTTCAGTCCTGCCTATTTGTGCGTGGAGGTCGTCCTGTGGGAGAGGAATTCAGACTCAGGGTAGTGTCCTTGGGGATTAGTCAGCGTGCAGTCAGCATTATCTGATAACCTGTGCGATAATGGAACGGTACAGGCTTCCCATCAGAAGGCCACATTAACTGCGACTCTTGGCTGCCTTGTGTTTTCTTCCACATTAGTCCAACGGGAGATTTATTTAACCTCTTTGAATGTTAATATTCTCCGTCAGCCGTGATAAACTGCACTCGAATGCACACGTGTTTCCTCTCCGCTATCATGCAGATTAAATATCATAACCCAAACAGTATGGTAATAAAATTACAAGTGCAGGTGTATAGAAGGGATTTTTCCACAAATTTTACAAATATGTATGGCTTAATATATAAACTATGTTTTAATGCTGGGACATTTATCTATCTATCTATCTGTCTGTCTATCTATCTATTTATATTTATTTTTATGGATATCAGCTTTTTAATTTGCAATTTCTTTACTTCACTGGGTAGAATTTTATGAGAGATTGTAAAACATTTTCTAAAACATTTATGCTCTCTCCCTGACTTTAAATGACAAAGTTTCTTAAATTTGCACTGTATAGCATAAATAAAAGCCTGATTTTGCATTATATTGTAGTGCAGCTGCATGCCTATACTGCAGTATACTAATTCATAAATATTCATTGTATATAACATTTATAACATCTCATTTTCTTCACATTTACCGCGACAGTTCTGTAATAACACATAAATGCAGGGAATTGCGCACGAACAATGAAATCCCTCTCAGATGTGCAATGGACATTGTTTCGAGACTGTTGCACAATCACGTTATTCAAATTTTCCCCTCTCTGGAGTTTAAGGAAACATCGAGCGGATACATGTTTCGAGAAATGTCTGAATTGACATCCAAAGAAGCGTTAATTGACACAATTAAACATGACTTGTTGCATATGCAGACTACATGATGGGCTGGTTTGAACAAAGGCACGAAAACCATCAATATAGCAGAGGTCCATCATTACTCTAAAGAGTCTGAACTGTTATTGACCTGCTTCTGCACAGTTCAACCGATGAGCATTTTTACCGGAACGCCATTCATGAAATTACAGAGGGTGTCTCGTTTCTAGTAGATGTACACGTACAGATTCCTGAGCCATGGAATCATTTCAAAGGGATTCAGCTACATAGCATCTAGAATGGCGTGTGATATATGCAAAAAAGGTTCGTTTCCACAGGTATGCACACACTGCAAATTTCCGTCGGTCATTCCTTTTTGTCTACTACGGTAAGGTCTGTATCACTTTTTTTTTTTTTTTTTTTTTTTTTTTTTTTTTTTTTTTACATCAGCAACGTTCCTTGATTAATCAAATGAAACACAGCTGCGACTCTTAACATACATCTGGTATAAGCAGTGGACGATCCACGACTTGTTTGGCGTCCACCAGCATGAGTAAAAACAGCTCCAGTTAGGCGATGTAAAGTGTACCAGGGTTTACCTTGGCTCCTTATGCCATGACACCTAGTATGCAACGACAGGAAGGAGGAAGGTAACCATCCCGTTACGCAAATGAATCTGTCGCAGCTTTTTAGTTTGTCTGAAATATTTATTTATTGTTTATAATCAAAGTGCATTATTGATCACTAATTTTATCAGTATTACCAGACGTTCTAAATGAAATAATTACCCTGCTGTAAATATGCTTCTTTAATACGCTTTTTAAAATCATCTAATTAATCGGAAATCATTTTGGGTCAGGGTAACGGCATACAGAACGTGGCAAAGGAAAATACTGTCAGTTATGACTCACGTTGTTGTGAGACTTGGGCTGTTTCTAGCAGCCATTAACCAGACGAGGGCAGTGGCGCGACTGACCAGAGCGTAACGCCTCAAGACAAGACTTCAGGTACTGAATATATTCTGTTTACCCAAATTTGTTTCCAAACAGGGCATTGAGATTTAGCATGCATAATTAATAAGACTCAAGTGTATAGCCTGCATAATGACGGTGTATTAGTAATTTTGTATTTTTTTTAATTTAGCAATATTCATAGATATATCTTGATACTGTAAGGTTTCTTCTTCTT